>CAJNDT010004891.1:0-412500 GCA_905221615.1 Symbiodinium sp. CCMP2592 | reverse complement strand
ATGCTGGGCCAGGACCAACGTCTTCGTCAGGAACGTCAACGTCTGCGTCCTCGCCCTCATCTGAACCTAGTCAGTTTTTGCCCTTGGACTTGCCCTTGGACTTGTCCTTGGTCTTGCCCTTGGACTTGCCCTTGTCGGCGTCCTTGCCTTTTCCTTTGGAGGACTTGCCTCCTTTGCCGCCTTCCTTGCCACCAGGAGGTTGTGCGGGTTCTGGAGGACGTTGAGAACCAGAAGCTTTAGCACCAGAAGCTGCCTCTTCCTGAGAAGAGCTTGCTCCCTGTGGTGCGGCTGCAGGACCAGTAGAACCAGAACCACGCGCCTTGTTCAGCTTCTGTCTCTCTTTTCTTCTGTCCGCGGCTTCCTTCATGGTGTCGGGATTGCGGTTGAGCGCTCTCATCCTGCCTCCAGAGTACTGGTTCGCGTGAACCTCGATGAGGAGCGGAGTGTGAGCGTCATAGTCCCGATCGTTGAGAAGGTACGCGGCGCTGGTGGAGTTTAACAGCCACTCAGAGACATGGATGTCGAACTCAGTCTTTGAAGACGGAAACTCCGCCCATTGATCGTCCGACATGCTGTGTCCCCATTCCATGACTGTAGCCATAACAGGATCCAAACCAGGAAAAGTATTCCAGTCTGGTTGCTTAGCTTCCTTGTATGGCATTCCCAGCGTGTCCTCATACTGTTTCAGAAGCCACATGGCGTTTGCTGACACATGTCTCGCACGAGGCGAACAGAAGCATCCTTCTCGGGAGAAATGTCTGGCATGGATTCCTCACCCTGTGGTGAGCCTTCCTCAGCCATTTCAATGTTCTCGGACTTACCTCCTTCCTGACCCATGTGCACATCAGGTTCGACCTTCACCTCGGATGCCTCTCCCTGTGGAGAGCTTTCCGTGGCTTCGGTCTCCATTGACTCGACAGTAGCCCCAGGTACCTCTCCCTGTGGAGAGCTTCCTGGAGCATCAGTCTCCATTGGCACATCGGTCGGCTCGGTCTTAACCGGATCAACCTTCTTGCCCTGTGGCAAGTCCGTGGATCCAGACGACGGTTCGGAGGTATCCATCTGAGTAGCCGCGGGAGGCTCTTCGATCTCCTCGATCTGTGGACATGGGAGTCGCTCGATGAACTCCTCAATCATAATGTCGTCATATGGTCGGGTGAGGAGCTCATTCAGCTCAGACTCCTTCTTCGCCTTCAAGTCTTCGTACGCCACTAAATCAGCTTTTGCCTTGCGGGCGAAAGCCGACTTGAAATCGCGCTGGTCAGACTCAGCGAAGACTTTCTCCAGAACCGCCAGGAGGTAGCTGCCGTTGACCGTGTATTTACGGCGAACCTCCAGATCACCGGCGTGGCGCTGGATGTAGGAGAAGAAGTCCACTCCATAAGCCTCATTGATGACGCGGACGAGCATCTGGAAATCCTCTCGCACATAGCCAACCTCTTCATACACATACCTTTCCCTGAGGAAAGCCTTGTGTGCGGCGAGCTTGCGAGAGTAGTCGGGATCCTCTGTCCTTGGCATCTTTGCACGAGAGTCATTGTCCCGAGGGCGATCGAATCCAATGTTACCCAAGTTGGGCCTGAATTCGTTCGACGCGGCAACGGAGACATCGTCCAGCATCTGGGCAAGACCGCCAGGATGACGCTTAAAGTTCATCCAAGGTGACGTGTAACCGTTGGAGTAAACCTTCGGTTTCTTGTCCAGCTCCACGAGGTAGTTCCCCTGCAACTTCCCCATCTCGAAGGCCTTGAGGAAGAAGTGCAGGGAGTACCCCGAAAGAGGATGCTGCAACCACGATGCCCAATCGTATTCACCACCCAAAGACTCTCTCATAGAAGTAGTCAAAGTGTGCCAGGGGGTGACCTGAACGAGGGCATCGCCATAGGTGCTAAGCATCGGCTGGCCAGAGGAGTCCACCATGTGCAACTTGCCGTGCGCGAAGAGATGCCATGGATTCGTCCTGGCCTTGCGGAGAACCTCGTTGAGCTCCTCCTGCTGCTGGGACTTATGCGCATCAATCTTGCCGTGGACGGTGTCCCCAGACTGATACGCATACTTGGTGTCTCCTTCGGAGGCTGTGGCTTGCCGCTCCCGCTCTGCCTTAAGCTCATTGTCACGAATAAGCTTCTGGAGAGCTGCCGCGTCCAATGTGGGTACCTTCTCCTGAGAGAAGCTTCCCGGTGACGCTTGGCCTGCATCCTGAGATGTCTTTGGCCGCTTCTTGGGAGCTGGCTTCGAAGGCATTGGATCCGAGCTGCTACCCGGTACCCCTCCCTGTGGAGGGCCTCCGGAAGCAGATGCGGAAGCAGACGCTGAGGTTCCCTCTTCCTGAGAAGAGCCTACCCCTGCGCTTTGCTGCTTCCTCTCGTGGCGAATGCCACCCGGATCTTGCTCGTGAGGAGGACGGTAGTGATGTGTGAGATACATCGCCGGAATGTCCTGGTACGAGAGCACCACGCCGTTGTCTGTAAGAAACAGATTGTGGCCGTGACTCAGGTAGCACTCGTAATCGAGCTTGGCGTAGAAGACGTAGGTACCGTACTTAATGACGGTCCCAGCCCCAGGAGAAACCACTCCACCCGCATAAACGAGGTGGATGGCCTTCCTGTGCCGCTGCCACGCCGCCTTCGTCGCCTCCAGCTTTAAGCCGTTTTCCCGGATGCTCTCGTAGTTGGAGTTATCCGAGGCGTGGAAAATCGTTCCAAGCTGGCGGCATCGCTCCAAGGTGAGCCTTTCCCCGAGAGCAACATCAGAGACCCGCTCGGGCATCCGTGAGTGACCCTGGACGGCGGAGACCCCGACATAGAAGTCGAAGTCAAAGAACCGCTCGAACTGCAGAGCCACCGGGGCCACCCAGATGTTGAAGCGACCCTTCGAGTTCGCCATCAAGAAGGCGAAGAACTTCTTGGGCTCCCACTCGAAAGGCCTGATGGGGTGCTTCATCATCGTCTCCAACGGGATCTCCATGTATCGACCCGGCGTGACCCTTGTGTCGTGCCTGGTCAATGATGACAGCTGTTTGGATGACTTCACCGCCCATCCACCGTGATTGTGGCGCATCTGGTGAATGTTGAAGATTTCACGATCGAGCTCGGTGAGCTCGTCGCCGGTCAGACATCCAAGAAAGCACCGGAGGAAGTCGAACTTCCACGTGAGGTGCCGCTGCAACACATGGGTCCCAGGGTGAGTTTCCTCGTACAGCAGGACGTGTGACAGAAAGGCCAACTGTCCTTCCAGAATGTTCACCGCGGCCATCTCCCCCTGAGGGAAGTACGCCGTGGTGTCCTGCTGACGGAAAAACCGTGGAACACCTTCTGGGATGATCCTGAGGGAGGCCACCGGAGCACTCGCAGGATAGGCTCGACGATCCCTTGTAGGATAGCTGGCATTACCGTCGCCATCTCCAACTGTTCGGAGTACACGACGGTTTGCCCAGGACGCGCTCTGTTGGTACAAGGACAGGTCGGGGACACCAGTGCGGACGTCAATCTTGAAGTTGCATCCCGTTGTCGGTGTCCAGTAGACCTGGAATGGTGCCTCCTCATGAGAGGAGCGTCCAGTGTCCATCGAGGGTCCTGCCGCAGCCATGCTGGTAACAGAAGAAGAGGAAGTTGTGGGCTACTTTCTCACTTGAGTTTTGAACCAGCTGATTTGAGCAATGCAGGCACAAATTTAAAAAGAGACCAACAACTCTTCATGAAGCACATGCATTGAATTGCTCCGACAGCTCACACATGAAGCAGACATGACTCACAAACGCTCCTGCATGAACATGACATGTTGCACTGCACTCAAAACCGCGTACTCCTTACGGAGCCAGGCGTTCAAGAAGGCCTTGTGCTCAATCATGGAACGAAAAGGAGGATGTGAATCAATTTCCTTCAACCACCCAGTTTGAACAGAACTCAGGAGGTTTCTAGGATTAGCGCTTCGTTTCGTGAGACAGTCAGAAAGACAGTGTTCGGTTCGAACGTGAGAAAGATCAGCAATAGCACCTGAACACGCTTCCTTTCTCAGCATTTGAATCATGTGAATGGTTTCCTGTTGTTCGGGTGAGTGAGTAGTAGAAGCGGTAGACACGAGATTGTTAGCATCGGTGCGAATGTGAATCTCGGCATCCAGACCACTAATGTCCTTCCACAAACCACGAAGCATTTGACAGGTACCAAAACACTTCATCAAGGCGTAAAGCTCAGCGACAGTGGTACTGAGGGTCGTTCTCTTAATCTTGGTTGATTCGAAGAAGACCAATGAGCCTCGGGTGTCTCTTCGATTCTTGACCCTTTCATCTGCGATGAAGATAGTCATCGCCCTCTGTGAGGACTTGTCGCTGTTGTTACGGAAAGCTGCGTCAGGAATTCCAAGAATCCTCGGTGATCCCTTCACTGGCCACACCCGCAACTCAACTTCCTCACTGCGTATCTGTCGACACAACTTGTTCAACTCCTTGCAGTGACCAATAGTCGGAGCAGCGGATGCTGATGCCAGACGAGAGAACTGGTAACATGCCTGAAATTGCGTCCTCGACTGAAGCCAGTTGATGCTACCAAGCAAAGAGCGATAGGAAGTGTGAAGAGATTTATCACACGCATCTGCATCCTTAAGATGCTTTGGTATGACAATCTCCTCAAGCTCTGAAACACACAGCTTTTGATCGATCGAGATATACTTCTTCTTCCCTTGTGCATCAAGAACCCAACGAACACGCTGTCCCGTGAACGTAAGGTCATTCTTGTCCTCATGGCCGACAGTGAAGTGTTCCTTGATCTTCTTTAGGAACCAAGTGAGGAACTCAGGGGTTCCACTTATGATGAGATCATCAACATGAAGACTCATCACTCCAACTGTCCTGCGACCTTTGCTGGGACTTCCATGCACAGGGTCAACAAAGTGTTCAAGAAGCTGATCAACCAACTCGGGGGAGAGCTCTGATAAGCTCTCGACCTTGTATGAAGCCTTCTCTGGAAGGAACAAGGAGACTAGGACCTCAGCTTCTTCTTCAAGGAAGCAGGTCTTATCGCCCTTGTCCAACCTCAGGTCATGGGCCCTTTCGACAATCCACCATGTTCCTTTACGGAGGATCATGGAAACTCGATAAGGGTAGTCCTTGACCTGATAGACAGGTGCAGGAGTACGGAGAGCCTTGGCCCTGTGAGAAACGAGAGCATGCCCGTTCTCATAAGGGAACCAACCTCTTTTCTTACAAGCAACACTGCCCAAGAATCCGAGAAGCTTATCATCAGTCACAGGCCTCCAAGCATAGTCAACCATCTTCTTGGTATCGGTGTTAAAGCACTGAGCGATATCGGGACATGAAAGATAGGATCTCTCCTCCGCACGGTCGGAGGAAGAACGGTTTCCTTCATCGTATGCGTAGCATGTCATGGCATGAAGGGCAACCTCCTTGAGGTAGGCAGGTTCCACCTCAAGAGAGGTGCTTCCTGCTTCAGGTTCCTCCTCCTGAGAGGAGCTTCCTGCCGCAAGGTGGCTCTTGCCCTTCTTGCCTTCTATGCCGTCGTATGCGACATAAGTGCATCGGTCAGCTCTGGTCGGTTCCATGCCTACAGACCTGAGGAATTTGTCCAAACGATTCCACCATCTTCTCGGTGCATCGTTCAGACCATAGACTGGTCTGAGACAAAGGCCAACCATCCAGGTAGGCAAACCGATGTCAGGAGGCAACTGAACCACAACCATGCGAGATGACAGATTGTAGTGTTCCCCCTGAAGGAAAGCGGTCTTAAGATCCAAATGAAAAAGATCCCAATAGTGATTGGCAGCGCACTGCGCAACCAAACGGAAACCATACCGAGTAGCCGTAGGGCTGTCCGTTTGTTGATCCCAGGCAAACTTGTCCTGAAACCCACGACAAACCCATCGGGCTTTGAACTTGGAAAAGTAACCGTTCTTGTCAACCTTCACAGTAAGGACCCAACGTCCGGTAAGAAAATTGACATCGTTTTTAAGCTTGCGACGGTCCGTCAGCCGAATTGCATCATTGTCCAAGTAACTCTTGAACTCCTCAAGTTTAGCCTTCCGAATTTCGGCGGCATACTTGCGCTGCATCTCCGGCGTGAGGGTACCTGCCTTGATTTTATCTTGTTTAGTCAACCACGACGCAAAACCATCACCATCCAACGGAACAAAGGACGGAACCTTGAAGTCCGACGGAAGGCGAATCAAAACGTCGTCGTCTCCAACAGCCAAAGCAAGCAAGCTTTCATCACGATAGTCAACCGTGGCATCCGAATCAGTATCCTCACCAGCTTCCGGCACCGGCGGTTCCGGGGTGGGTTCCGGGAGTGGGGTTTGCTGGATAGGAAATTCCCCCTCAGTCACCGGCAAACCAGGAACAGGAGCCGGATCAGAAGAAGAGGAAGCAGGCTCGTGAAAACCTGGAAAGTCACCCGACGGATCGGGATCCTTCTTTCCCGCAGACTGCCCAGGCAACAACACAACCGGAGGTCCCACAACAGTACGTGACTTGGCCTTAGACACATCTTCAGGATGTGTGCCTCTGGCACGTGTCTGAGACACATTGAAAGGCGACGGCGGTCGCATACTCTGTGGCACCGGAAAGTGAGGATGCGGCGGAATTGGAACAGGAACAATAGGTGAAGGTGGTGCCGGCCACGGCATCGGTGGACTAAGAACCTGATCCGGGTTCGCAAACTGAGGCGGAGCCCCAGGAGAATCGGGAGGACCTCCAGGAGGAGGCGACTCCTCGTGAAACTCCATCGGAAGAGGAGGCTCTTCCGGTGACGGACCATAACCAGGTCCCGGTCCCTGAGGACCGCCTCCTGGCGGATGTCCATCACCGTCCGGATCGTGATCCAGGTCGGAATCATCATCTCCCCCGGGTACCGGTACATGAGTACCGCCTCCAGGAGGTTGTGAAGGAGGGTCACCACCGACATGCAACTCAACAGGATTATCATCTAAATCCTGCTCTGGATGCTGTAGTGGCATTTCCTCATCGTCCACAGGCATATCACCGTGTGGATCATCATATCCTGGATAGTCCACATCGTCGTCTGTGGCTGGCGGTTGCGGTGCAACCGGGGCCGGCGCTGGCTGGTCCGTGAAGTCCAAGCCAACATCAGGCCCGCGTCTGGAATTGTTGTTCTGTGACTCATTCCAGAACACTATCATGGACCAGTGCGTTGATTGCATATCCTTAAGGCAAGGAAGCAACTGTGCCATTGTCACGAAAAACACATGATTCATATCACCCTTCTGCCACAAAATGACAACAGCATCAGGATGACGATGAACCAAAGGGAGTGTTTTCCCTTGAGTCCCCCTGTAGACGTTACAGTACTCAAACTCCAGATACGGCAGAGTTAGCACGCGCACATTCTTAATCATTGGCCGCAAGGCGACCGCGTCAGACGATGTGGTCGTGTGAACTTCCAACTCAGTACCTGGAAGGAGACTGTCAACATATGACAGAGTCTGGACCAAAGACGATGTAACAAACCGCTGCGGCGCAACAAACCTCAGAGGTGTCGGAAGCTTCCCTTTGTCATTGTTTGAGAGTAATGAGTACTCTGCTTCTGACGGAAGAACCGGTAAAGCCTCTGAATTGCGGTCTGATCGCAAACACAACGCACACAGTGTTCCATCATCAAAATCCTCAAAGATATCTTCGAACAAGTAACATTGTCGGAGATCTGATCGTTCATCACCCACAAGACACTGCGAAAGCAGCACAGCAAACCTTGGATCAAGTGCGTTAGCAGAGTCATAGCCTTCTTCCAACGACTCCAAACGGCCAAATGATCCATCAGGCAGATTAGTGAGAAAAGAAAGCTCACCATGCTGACGCTTACCGTGGTCATCTCCCCCTGAAGGAAGTACACCACGGTTCTTGAAAGTGTGGAATGAAAGTCCTCTCCTCCACTTCAGCGAGCGACTACTCTGCGAAAGCCAAAACCCACAATGAGAAGGATACATGATGGTCACGAAGTATCCATCACCTTTGTCATCTTGCCAACGGCAGACTTCGGCACAAAAGTGCCAGAAGGCATTGGTGGCCTTCCTGGTCCAACCATCAGGGATGACAGGATGAATAAAAATGTGATTAGGCTCTGCCTTCAAGATCACTCGCCAAGCGGCCTCAATCGAAGATTGGATAGACTTGGCGCTCCATTCACCAAACAACACAGGTTCACTCGCATCAAGTCCAGAATGGACTGTGCACGCAGTAAGCCCGGTGAGGCGAGGTGTGATCTCAACGAAATCGCTCTTGCCTGAAGTGAGAGTGTGGTAACAGATCTCATGCTCATAGCAGAACCCAGAACCGGCACGATCAAGAATATCGTCGCCGATGCGGTCGAGTGCCTCTTCCTGAGAAGAGCGTCTCGGGACCTCATCTTTCTTCAGAGGAATGGCCACATCATGCCACGGATCTCCATCACGCCTGACCTTCGACTGATTAACCCGAAGAACGGCACGATGAACTTCAACCAACACCATGGCACCTTCCTGTGACACAACTATGCCTCTGACCCAGGTTCCTTCAGACTTCTTCTTCGACTCATCCTTATGCCAAACAAACACGCGGTCACCCTTCGAGTAAGGACCATCAGACGGCATGACTCTCCGTGCAAGGTCCTTCCGAAGGTCAAGTGATTGTCTAGCCTCTTGATGAGCCCGCATGGCAATCCTCTGGAGTTCCAGAGTGGTTCGATCCTCCTCGGCAGGTTCAGCAGAGAGCTGTTCAGGAGAACTGTTCTCGACATCAAACAAGTCTGGTGGCCGTCTTCCTGTAGCTATCTCCAAAGGAGAATAGCCTGAGACGGTAAGCTGGCAATTTCTTGCCCAAGCCACCTTCTTGACTGCTTGACGAACAGTCACCTTCTCTGCATAACCCTCATCAGCTAAGGCCTTGGCCATGATTGCCCAGGTGCGCTTGAAAAGACGCACTGCGGTCTCAGCTCGATTAGGCCAAGGAGTCCGTGGTCCACATGGATACGGAGTAATGCCATGGAACTTGTAGTAAGACATGAACTGTGGCGTGAAAAATGCTTGATCTCCTACGATTCCCTTAGGAACGCAGTTGTTCTCCTCTGTCCATTGTCTAAAAGCTCCCAGAGTCTCTGGCGCTTCCAGGCTTGTAAGAGCCGTAGCCCACAGAAGATTTGAAGCACCATCAATGATGACCAAAGCCAAGTAGGCTTTAGTACCGAACTTGATTTCTTCATGATCAACAAAAATGAGATCACCGAAGGATGATGCTCTTAACCCTGCGATTCTGGCTCGCGGAGGCGTAGGCACCGAGGTGCTGCAAACACGACAGCCTTTGACAATGCGGTCGTACTTGTCATAGATCTCTCCTGGCAGACCAAGCATGCTGGTCCTGCGTCGAAACTGAGCAGGACTCATGTGGTAATGCTTCACATGCAACTTGTAAAGCTCAACATCATTGTTCAGCTTTTCCAACATGCGCTGATACTGCGGAGAAGCCCTTGAGACCTCGTGGCCTGGCAACGGAAGCGCGATCCTCCTAGGTTCTAGCGACTGTGGCTCTGGGGCCTTCGGAGGACTCGGAGGAAGCAAATCTGCATCCCCCGGTTCGGAAGGTTCGTACTCTTGAAGATCCGGATCATCCTCAGGAGCAAGAGGAGGAGGAGCCGGTTCCTCGGGTGCCTTTCCCTGTGGAAAGCTTCCCTTGGCTCGAATCCTTCTCTTTGCCGGTGCCTTTCCCTGAGGAAAGCTTCCGGATGCTCCTGTGTTCTTCGAGCTGTCTTCAGGCTTACCTGCGCTAACCATGTCCTCTGGAGATCCTACCTTTCCACGGGTTGGATCCTTGGACTTGGCTGGCACCGAGGTTCTACTCTCGATGCCACCAGGCAGAATCTTGAAAATGGTCTTGCCTTTCCAAGAGTCAGTAGTTCTTGTTGAAGAAAGCTCAGAAGAACGCCAGTCATCTTCTTGAGTAACGCTCTTTCCCTTGGAGAACTCCATGATCGTCTTGCGCTTGGTGTCCAGATACTCCAACGGAATTGGCACATAACCCGCCTTGGGTTCGTACTTGACTCTTCTCATCTTCTTGTGGATGCGAATCATTTCCATGTCGGCTTCGTTGATCACCCATTCATCATCAGTCGCCAACACGAGATTGTCAGGTACCTGTTCATGAGAACAGCATCCCTCGGTCTTCTGATGGAAGCCGTACTCGTAGTGGGAGAAGTAGGTGAGGAAGCTCGACTTCTTATGCTTGCTGAAACGCACATTCCACATCAGCTGACTGAGTTCAAGAAGATCAAGTACCAAGTGTGAGCTGGGTGCAACCTTCAGCCTCACATCCTTGATTCCCAGCACAGGGCTGCTGAGTAAGGCCTTTTCCGGATGGAGCTCGAACTGGAAACGAAGATTGCGCATCTGAGGTAAGGACATGAGAATGGGAACATGCCCTTGTTCCACAATGTCGAACTCTGTGGATTGAACTGCAAAGTCCCGGTCGTACATGCAAATGACCAACTTCTGGTTGCATTTGGTAGACTCGGAATTGGCAAAGGTGAACTGAGAAGTGGTCTCAGCAATGGTGTACCATATGCCACAGTTCTGGTTCTTGTCACAGAACTCCATGAGGTCCTGTGCGGCCACTCTCGAAGCCATTGCTCTCGTGCATCCCAGGTCCAACACCATCGCGGTCGGCGTCAAGGGCTGAGAGATGAAGGCTTCCTCGATCTCATTGATCTTCTCTTCGGTGGCCATGAAAGAAAAGTTCGGAGTGTTGAGATGTTCAACGAAGAAGGTTGTGGCGGCTGTGGTGCCGCTCGGGGCAGCATCAGCAAGCTGGCTCTGTCCGTCTTTTCCGGACTTTCCATCTTTTCCATCCTTGCCAAACTTGCTCTTTCCTTTGCCCTTCTTTCCTTTCTTTCCTTTTCCTTTGGCTGCATAGGATTCCTCAGACTCGTACCAGGACCAGTCATCCCAGGACTGATCGCTCCACTGGTAATCTTGCCATTGTCCTTCTGCTTGCCATGCTTCTGATTCTTCGGCAAGATGTGACCTGCCTTTCTTCCTTTTGAAGAAGCGCCTTCCTTTGGATCCTTTGCCACCTTTTCCTTTGCCTTTACGGTGGCCCTTGAATCCGCGCCTCATCTTGCGGCCTTGGAAGCGCCGCTGGAACCATGAATAGTTCTCGTCGTCGTAGACCCAGAAGGCGTCCTCATCCGCTTCGAGGAAACCTTCGGTGCCATCTTCCTCGTCCTCGACCCAGTAGCCTTCATGATCGTTCAAATATCCTTCATCGATCACAAGGAAGGTCTTGCGGCCACCGTGGCCGGAAGGAGCGAGGAGTGGATTGTCGACGGTAGTCTTGGTCGTACAGAAGATCTCCAGGTAGACTTCGCGAAGCTCGGCCGTGTTGTAGTCAGCCAGGACTCGGTTCCGATGCGCCATCAGTGATGTCAACACCTGACGCTGATCCTGTGTCAGATCAGACAGGGACACAAAGATCAAAGCGACCAGGTTGGGCGTGATCGGAATGGTCCGAGCATGCTGCTCTCTGAGCCGTTCGTTGGCTCTCTCCATTGCCTGAGCTGGCGTAAGGTTTTCTTGTTCTTCTGGAGGAAGTCCTACTATGAAAGCTCTGACCTCTGCATTGTTCGGGTCCTCGATCGGCAGATAGGTATCGTTCCACGCTTCTTGCATTCTCTGAACAGAGAGTTGAAACCTGGTAATCCAACGAAGCATGTCTCCGTTCCCACGGTGCATGTTCATGAACTGCTGGAAGCGATAGAGAAAAACATTCGCTGCTCCCTTCACGAAAAGCGGCCGCAGGAAACTCTTGAAGTACTTCACTCCGTTGTTCGGGTCCTTCAGGCGATCTCTGTCGAGAAGTCTCTTGTGGATTGCTGCTTCACCTTCTAGCCGATTTCTCAAAGCTGGTCCACGCTTATCATTGTCTAGCTCAGTAATGTCACACCAGTCATCGATCGCATCTTCATAGGCAAACCAACTGCTTCTGCCATCATAAGATGGAGGTACTTTGGTGGTCACCTGCTGGAAAGCTGAAAGACGGTGTAATTCATTGAGATGACGATGATTAGTCGCGAAAGATTCATTTCCGTGGAGGAGGTAGTCATCATCTCCTCCTTCATGCTCAAAGATAGTCGCAGAGTGGCTAGCCATTGCGCTGTTCTTGGATCGAGCCCCGGGAGAAACCTCTTCCGGTTATCTTCACCTGAGTGAAGTGTGCCGGAGAGACTCCGGTCACCTTCACCTGAGTGAAGCACACCGGGTATTCCGGTTGCCTCCACCTGTGTAGAGAGTACCGAACGGGTACCTCCACAAGTGTGAAGCTTCCCGTTTCCCGGGAGCTCCGCTACCACGTTGAGATGTAACCTGGACGTGTATCCCCTCGCTAGGCGTACAGGAACACAGGCACTCAGGTGTCTCTTTTGCTACAGGCGCACAGCTGTAGTCCACTGCACTAGAACCTTGAGCAACAGGCATGGATACATGCAAGTGATACGTGAAACAGACAGGCACCTGGATGTGTAACATTCAGTGTTTCACCCCACCCCCACCCCCACCCCCACCCCCACCCCCACCCCCACCCCACCCCACCCCACCCCACCACCACCCCACCCCACCACCCACCCACACCCACCCACACCCACCCACACCCACCCACACCCACCCACACCCACCCACACCCACACCCACCACACCCACCCACACCCACCCACCCACACCCACCCACACCGCTACACAGCCGAGGCGGGCGGCGTAGCGTTAAAATTATTCAGGCTTCCAAGGTAGACTCCGAGATACCTCCCTCTTCTCCAAGGCTCAATGTGTGAAACCTTCCAGTGAGAATTTCGAAAAGCTTTCGACACCCAAACTCTCAAATCTTGGGTTTCAGGTTTGGCTTAACTTTAGGGTGCAGGAGCCGATCTGTGCTGCGTATAAAAGCTTGGGGTTCGAGATTGAAGTTGAAGGTTGGCACTCCTGTCCGAGTTCCACTCACGCGCTCTAACCACTCGACTCTTGCCACATCATGCCACTCACTCAGTCAACTCACTTATGCTGCTGCCCACTCACTTATTCTCGCTCACACTGCTCGTCAAAGCCACTCCACCCGCTGAATCCCCTTGCTGACTCCACTCACACCACGTTCTCATTCTACCCACATGCCCCTGCCTCGCTCCACTTACTACTCTCCCACACGAACGTGCCGCATTGGCTCCCTCCTCGCACTGACTCTGTCAGTCACTCCTCCTAATGACTCCGTGTACTCAAATCACCCTCGACGAAACACGGCAAGCGGCCCTCCATGTCGCCCCATTTGGAGAGGCAGCGATCGTGGGATCCTCGTCAACCTCTTCGATCAGGCCTCCGATTCCGCATGTCACTCATGGTAGTTGGTACGCTCGTCGATTCGAGACTCGAGTCTAGGCTGCCTAACCCTTTTCCACAAACAGGATCGTCTAATCAAGAACGCTACGCTTCATTGCCGCTTCATAGAACCTACGGAGCAAACGACGAACCAACAGGCCCTGTTGCAAACGGTTCCAAAACATTGCGGTCCTATCCTAAATGACCTGTTGAGTTTCCCCGTGCTGAAACAAACTAGGCCGCAGGCTCCACTCCTGATGGTATCCTTCTGTCAATTCCCTTAAGTTTCACCCTTGCGACCATTCACAACCTCCAGCGCGGGGTTTCAGGGCCCCGACAGCCGAATTGGCCGAACTGGCCGAATTGCCGGGGAACCTTTTGGGACGTCGCTGTAGTTCGTTAAGTTAAGGCTCAAAGAAAGAAGGGATCAGGGGCCAGGGTATGGGGCTTAAGGTGTAGGATTTGGGGCGAGGGTTTCCCGTGAAGTCCTGTGGTACGGCGGGAGAGGTGTTGCATCAAACATCAAGCAAGCGGCTGACCCGTCTGCATATGCGTAGCAAGGGGCACCTGCAGTGTGACGCATATGCTTCTCGGGGTTGTGTGTGGGCCTTTGGGATTAGAGGTACTGGCTAATTACATCACATGCCGTCATGGCTTGGAGTCTCTGTACAAAGCCGACGTCCCTACGACTATAATCTATATTGCCACTCTTCGCAGTGTTGCTGGTTATCTGTTGCTACTTAATCATAGCATTCAATGCTGTCATTGTCAGTACTACTAGTACTACTCCAATTACTACAATCATAATTGTCACCGTTGTAGCAGCAGCAGCAGCAGGAGCAGTATCCACAGTATCAAAGCTGATATTGGATTAGTCTAAATGGATGGACCCCTCATTCCCCTCCTTCCGTTGAATTCTTTACATGCAGCCTCGGCACAGCCGGAGTCGCACTGCATGCCAAAGGCTCCACCTGCACAGCTGGCACCATCCCAGCCACCGCAGCCGCCGAAACCGCCAAAGCCTCGCTTTAGCAATCCCGGACTTTCCCTTCTGAGAGTTAAATACGAATACCCCAACCATCCCTGTCGGCCATCACCCCTACTGTAAAAACCAACAAAATGGAATTGAATTGAAGTCCTGTCTTAGTTTTCCATGCTAATGATTCACCACATCCAGCACGTGAAGCCCAGGACATCTAAGGGCTTTGCAGGTCTGTACCTGTGCAAAGCCGACGTCCCTACTACTACTACTACTACTACTACTACTACTACTACTACTACTACTACTAGTAGTACTAGTACTAGTACTAGTACTTTGTTCTATAATGTTCATATTCCCGCTTTCGCTGTGTTGTTAGTTATCTGTTGTTACCTCATCATAGCACTAATTGCTGTCATTGGCAGTGCTACTATTACTACTCCAATTACTACAACCATAATTGTCACCGTTGTAGCAGCAGCAGCAGCAGGAGCAGTATCCACAGTATCAAAGCTGATATTGGATTAGTCTGAATGGATGGACCCCTCATTCCCCTCCTTCCGTTGAATTCTTTACATGCAGCCTCGGCACAGCCGGAGTCGCACTGCATGCCAAAGGCTCCACCTGCACAGCTGGCACCATCCCAGCCACCGCAGCCGCCGAAACCGCCAAAGCCTCGCTTTAGCAATCCCGGACTTTCCCTTCTGAGAGTTAAATACGAATACCCCAACCATCCCTGTCGGCCATCACCCCTACTCTAGAAACCAACAAAATGGAATTGAAGTCCTGTCTTAGTTTTCCATGCTAATGATTCACCACATCCAGCACGTGAAGCCCAGGACATCTAAGGGCTTTGCAGGTCTGTACCTGTGCAAAGCCGACGTCCCTACTACTACTACTACCACCACTACTACTACTACTACTACTACTACTACTACTACTACTACTACTACTACTAGTACTAGTACTTTGTTCTATAATGTTCATATTGCCGCTTTCGCTGTGTTGTTAGTTATCTGTTGTTACCTCATCATAGCACTAATTGCTGTCATTGGCAGTGCTACTATTACTACTCCAATTACTACAACCATAATTGTCACCTTTGTAGCAGCAGCCGCCACCTCCGCCATAGCAGCCGCATCCAGAGCTGCCGAAGCCGGCCTCGCCGTAGTCGAGGCACCATGATCCTTGCGACTTTGGACGTTCCGACTACAGGGCTGCAAAAGAGAGCCTTCTCAGGCTTTGAATAGCTCCTGGGGCTTAGTACTTCATTAAGGTAGCAGACTTCGTCGAAGCCCAGCATGATCGTACAAGGCATCTGGGCTTCTAGGGTTTAGGGCCGAAGTTTCCCTGACAACGTATCCACCCACCTGCTCGGTTCTTCTGCTTCTTTCTGTCCCATTCCACCTCGTACCTCAGATGAGATCGGGCAGGAGAGGTCAGCCAATAGCCCCTTGTCACACAAATACCATTACTGTCACATTATACCAGTCACACAGACACACACACACACACACACACGCGCGCGAGCGTGTATAGATGGATGTAGTATATGTATATACACACACAGACGTGCATACAAAAATGCTTACACATGTCTTGTGCAGATGTGTATCTGTGTAAATATGTTGGGACTCGCATCTCGAGCCTCTCCAGGACCCTTGCATCCCTTCGAAGCACAAGTCCCAGGCACTTCACCCACATGCCAGCAGTCAGGCTTGTAGGATCGCTTCCTTGAAACCATCGTGAATGCCTCAGCTGTCAAAGACTTCTCTGGAAGCGTCTTCCTCGCAAGGATGCTGAGCCCCCAAAACAAGAACCCCTACAATCCTTGATGCATCGCAGTGTGCCTGCGGTCACGTGTTTCAGTCAAGAAAACACCGAGGCTTTCATGGCGGAGCTAGGGTTCATAGGAACCGGCAGCCCAAATCACCTGCCTGAATCCCTAAACCCCAACCCCATACCTAAACCTCAAACCCTAAACCCTTTTTGGGCCAGAACAGCCATCGGCGCGAAGGAGTGCAGAAACCCTGAACTCTAAACCCTTTTTCAGCATGGGCTTGGATTGTGTGCCAGCGAACGCCTTTTCGTTTACCGAGGGATGCAACCGTCCCCAAACCCCCACACCCTGCGCCATGGCACGCGTAAAGATCTGCTGTGCCATCTTGGGGCTGAATCCAACCGTACCCTGGCGATGCAGGCGCTTAGGAGGGTTTAGGGGCTTAGGAGGGGGCTAAGGTTTAGGAGTTTAGGGTTAAGGATCCAGCGCTTTTTCGCTCACACACTCGGACAGGGCCAGTCTAAGGCTCCTCATTTAATGAGGGTTTAGTTTAGGGCTTAAGGCTTAGGGGTTGAACAGCATTTACAGGGTTTAGGCTTTAGAATCTTGCGTTAGGCTTTGGTTCTCTTGCCAATTAGTATACTTTTTGCGGACTGGCGATAACGTCAAACAGTATTCTGTCGCGGTACTGTCAGAGTTTTTATATGGGCACTATCCGATTTCTATAGGGGTGCTACAAGGGCTAATAGGGGGGGCTGATTTAGCCCTCCATAGGGCCATAGGGGGCAGCTTGGGCTAACGGTTCCGGGCCTCGTGTTTATCAGCTTGGGGATACTAGGGTTTGGGGTTTCAGGGCTTAGGGTTCGTAAGGCTTTTAGATTGTAGGGGTTAATCGTCTTGCTACTGCACTGCCTTGACTGTTCGCTATTGTCGTAGAGTAGGAGTAGTAGAGGAAGCCCGGACGCCCTGCGCAAGTCATAGTATTCTGCCATCGGGCTCTCTAAAGACACTACATATAGGGGTCGACAGTGCGTCGCCAGAGGGGAATGCCTCGACTCGCAGAAGTCTGAAGATCCCAAGGGTTTCGGGTTCAGGGATCCCAATAGAAGATGCCAACTTAGTTCAGGATTCTGCAGAGGTTCCAAACGTCCTTGAAGCTTTCTCTAAGTGATTCAGAGGATTTAAGAATCTAAGGGGTTTTGAGGCATCCGGGACCCAGCAACTCGGCGCTGGCCTCTGTCGGGGAAGTATGTCGTGAGCATTCCACTGTGCATCACCTTGGCGAGACGAAACTGCCAGGCTGCTACCCTAACCCCGAACAGTTGAGGTGCTTTTCGGGGCTTAGGAGTGAGATTGCTAGGGTTTGAGGGTTAGGGAGTTTAGGGCGTAGGGCTTTGGGGTTTGATCGAGCTTAGGGCGTAGAGGCTATGGATCTCGTGGTATGTGGTTTAGGGGGTTAGGGTGTGTGGGATAAGGGAGGTTAGTAGAGCAGCTCCCGGCAGCTGAGGTGCGGCATTGCCTCCGCTCACATCGATTGCCCAGGAAGAAGCCATGTACCTAATGATTGGGCATAGGGTTTAATGTTTTTGCTAGGGAGCTTGTGTTCTCTTGTCATAGAGGGGATGGAGGCTATTTTCCGACATCTCCAAATGACGGTAACTTCGTCTCCTGAACAAAACCCGCAGCTCCCCAAGTGCCAGGCTAGGACGCCATGGAAAAGACGGCTTAGGGCTCAGGGCTTTATCCGGGGAAAGCAGCTCAAGCGGGAAAGGTTGAACCCACTGAAAGAAACCCGGGCAGTGGCACCTTCTCCCGTGGGCATCCCATTCAGCCTGACGAGAATGGGTGTAGGATTTAGGTCTGGGCCCTCGGGCTCAAAACTTTTGGGGCTCAAAAATGGTGGACCAAGACAATACTGATCTGAGCGCGTGCGCCAGATCATAATCCAACGGTACAAGCATGTCGAATCCGGGTAGATTAACGATGTCAGCAAGTGATATGCGGCATCGATCAACTCACGCGCATTACCTTAGAGCTCTGGGTAACTACACAAATGTCTAATTATCTCTCAGCCACCTCACTAACCCCCATCATATTTTGCATATGACACGCTGAGGCAAAGGAGCCTCGTAAGTGACTCGCTCTCCGCCCCTGAGAGAATGACGGTCACCATTGAACCGCGAAGGATGCCTGGCAACAGCCGGAGGCCTCTTTCGGGCTTATAGATCCTCGGGACTCGTTCAAATCTAAGGGGAGCAGTCCTGGTGTCAAGGGTTAGGGCTGTAGGGGTTAATAATAAAGGTTGGGATTTACGGCTCAGGAAATGGAGTCTGGCTTCAAGTCTCTAGGATGCCCTCCCCAACGGTCGGTCTCTGGGCATGCTCGCCCTGGACGCAATGATGCTAATTATAGCACACGTAATACATAAGTCTTCATTGAGGGAATCTCGGTTTGCACTGTCCTGGTTGCCAGGCCCATCGGAACAGGGCTGGAGCCACACGTCTGGCCACGCTGTGTTGGCAGTGAAAGTCTACCCAGAACACACCATCGCTTCCGTCAGCCCTGTAAAACCCTACACCCTCAAGTTGCCAAACTCCAAGCGCTCTTTGCGTCCCGTGGTACGCAAAGATGCAGTCGCCGCCCGCGTCCGGTATGATCCAGCCGCAGCCCTGTGCAATCTAGAGCAGCCAGAGTCAGATAGAGCTGCACTTCCGCTTTGAATTCCTGTTTCTGGGCGAAGTCCTGCGCTAATCTGCGGAAGTGTTGGCAGACTCCGACTCCGAATTTTGGATTTTGCAGATTTGCGGGTTTGGTTCATCAGCAGCACCACCGGGCTTTACTTTACGGAATTCACCCGCGCTCCCTGCGCCTGGCGGTGGCAGAAGGTCAAATTGCCAGTCGCCATGAGGAATTTTGGATAGGCCAGAAATGGTGAAAGTCACCAGACTTACACAAGCTCCATTCAGGCACATAGACTACTGATCCTCCGTCTACGGGGGGCTTTGGGATCGGTAGCTCTGAGTCGACTGCAGATGCTGGGCGTCACGGACCTTGCTTGGCACAACTTGCGCCAAAATGGCTGAGGTCACATCATAGCAACACAGCCAAGAGGACCGTAAACCCGAAACCCGAAATAGACCTAGCCTGTCTCAAACTCAACGACTACCAACACCAAGCACATGCCTTTTCCTCTGCAACGACCATGGATGCTCAGGATCAGTTGGAGAGGCCCAAGTCCTCGAAGAATCTCGAAGACAAGGTTGGGGTTCTTCACGAAGATGTCGCCCTCCGAGGCAGAATCCCTACTGACAGTGGCCGAGACATCACTAGCTCTACGCTGTGCTCAGCTCCGCCATCTGCCACAAACACGAAGCGCTTCTGCAGCTGCTTCGAAGAATTGTGTGGCCTAGACGGCCCATAGCCGGTTTGCAAGCTGATGCATCAAGCCACAGTCCCACACCAAAAAGTCTCCGCCGTCCGTGTTGACCAACATGTGATGGCCTCCACAGTGCCCCTGAACTTCTCGAGGCTGCAACACCACAGGGTCCACCAACAATGCAACGGAACTCAGCTGCTGTCAAAGAGATCCTCCAGCGCCCACCGCACAGGCCGAACAGCTGCTGTATCGGAATGGGCAAAAGCCCGCAGCTGTTGCTCAGCTTCTGCATAGGTTTGCCTGGGTGCATCATCAACCAGCCATAGCATCTTCAGGTCCCAAACTGCCAGCAACTTGTTGGTAACTGAACTGTCCAGCAGCAGTTTTACCACTAGAGACACCAACTTCTGGCGCTGAGGCTTGCTCAGCCAGCGCATTAGAATCGCAAGCGGACGCATACAGCACCCTATCTGTCGCAAGTTGGCGTGTACGTTGGATTTCACTAGCTCTTCCATCAGCGCAAGCATGGCCTCTGCTACAGGTTGCCGCACGAATGGGAGGGCATCAGCTGCATAGATCGAAGCCACTATCATGGCGGCAGCAGCCACGTCCGCATCCGCACTCCGGCAGTGCCGAAGCACAGAGTGCAGGTTGTTGCCAACGATGCGGCGAACGTCGCTTTCGGCAAAATGGGATGCTCTCCGCGTTGCCAGAAGCATACACCACCGCTGACCTCGGGTTGAAGCACAGTCTGCAAAACTTGGTACCGGCGACTGATGCACTAATGGAAAGACGGCTGTGCTGGCCGTGGACCATGCTCAACGGGTCAAGGAGCATTGCTTAAGCTTCTGCTGCTCGGCTTCGAGTCCAATGGGTGCGGCGAAGGCAAAACCGACAATTGACGCAGGCCTGCGGCAAAACTTGCAACATCGCAACATGCAACTGCCAAAACTCCTTCATAGAACGATAGCATGCAATGCAAATGCACGGAGGCAGGGCGCCAGCAAACGCTGCACGACGAGACGTGACACACGTCTTTCTGCGCAAAGGGGTTTGTGTGTTGTGTGCGCGATTTCTCACTCTGCGGAACAAGCTTTCAGATCCGTCCGTTCTTAGCGCAAGAAACCCTACCCACTTCGGCGTGCCGTGCCATGACCGCAGCTTGTGCTAGGCAACGCTGCCGAGCCTGGCCATGCTGCCCATCTCCTCCACGTGCTGTATTAAAGCCTGGCAGAAAAATCTGCGAGCAGACAGAGGCCCCAAGAAACGAATGTTCCGGCAGACTGCAGGCCTCGGGACTTCTGGTGCACCGCGAAACCCGGCGCCACTTCAGCAACTCCGGCACCTGCGCTTCACGGAGACTCTCAACTTTGCAACCTCTTGTCAACAGCCCTGCCAGCGGCTACTTCGCAACCGAGCCGCGGTCAGGTATGGCAACAGGTTTGGCCTGAGGCTTGTTCAGCAGAGATGTTGCACTTGCCGGAAGACCATCACAAGCAGGCCGTTGACACAAGCCGAGGTGCACAATGAGGTGGGCGGGGTCGCACACCCCAGCTCCAACCTCGGTCTCCAAAGCAGCTGCAGCTGTTGATGAAGCTGCTTTTGATTTTTACTGCCCAGCTGCCGTCGCGGAGATCTCCGGCAGCGAACCATGGACCTGGATGCTTTTCCGTCGACTCTGCCGGCAAGCAGTGAACCACATCCTTCTGAGGTCCTTGGAACCATGGCCTCAAGGCTCTTTCCTGCCTCGCATTGAACTAAAGTTGCAGATGATCATCTGCTTCTCCGATTCCGAAAACTCTTTGACGAGACCGGAACCTTCAACCCTGCCCATCTGCCTCGGAAAAGCCTGAGCTGTATCCCCGAAAAGATGGGAAGAAACGATACTGTGTATTGCTGTAACGTTGCAATGACATAGTGATGACAACAGCAGTCTTCGACAACAGTAACATACGGACCGTGGAGTTGGGCCGTTTCGTTCTGACAAGAGGCAGAGCAGTCCTCGCCCGTCTGGCAAGCTGTGTCCACTTGAGGACCGGAAAGCCGTTCGGCAGACTTTTGGAGGTGCGCCCTCCGTTGCCGCAGCTTCCTGCGCCCATCGGACAGGCTTGGATGATAGCTGACACACTGGCTGGCTTCTGCTCTGAACTGCGCATGCGCTGCCCGTCTGGGCGAAGCCCCCCAATTCAAAAGGCGCCCTGACACTCCACCTGCAGGGACGCATGCCATCAATCTCGACACCACCCGCCGAACCGAAAAACAACAGACCTGCGACAAACATCCCAGACTGACCCACCAGGCCCATAACCAGCACTCCCACGACTCAGGATTCTGGATGTCCGATCCGATCCGTGCCCTGTCGTTGATTTTGCAACTCCGGCTGCTGATTCGATCATTCTGGCGGCTGATTACTCTCGCGACTGGTTCGAGGCCTGGCTTTGTCCCGCGGTTTGAAGTCGCTGATTGGAGATTCGGGGGGCGTGTTCGCTGGTCCCTGGTTTTTTGCGAACGGCTGCCGGTCGATTCGAGGATTCTGGTCGCTGATTCGATGCATTTCATGTCTTCCCGACGCCGACTTTGAGCAACATAACAAACTCATGGTGTTCCAGCGTCTGGGAGTCTGGGCCACCCAGCCGATCCAAGCCAGCTTGCTTCGAACTGCTCCTCAATGGCTGAACTTGATGAGGACACGTCCTGTGCACGAACTGCATTCAAAGCGCATGCCTGCATCGCCTGATGCTTTGAGAGTGAAACGCATAATATAATGTGCATATTTGGGAACCCCCTGTTGAGTAGGAACCGGTCAGGGGCCTTGTACTTTGGTGGCGGTCGGACCCAAAAGTACTCGAGCCGCGTACGCGGGGAAACCGCGGCAAAACACCATGCAGAGCATCAAGATGAAAAAAACTGCAAACGAAAAATCGGACGGATACAGACCGAGACGGGCGCGAAATCCACGCCGAAGCGCTGGTCAGAGGAAAATCCCAAAGATCAGTGCCACGACTGAGTGCATCAGCAACATCATTTGAGATACCGATGATACCGGGCACATGATCAAGTTAGCTGCCCTGACTGAATGTGGTGCGTTTGTGCACCGAACAGGCACGGTTGTGGCACTCAACACAAACATGATTGCGTTAGAACTTTGCTATGTATTCGCTGGAAGCCAGCACCTATTATTCATAAATGACGCCTACATGTCCAACACTTATTTGTAATTGTATACTCGTGTCTATGTCTAGTATTGTCTAGAAGATCCAACATCCGGCTTCAGGACAGCTACTTTTACTACGCCATGCGTTCTGGTGTCAGGGTAGATTCAAACACATGTTCTTCTGCAAAGGCACTACACGTTGTCAAGACGTGCCAATCCAGGTGGCAATATCAGGCCAATTATATTCTCCTACAAGGAGCAAACGAATGTATAAAACACTTCTTCGAGGTCTTTCGTTCACAAGTAGATACTGTTTATTCGTTTCTAGTTCTAGCTCGAATTCTTTCTCCGGTACTTAATCCACATATTTGCACACTTGTTTTAATACTGCTGTCATGTCACAAAGGACACCTCGTCATCCAAGTCCATACGGTAGCTGTGAATCTTAGCCTGGCCATGCTGCAAACCAAGGCAGAAGCATGTGTCTGCTACATATCCCCGCCTGGCGCCTGCGTCGCTGCTGCCTTTCCTGCAAACCTGAATCTCGTTGCGCTATGTTTCATTCAATCCGGATTGAGATTTCAGTGCCCGGCTTGACGAAGGATTGAGAGCTGCTTCGACTTGAGTTTCCTAGGCCGATGGTCTTTCCGACGCTCGCGACAGAAGCATCTCTGAGGCAAATGCGGAGTTGGAGGCATCTTGGTTTTCCTCCTCATCTTTCACGAAGGCGGCCTCGGCCTTGCCAGCATTTTCAGATCTGAACGGCAAGGGGCACTATGCCGGCTGAGGATGCCACGCTTCCGCAGCCTGAAGGCTTGACCTGTCATCTATGTTGGCGTGACTCCGTCGAACAGATCGGTAGCAGAGGCTGTGGCCAACTTCTCAGGGGTGTTATCATTGTCCTGTGTCGTGACATGGGGACCCAAAGAGCTATCAACAGACTTCGCCAGCACTCCTGTGCTTTGTGGCGCCGCCGAGGCGTGCAGGGGAAGTCCTGCCAAGCTTGCTTCATCCCAGGAAGACGCAATGGCGGCCAGGCGACTATGGAATGGCAGAACGGCACAACAATGCCCTTCTCGGGTATACCCTCATCATTCCCAAAGCATTGGCCCGCAACTTGTTGGTGACAGGTCACCTCTTCCATCACGAGCACCTGCCAAGCTGGCACCTTCGTCCTGCTCAAACCCTGAAGCCACTCCGAGACAAAGGCCGGGTTGACAGTATCCATGTTTTCCCCATTCACACATGCGGCCTCTGTATTGCCAGACTGCATGCAATGCGCTTCCGGGAGCTGCCGAATAAGTCTGCTGCCAGGCTTGCAACAGGTTTGGCCTTAAGGCCATGAGACCGAATGCAACCGGACAACAACCGGACAAAAAGCCGCACAAGGCCCCCACCAACTTCTCGGGAGTTTCCACCTCCTGCACGGACAGCGATTGCAAGCAGGGAGCCTTTCACCAAACCTTGGCACTGCTCCTGTGTTTTGCTGCGCCAGAGCAGAGTGCCTGGGACGTCCTGCCAAACATCTGCCAGAGGGAAGAGCGAAAGGGGATCTTGGGTGAGATTTCGTGCGTCCTTTTCAGCAGGACTCCCCAAAGACACCTCCAAAGTGAACAGGACCAGAGTGGCTGGACGCCAATCAGGGCCGAGGCAGCGTGACAGTTTGTGCTCTGGGTGTTCTGCCTCTCCCTATCAACCCTACACCCCTGAGGAAGCCCTAATGTATAACAAAAACTCCGGGCACGTCGCAAGATGCGCAGGCCTTAGCAACCTCAGCATGGATGAGGTGCGTGAGATCGCGCAAGAGGTCTGCACGAAAGCTTTGCCATTCCTGTCAGTCTTTGACCAGGTCTCAGGCATCTGCTACAACAACTCCTGAAGCAGTTCCTCCTTCACGGCTTGCGATGCCTCATTTGAGGCCGAATGTTTCGACATCTCTCTGCATGACAAGCGGATCTTCCGAAGGTCCAAGGTCAGCACCGCCTTTATGAGACCCTCCGTCACGGCCAGGTTCATGCTGTCACTGGACTCTGTCGGAGCCTTCGGGCAGATCTGCAAACCATGAGACAACCAGAACCAGTCGCTTTGGGATACTTGCTGGAAGAAACTTTGAAACCTGCCTCCTCGCCCCAGAAAGTTTGCCACATGGCGGGGCTGCAGTTGGCGCTTTGAACTGCAACTGCCACAGGAAGTTCCACAGTCCGCAAATCACATGATCCGTGGATATGCGATGATGTGCTCTCGTTTCATAATATGTCATAAGCCCTAAAACCTATGCCATCCAATCCGAGCCAATATCTGGCATGAACCTCTCACGTCTTTGCTTGGTTAAGGCTTGGTGGGCATAGTTGCATGCTGGAATCAGTTTGCGAAGCTCGCACTTGGCCATGGTCACAGCCAGTTTATCGGGTTTGCTTTCGATTCGGCTTGAACCACTGCGCTCACAGGCAAAAACCGAGATGCGATCGCTGATCGGTTTCAAGTGGTCTTGTTCCACTGCACATGCCACCTGCAAATTTGCTCGCACAACTGGAAAGCGACAAGACAAACGCGGAGCGGGATACAGAGACAGAGACAGACAGAGTGATCCAAACGAGCAATGGCAGCAACAGGCGTCGTAGTAGTAGTAGTAGTAGTGGTGGTAGTGGTAGTGGTAGTGGTCGTGGTCGTGGTCGTGGTCGTGGTCGTGGTCGTGGTCGTGGTAGTGGTAGTGGTAGTGGTAGCAGCAGCAGCAGCAGCAGCAACAGCAGCAGTAGTGGTAGTAGTAGCAGTACCAATAGCTGTAGCAGTAGTCATAGTTGTTGTTCTTGTTGCTGCTGCAATATTACTTGTTGCATGAGGGACTGGTATTGAGATGCTGGCTCTTGACACGGGCAGAGAGCGCAACAAGACAAACCGCAATCAGGACATACGGCACCGACATGCTACAAGGGGGTCATTGGCAGATAGCGCCAGGACACCACACTGCCAACAGCAAGGAGCAGAGCCCACCAAGATGCAGACGCTGCAAACAGGATAAGGACTGACAGTGCCAAAAGATGCACGCTGCAAAGAAGGGGAGAGGTAGAGAACCAACTGGCAAACAGGATAGGGGCCCAACAGGGGCAAGAAGCATAGAAAAACTGGTGAGGAGCATCAACAGTTGCTTGCAACACCCATTGTGAGTCCTTTCATCGATGTCGTACGACATGATGTACAGTGCTTGAGGGAGGCAGGTGGGAGGAGCCTGATGTTCGTGCACATGTCACAGTGATCAGACTCAGGCTGCTGGCACGTTGGCAGAGATGCTGGTAGCCCCTCCTCTCATCTCTTTGTTGCGATACAGTCCGCACTCAGCCGAAGCGGCATCTCGTCGCATACACCGCATACAGACATGTACACCAGCCGCGATTTGCTCAATACTCGCCACCATTCCCGTTCCGTTGTGATCCAAAGGCTTAGGGCCTAGGGTTTAAGGGATCCTTTCACGGTCTATTCAATGCTGATAAGTCTCAACGCAATCGGCGCCAGATGCTGTTTTGCCTAGCAGGGTTGGGCCGCATGGGTGAGTGCTCCACTGGGGCACTGAGTAGTGCTGGTTCTGGTCCGACAGTCAACCTTCCCTCGGCTGGGAGTTTTCTTCTCGGCTCGGGCACTGCACCCTGCTTCGTACAGCTTCAGGTCAAAAGTCTCAGACTGAGCCCGCGTTGGCAAGAGCACCGATGGGGCTTCGACTTCGTGCCGCGACCTTTTCTTCGAGGAATCTATGTTTGGGCAAAATGGCTTACCATCTGAATGGCAAGGTTTGCATAGTTCAATGTCCTACAGTATGTACACTTTGAAGGCACCAGCTGTGCCGCAAAAGCTTGCATGTAGCATGCGAGACTTTCCTGCCAAGTGGCGGTGCCACAAAGGCCCAGTGTGTATACACATTCGTACAGTGCTGAGTCGGAGCCACTAAGTCACTAAGCGGTTGAGATGGACTTCGAAAGCAGGTCCGAGACCACCTGGACCGCCTGTGATTGCGGGGGCATTCCATTGCAGACGAAGGAGAGAAGAGCCCAAGCGCCCCGCCTCGGGCCAAGTTGCAGCCACATGCTCGATCAGGGAAATGTCCTTGGACCACCTGCATAAAAACTTCGACCAAGCACAAGCCACGCAGAAGTCAAGGCGATGCAACGCGGAGTGCGCCTCTCGGCTGCAGCTCTTGTCCGAGCTCCGTTCGTGTCGCACAAGACCACGACCTCTGCAAGCTGAGAGTCGTTTTTTGCACGGACATCGGCTTCCCCCTCATCCGCCTTCAGCGGCGGCATGTGGGCGGCTTCTTGAAGGAAGCCAACCTCATGAGCCCGCCAGGCCGCTCTACAAAAGCAACATCTATAGAGGCTAAAGTGTCTAAAGGTCAAGCGGCCAGCTCCTGTGCGTTTGCCCAAGACACCAGGAAAACCAAAGGTCGGGCCTCGAGGTGACATATAGAGCACTCCCACATGCCTCTGCCCTGTGATTCCAGCCTTCTGAACACCGCGACCGCGCTCTGCCCGAACCCGTTGCTTCTTCTTCAGCCTCGGTGCGACTTGAATTCCGCAGGTGCAAAGCTAGTGCCACTGCAGGATCATCTAAAACGCTAAGGGCTAGGCAACCTCATGCACTTCTCGGCGGTCTTGTGCGACTGCCAAGAGTGATACGAGTAGCGCAGTAAATGAGGACAGCAGTAACAGAACGAGCCTTTGCTGCCATGCCAATGGACGTTTCGAGTTGCTCCCGCAACCTCCACTGAAAGTTGAGGATCGTGCCCTTTAATGCAGTATGTGATTGTCGCATGATCAGGACGTGTCACCATGGCCCCCGCCCTTGGAACTCTTGTTTGAAGGCACGGGCATCACACCAAAAGACCTGAATACGTGGCACTGGAATGCACCGTATGTCAGCTCATGATGCAGGCCCTGACCTGATGAGGCTTCTCAGACTGGCTGGGCCGTTGGCCCTGGCACAGAAAAGAGCGCAGCGCCACGTTGTGCTGCGGGTGCGGGATCTGAGGTCCGCGCGGCACCCGGCTCCTCACCGGCGCTACTGCCAGCTGTCGTGCTGACAGGACTGGCCTGGAGGCTTGACACTACTGTCGGCGCGATGACAGCGGGACTTGGAAGCCCCAAATCCTGCTCTACGTGTCTCAGAGCGCCCTGTACAGAGAACACCATTCGTGACAGTCACGCTTGTGCCAGACCACGGGCTTGTCGAGTGAAGCTTGCACACTCTTTCAGGGCCGCACGCTGCGGCATCTGCTTGCAGTCTGCTCGCTTGGCCTGCACTTCCACGAACGTGCAACATGTCATTATCCAGAGGCCCTCAAAGTTGGCTTAAAGCGATGATGCGGACCGCGAACGCAGGCCGCGCCTCGGAAGTGGACCCGGCGTCTGTGGCTTGGCCTGTCAGATACAACTTGGATTGAAAGAGAGAGAGGGCGGCGAGGGGAAAAGAACGGACCGCGCCTCCGGAGCGTGAGGACCAACGGGCAGCGGACCCGGGACCAGGCCTGAAAAGCAGGGAGAGCTCGACTCTCATCGGCAACCTAACATCACTTGGCCCTCGGCCTGCTGGGAGAGGTCCAGTGGCTTTCTGAAGCTCGCTGTTGGCACTCGGCTTCTGCGACCGGTCGTGGGAGAAACGACAGGCGGCTCCGTATTTGCACGTCCCACGGAGATGCCACTTGCACTGGGTCTTCACCGCAGCGCCGGTGCACTCTCTCGAGAGTGATTCCTTGAAGGCATCTTTGCCATTCAAATTCGCCTCCCGGAGCTCCGCCCTCTCTCTCTCCTGTCTTTCGGGTGATGCTTTCGCTTCGTGCTCTCGAGCAGGGGGCGCTTGAAGCATCGCTTGCATGTCCAGGGGCTCCTCGGCTTGGTAGCTGCTGGTCCTGGAATGGAACCCGCTTCCGCTGTGCACCGCACTGCGGAAACCTTCGAATGACTGAACTGGCACTGGCTCCGAAGCGCAGCGTAAATGGCTGGGTCGCCATCGCATGTGGGGTGGGCTGAGGAGATCCGCACAACTCTCCGATCCAGTCTCGTCCACTTCAATAAACGTGTTTCTGACACGAAAGTTCACGTTCCCCACATTATCCCAGGAGGACTGAGATGCTAAAGGCTGTGCCTCCTCAGCAAGGTCGTATGTTTGAGAATCAACCAGCTCTTTGTCTTCCTGAATAGTTCGCGAGCGCTGCCTCGCATGACGGTAGCTGCGCACAGGAACAGCCAATGTGTGACGATACGGATCCTTCCGCTCCTGAGTATCCACGTCAACCATCATCGGCTCGTGCCAAGGGCTCTGGCCCATAAAGTCTGTGTTGATGTCTATATACTTTGGAAAGTGGATGCGCCGTAAGGCCTCATACTCGTCAGACTCTCGTATGGGAGTGACGTATGACTGAGCACGAGGTGAACGCATCAATGTCGCACCAAGGCTTGTGCTGACTCGGCCGCGCTCAGGGTTTGATGGCGCATGTCGGCTGGGGCCCAGGTGAGAATCCAGCACCGTGCCGAGAGCATCCGCTTGCAATGCTGCACCTGGCAGTGCGTCAAGAGGTGAAGTCGCAAGACTCATTGGTTCCCAAGGAGATCTAGCAAAAAAGGATGACATAGGCTCGGAAGCACATCTCAAGTGACCCCGGCGCCAAGTGCGCCCGAGTGTGCTTCCAGTGCTTGAACTAGTAACAGCTGGATCAGCACGGGGCTCCGTGCTTTCGTCCACCTCTATAAACGTGTTGCGTATGTGAACTGTCTGCCACGTCTTAAGTCCAGGAGGTTCCGAATGTAAGTCGGATGAACTGTCCTCTTGTCCAAAGGGAAGCGACATCTGTCCGGCGCTAAGGAGCTTAAATGCAGCTGTGCTCGTGTTGAAGCGACTGACTGAAACTATTGTGCACTGTCTTGCTGAGGGACGCTGTCTGCAGAGGCTTCATGCTTCCAACAGGTACAGTTGTGCCAGTACTTTGAAGCACATATTGCTAATTCTCCAATTGATCTATTTGCTCCTCTCACCTGCATGAAGTTGAACAACGGCGGATGACAGTGAGAAGCAGGATTGCAGCTTGGACGGCAAATTGGATGTGGTGCTGCTACTGTATGTGCTGCTCAGCGCACGAAATGCTGTCAGGCTTGTTTACCCTTCTCGGAAGGCATGGCAAATTCTGGAACACAAGCGCGGCTTTGGTGCCCCAGCCAAGGCACTAGCTTGGCAGACACGGAGCGCGTGTGTCGATGCAAGACAGCGAAGGAGTTGAGAGCAGTCTTGACTTGGCAATTGGTACATGTCCTAAGTTCGTGAAAGTGAACGGAGTAAGTTCGTGAAAGGAACGGACTCATGCCCGCTGTCTCCTTCGGCTGAAGCACGGAGAATGATATTGGGTCTGCAATGAACGAGGCCGCAAGGCTACGAGGCAGCATACTGGTGGCAAACGAATGTCTAGTACGTACATTCAAAGTAGCATGCTTGCATTCTGTGCAAAGATACAGACTATCTCTCAGAATCTTGTTTGTTGTTAGTTGAACCTGGGTGTGTTGTAGGAGGTAACAGCTTAGCAGTAGTGGGCTCGGCCGGCCCTGGCTGACAAAGGACGAGCTCTTGCAACATCTAAGAAGTTGCAGAGCTGATTCAGATTGCGGTCCACCACCTCGCGGCTTCAGCCGGGAATGGGGCTGTGAATCTCTGCACTTCAGACGCGAAGTCTTGAGCCTCCCTGGAGACTCGGCTCCGCCGGCCTCTGCAAAGCGAAAGCAGCCGTGACACATCTGTGCTGGGCTCTGGCTCTTGGCGACTCTGGCAAAGCCCGCGACTGTCAAATTTGCGCAGCGGCGAGGTGGATCTCGCGCTGACTGCCCCTGCCAGGGTAAGAGTGCACGGGGTTGACAAACAGGGCTGAGCTAAGGTCTTGCCGTTAACTTAGGTCTGAAGGTTTCCGGCCCTTCTTTGGCTAGCTCACAGCTCGCCAGTGCCTCGCGAGGTGGATCGGGCCGTCAAGGGTAGCCTCGCCGCGGGAGCTGTGTTTGCCGTGTCAACGTCTATCAATGAAAACCACTTCGACTAGACTTGTCTCCCGTATAAAGTCACTTCATGGCTTTCCAGAGGCTTACACACCTGCATCTTGCGCGGCTGACACTGGCAGCAGACAAAGCCCCGAATCCAGTGCCAAGGTCTCCGTGCATCTTCTATCCAACGCCAAACCCATGTCGACAGAGCTGCACCAAAGACATGCTGCGTCACAGTCTCCACAGTCTCCAGGCCCGCGACATGATGGACAACACTCTGACGCTTCTGTCTTCGAGCAAACCGCAACCTAGATAGAGGTTTCGGGAAGAATCGATGTCATGTCATGATTACGACCCTCTGGAAACATATGAATGCTTGGGTCTCGATCCCCGAACTTGCTACATGGACCTTCGTTTGTGTGTTGGGTGGATGGGTGTGCGCGTGTGCGTGCGTGGATACAGTGTAAGCAAAGCACTAATACAAACCGCAGCTTCTTTAGTCTTTTAGAGACAGACTCTCTCGTCAAAGCTTCGCTTCCATTTACCGGCCTGTTCCTCTTGGAACGCGCGGATGTGCTACAAGGTTGTCGTAAACAAAGTGAAGCCTCCTTGTGCATCTGTCAGTTTGCAATCCGTCGCTTTCACTTTGGGCTCTCTGTCTGAAGGCTCGGAACACTTCCTGGAAGGGAAATCATTCTACTTATTAGTCTTAGTACTTCTTCCGGCTGGATGGCTCGGCCAGAAACAGCAGATTGTCAGAGTGAACATCAGCCGAGTTCAGCTCTCAAGCCGGAATGTTTGGTAGCATCGCGCTTCGCCGCGCTGCCAACACCTTCCTTCTTATTCTCGGTTTTGCTTCTTCCGATTGAGGCTCCCTGAGCTCTCTTCTTAGAGTGCCTGAGATGATGCCCGGGTTTAGGAGAGCAGATCTCTTCTTTCCTCTTCGTCGACAGGATGTCAATGTGAAGTGAATGAAGAGCTCCTTGAGTCTTATCTTTACGACTTTACTTCGGCCTTCTGTAGCCCATACCAAGAACATCTTGACCCAGCAGATGCTGCCTCAGATGACAGTCATCAATGCTTGAGACTCACGTCGACGCCACAGCTGCAGCAAAGTACAGCCGAAGAGCCAGCGCCGCAGCATGCTCAAGTCCTCAGAAACCACCAGACAGATACCCACTAATATGCCATGATATGCTCATGACATGATATACAGCGGTGACCTCGGCAGCCGTCGTGGGGTATCTGTCCCGATCTTGCCGGTGTCCTGGCGGCACTTGGACCGTCCGAGAGTCGAGTCCAGATGAGCTATGCCCAGGTCGTCCTCCAGTCGAAGACCTAGCCGCGCGGAAGGAAAACGATAGGATGACGCTAGACTCATCAAGTAGACACTGATAGACACTGACACCTTTCTTGAACTCACTCTCCAGGGGTCGAGTGCCCCAAAGAATCGCGAGCTTAGAGACGGCTCTTCAAGGGCGCGCGACTATGGGAAGGCATGCATACAGTAAGGACAGCTGGGCTGTTGACCTGGGCGTATCACCGGAGTCGCTGCGTGCCTCGTGGACAAAACAGAGTCCATGGATGGAGTCGGAAGCAGATCTACAGCACGAGCATGCATGATAGCAAAATCCCAGATCTCAAAGGGGTGTGGCCCACCCCAATAGAAACTTAAAATTCGCTTTCACTATCGGCGGGGTGGTTTTCGATTTTGTCAGTATTGTCATGTTGAAGATAGGTCGCACATTAGATTAAGTGGGAGAGGGAGAGGGAGAGGGAGAGAGAGAGAGAGAGAGAGAGAGAGAGAGAGCGAGAGAGGGAGGGAGGGAGGGAGGCAGGGAGGGAGGGAGGGAGGGAGGGGGGGAGCTACAAAGAAGGAAGCATGCACAGTCTAAGCTTCAGTCCGTGATGTAGACTAGGCAGAGCCTGGCTCTCATGCGCGACATGACGGGAGGGGAAGGAGCAAGGGAGGGTTCACGGTTTGCTTTGCTCCACCAACGGAGCAAGGTCTTTTTGAGCCCTGAGCCCCCTGCCAGACCCCCCCCCTCCAAAATGGAATCGTTCTAAACGGTGGGGGTGATTTCAAGTGGATTTTCGGGAGCGTGTTTTTCAAGAATCCAGGGCGGGGTGTCTAATAAAAGGAGTCGGAAGCGTTCAAGGCAAAGGCCGGCACAGTACATAGTGTCTGACGAGAACTTGTCAAAGGGATGAGTGGATGAGATGACAACACAAAAAAAGGCTGACTTGCTCTGCGAAGCTTGCCTTCAGGACATTCGTAGGATTGCCAGTGATACCCAACGCCTGCGGGGAATCGGTGTAAGTATGGGCCGGATGCACAAGACTAGCCGAGGGCATGGCAGGAGGTGATGTTCTTGGAAAAGCCATGTAATCTCCTTCGGGGGTACCTGGCCGCCGAGGTCGCTCAGACCTTCAGAATGATCGCATCCTGGCCTGCATGCAGAGCTTGCTCCAAAGCATTGTGCTCTGCCAAGGCCCTGCAAAACAAGCAACATGGGGGTTGAATCAGGATGTGCTAAACCCCTCGCAGTAGAGAAGGTGCTCGTTGCCGCCTTTGGAGCACAGCAGCACGGTCGTCTAGGGCACTGCAAGCTTCCTGGAGCAGGACCTGCAATGCCGTGTGCTTTGGTTGAATATCTCACGTCCGAGCCGACTTGCTGGTCAAGGGCCTGCTCCCGTGCCATGCCACTAACAGAGCGAAGCCGGTCCCTGGCACAAGTGATGCCAGGATGCTGTGGAAATCAGAAGTTCGGTATTGAAAAAGCATGCAGCAAGATCAAAGAAAGCCCAGAGCACGCGTCTTGCTTCCACTGATGCCTCAACCTGACGGTCGCGGGGTCTTCGGACTCATAGGACAAAGGAATGCGGCCAGCATGCGCCTCTCAACTGTCATGTGTTCCGTCTGGAGCCTAAGTCCGTTCCCAAGAGATTCAACTTCTGAAGCCTGAGCAACAATACTTTGCAATCTCGCTCGCTTAGATTCTCAGCCGCTCGCTCTCTGCGCTTCGCTTGCAAGTAAGCCGCAGCCTGCTCGGATCATGAGATCACTAAAGCCCCACGCAAAGCCTAGCACGGAGAAAATCTGTGGGTCGTGAACGAGCGCATCACCCATCCATCCTGATCCGGGACACATCCTGCCGCAGCAGCTTCAGCCCCTGCACGGAGAATGAATCTGTGTACTGTTGATCTCTTCAAGACCAAGCATGCGCATCTCTTGGTGGCAATGGCTGCCTGGTGGGCTTCCCGCACGAGCCTGCATATGCCCAACTGCGAAGTGGAGACATGGAGCCAAGAGAAAGAGCGGAACCTCTTCTTCTGCTCTTTCATGCCTGGAGAGGGCGGCAGCAGCTGCTTGTGCGTACAGTAGTTCGAGGGCGCTTCTTTGTCCGTTGCATGGAACTGTAGATCGCCATATGATACACCCGACGTTATATCAGCAGTGCACAGCATGTTCCCATCCTGAGTGCTTGTGTGCAGCTGCGAGTGGCTTTGTCCGATGATCCTGCTGCATTTCAACATCCACTCTGGCATCACTCTGTGTCCTGCTGTGTTCATTCGCCTGGAACTCAGAGGAACAGTTCCACATGTGTACACCGAGAGCGATGCAAGAATAGAAAAGAAGTCTATAGATGTCCTACCAAGTAAAGTAGGCATCCCAGTAGCGGAAGCAGGTTGAGGTGAGGCAAACGGTCACAAGGTGTTGCTCTCTACACCCTTGCTTGCACACACCCCGCCGCTTCTCAGCTTGAGGGCTGGAGTGCGACACAGCGCTGGGGTTTGCAGTCTTCATCTGCTCACAAATGTTGCAAGATGTGGCAAGACGTGTGATTTGTGACGTGTTCCTGAGTTCGCCGAAAGAATTCTGAGGTGTCCACCATGCAGCCGGTGGCGACATATCTTCTCTCTCCTTCAGTTTTGAAGCAGGAGCAGACCCTTCTGTGCTGGGACAGCTCATTCCCCGACCGAAGAAGACCCTCGAGCAATGCTGCAGGCTGAGCTATGCCAAGCACCTGGCCTGCACCGGAGAGTTTGGCGGCACGCTTCCTTCCATGCAAAGAAATATCTCAAGCACAAACGAAGCGCACTCGAGGTGCCAGCCGTCGGTCGGAACCGCTGCCTTGATTCGAAGCTCTTTGCAGTGGAATAGCATCGGTATCTCGAGTAACTGTGAAACCACCGAGGTGGTGACATCACAAGGGGACAACGTTGCGTCTTGTTCTTCCACTTCAAGATCGCCCATCCCCTGCAACATCGGAGCGAGCCCATTGGCCAGTTGCTGGAAGTCCCGTGCACCCCGCCTGAGCTTGGGATAGTTGTGACAGCTCAACTGCGGTTTTTAAGCCTGCGTCATGCAGCAGCCAATACAACAGCTGGAACAAGCACGCTTAGGGTTTGGGGGCTGCAAACAAATAATATCCTATAACAGCTGAAAACTTTCTGCGCACAACTCAACACTCGTCCTTCTTGCATGCTTATCATTGACACTCGGCTTTGCCGTGGCAGGCGCCTGTGATGTCCAGGGGTCCGTCCTTAGCAAAGAGCAGCCAGATGCGAGGCGTTTCGGTGCGCCATTTGTGAACCCAGTTCCCAAAAACACGAAACATTTCGGACCGCGACTTTCTGAATCGTCTGAGTCTCCCAGTCCTCCTGCGAGACGGTATATACTCTTACATGGACATGGAGGCCTCGCACACACTAGCAAGACAGCTCTGGCAACAGGTCCGATTGCAATCGGAAAAGTCTCTCCTTCTCCGCCAGATCCCGGCGGCGTGCTCGAATTTGGTCTTCTAGGAACTGGATTTGGTCCTGCGGCGAGAGTTTCACATGACCAGCTTGGTCGGGCAGACCGGGGCAGTGTGCTCCTGCAAGTGGGCAACTTCCAGCTCCTTATCTTCAAGTTGGTAGCTCTTGTTCCTCGCCTGGCGTCTGGCGCACGACACCTCTTAAAGCCGTGAAGAGCGAAAGCGGAGAGCTTCTGCCTCACTTCGGAACTTATCGGCTTCGGCAGCCTCGAGTGGCTTGAGAAGCACGGCGGGGCTCTGGCCGAAGGATTACGAAGATTAGGATGGCACCGCCTAGCAACCTTTGAGTGTCGGGCCCTCTCCTGCAGCTGAGCCTTGAGTGCCTCGCATGTGGCTACTCTGCAAAGTAAGTGGGCACACCCAGCTTGCAATCTGAAGCAGGCCGTGGTATGCCGTGGTGGGACCCTGGCTCTTGCTTCTCGTTGGTATTCTCGCACCTGCAGGCTGCAGGGGCACGTTGTCTGCCACAACCTCGCCAAATTCTGCAGCCCAGTCAACTGCCTGTGTTTCGGCGTGGGTGCGGCTGGTGCGTTCTGCTCGCACCATGGAGCGCGCATCCTGCACGAATCATGCACCGGCTGGCTTGGCATATCCTGGCGTTCCCCCAGCGAACGTAGAGCTTGCAACCGACAGGACTCCTCGCAGCGATGTTCGGCATCAGCCATCTCCTCCCGGATGACTCGGTTGTTGTCTTGCGCCTCACAGTGTCCGCTGCTCTTCAGTGGCACAGTTCACCAATGACCACCGCAGTGCACCAATGGTAAAGCATCTCTGCAGCACATTTTGCATGCCTGCTCCAGTTCTCCACGCAACGCCTGGGCTTTTGCGAAGCTCAGACGTGCAAAGTCCTCGACCCAATCTGGCCTCCTGGCTCTTCGCTACTCTGCTCTCCTCTTGCTGCAGGCGGCGAACCTACAGAGTTTCGGGTAGCTTCGTGCTGAGTCCAAGGCATCATTCGATACACCGATGGTGTACAGCAACGACTCAATGACTGATTCACAGGTCACCTGCCTCCCGGTTGGCCCTCTCAGCCTTCACACCGAGCCGCGTAGTGAATGGCTCGCCAGCACGAGAGAGGTGCTGATCCCGGGTGTGGGTGGAGCCTTTTCTTTGGCCGCCGCGATCTCAGCGGTACTCTTTTGTAGCTCCACCTTCCATGGGCACAACGTGCACACTGGCTGCGACATATGCTGGTGCTACAAGCAGCAGCACAATCGATGCTGAAGCGCCCTTCCTGCAACTCACGGAGGAGAACAAACTACCGTTGACTGTTCCAGGAGATTTCCAGGAGATTCAGGACGGCTTCATTAGACTCTTCGTTGGATGCTTTGGCGATGTGATGCTGTTTCAGCTCCCGCCTGCAAGCGGTCCACTTCGCGCTTCCAGTCGTCGGTGACCATCACCTGAAGACAAGCAAAAGCCATGCCTCTGGAAATGGTCACGACGAAAGGCTGATGCCTTGGCTGCTTCCACGCTGGAGATCTCCCGCGCAGCTGCTCTGGCCTTCGAAAGCCCCAAGCCCAAGCAAAAATAGCGGCAATTGCGGATGCAGTCTTGACCCAGCGGCCTCGGCATGACGAGCCTCTGCTCGGGTGCGCTCGAGCTCGCTCATGCTAGCTCTGACCTCACGATCTCTCAGGATGCCGGCCTTACTATTATCCGACAGGCACATGAGCGGTGCTGGTCACGTGCCTCGGAGTGCAGCTGCTCCACTTCGGATGCTCTTGCGCGCAGCTGAGCCTGCGAGCAAGTTTGTATGTGCGACGAGTGTCGACTTCAAGTTCCCGTCCTTCAGATCGGAAACGACAAAACCATTGTCGTCGTGCCGAAGTTGCCTCACAGCAAAGAATACTACGGGCCCGTTCTTGTTTCGCGGGATGATGCAGCTGTTACTCGTCATGCAGAACAAGTGAAGCACTGCCCCCAGAGCTGACTTTCGACTTGCTTGGGCTTGGGCAAGCCCGGATGTCTACGGCACATTACCTCTCTCCCTGCTCTCTCCTCTCTGAAGATCGACTTGAGAGCTTCGGCTTCCAGGCCTCTCTTCCAAGCGAGCTTCGTTCACTTTGGCCTGGAGCTCCTGCACGCGACAAAGAGATCCCGGCGGAGCTGGGGGCCAAGAGCCAGAAAGAGCTCGCGGCCTCCACTTCTTTGAAGTGCCGGGCAGAAGCATGCACCAAGTCCTGGGTAAGACGAAAGCTGCTTCTGGCTGCAGTACAAACACACAACACAGCTGGCGACCAGTGTCTTGTCACGTGCCTTTTCATGGCTCATGCGCAGGCAAGGAGTCGTTGGCCAGGTTCTGTGGTGCTCCGCCGACTGGGGTGCAGGAGCAGATTGTGTCCACAAGGGTCACGCACAGGGGAAGTGCCATAAACGCCTTGGCGCTTTTGGAAGTTTCCGGGACAGCTTTCTCCGGAGCTCACAAGTCCACGAGCTGGTTGCAAACCATCTTCCTGACCTTGTCCCACAGCTTTGGGCTGTTCCATGGAGCACAGTGACCGAATGTCCCAAGCCAGAGTTTTAAGTCCCATCCACCACCGCCAAGGCGATTTCCTTATCGGCCCTCAAATCGGGATCGGCAAAGCGGAAAGCATCTCCGTTGCGCCAAACCGCCGCGAGGACGAACTGTCGGTCGCACCGCAGCTCCGGTGCCGCAAACTCGAAAGCAGCGCCGTTTTGGCGAACTGCCTGGAGGACGAGTTCGTTATCTCGCTGAAGGCGAGACGAGGCGTACTTCAAGGCGAGGCCCGACTGCTGTACGGCCATCTCCATCAGCTCCCTCTTGTCCCGAAGCTGCGTTCCCAGGTGTTGCAGGGCCCGCCAGTTCTGCTGAACGGCAGCTACCGCGATGTCATAGTCGGTACAGCCGGACGGCGGCTGCGCATATCGAAGAGCCTTCCACGTCTTCTTTACCGCAGCCAACATGACGTCGTGGTCTTTCTGCATGCAGCGAGCTGCATACTCCACCGCCAAGCCATCCTGCTCCACTGCAGACAGAACGAGATTTTTGTCGGCCCTGAGGCTGTCTGCAGCGAATTTTAGAGCCTCCCAGCTCTGCCCCACGGCCTCCGAGACGAGCTGTCTGTCCGATCGGAGCTCTGATGGCGCATGCTGCAGCATCCGCCAATTCTTGCGGACCTGCTCTGCAAAACCAAGACCTTTCGGGAATTTGTGCACGATGTCCAAATCTAAGGAGTTGCCTGTCGAAAGCAAAGTGCTGAGCGTTTCGAAATCGAAGAGCTCCCTGTCACCGCAGAATATCTTCTGAGCAGATGTGACGACTCCTCTTTCATCCAACCTTTTCTTGATATCGCCAACGGTCGCCGAAGCTGGAACGCAGAATTTCTCCTGCTGTGCACTACCATTCAAACGAACCCGGATGTGCAACTCCGAAGGTTTCGGCGTCCCCTGCTTGCGCGCCCTGCCAGGAGAAGCAGTTCGGGCGTGGCTCTGCTGGCTCTGCTCTGACGGAGAAATGAAAGGTGCATCATCATGGGCTGCCTCCTCGCACCTCTGGCGGTACAAACCTGCTTTGGTGTAGTGATCGTCTCGTTCAGAGTCTTGTTTTGCTTGTGCCTTTGTCCTGTCCGCCGGGCCAGCAGGCTTTTCAGGGCAATCACTTGTGTCGCTGCGCTGCTTGCTCCGCTGCTTGGCCGCAGCCTCTTTGAATCGCCTCAGCTCGTCTTCTGCTTGCCGTGCACGGCTTTCAGCATTTCTCCTCCTTTTGTCCTCTTCTTCTTTTTCTTGCCTCTTCCTTGCCTCCCGTTCGGCCCTTTCACGTTCCGCCCTCTCTTGCTCTTCACGATGCTTGCGCTGCCGCTCCTCCTGGCTTCGCTGGCGCCTCTGCCGCTCCTCTCGCGCTGCGCGAGCGGCGCGCTCTTCGTCCTGGTTTCTCTGATTGGCTTCACGTTGGAGAGTTGCCTCGTGTGCCTCCCACCTGCCTTGCACTATTAAGAAGAGCTTCTGGCACTTCGCACGTAGTCGCTCGGGCTGCTTATCTGGATGCAGTTCAAGCTGCAGCTTGCGCAGTCGCCCTTTGCGAGCGGCAGGCGCCAGCTGGTCTATATCCCTCAGCTCCTGTTGCAATTTTGCCATTCTGTTTGCGAGCCATCGGTCATCTTCTTGATCTTCTCGCTTTAGCAGTTCGTCCCTGAAGCGTTGCTGCTGTGCTTCCCAGTCCTTCCATTTTCTCTTTTCCGCATCTCCGGCTGGCTCCTCGGTCTCTGCTTGGTTCGCTTCATGCCTTCTGGAAGTGTAGCCCGCATCCTCTGTCGTGTGGGACCTGGGATTGGCCCGTGCCTGCGGTGCCTGCGCTGCCTGCCTTGCATGGGGTCTGTGCTGCGGGTAATGTTGGATCCATCGCGCGGACTTGGCGTCTCCTGGCCTGATGTACACCATTTCGCCACTGCTCTTTACCCTGTCACTGTCATCCCCATCTTTCCAAGCTATGGTGTAGGAGCCATCATGATTTTGCCCAATCACAGCTGCCAAATACCAGCATCCCTGCTGGAAACGAGCTTTCACAACATCTCCTTGTGCAAATTTGCCATTGGGATCTGGCTGTCTTTGCTGCTGGACTTCTTCCGGGCATGCTCCTGTTTCACAATCATCAACGCTTTCGGCATCGCTCAGATCGCCGAAATCGAACATTCGATCAGCGAAGATGAGAGAGAATGCTTGCACTAGTGTTGCCTCTTCAGGCTTCAAGTCTCTGTAATGTAGCTGGACAGTTGCACTTCTCCTATGGCTGCCGACATGATCCAACGGCATCGACTGCGACTAGGCTATGCTCACTGATGCTCACTGTAATGCGACGGAGAGACGAAAATCGGGCCAAAATATCTAGGACCTGCAGCTACTGTAGCATGATTAGTGCGTGGCGTATGCACCTGATGCACCGATCAAACGTACGCAGCAAGACTCCTTCGACTGAGACATCAAGAACCATGTGTAATACCAGGCTCGAAGCTGCTCTCAGTCGTGAGACTGTGTCGTCGCGGTCCTTCGCGCAGTCGACACGGCGTCGATACCGATACACTTTGACCTAAAGGTTGAAGAACCACGTGCATTCATGCAGTCAACACGGCTTGGTTGGAGGGAAAGGCTCGCATGGCCACCAGTCCTTGACCATGGAGCGCAGCGTCATGGACTCTTCGAGGTCGGCAGCCGGCTTTTGAGCCTGGCCAGAGATCGACAGGCTGGGCCGATGGCTTCCGGCATTGCGGACACCGCCTGGTGCATCGCTTCAACCTCGGCTCCAAACAGCTCAGCTTGGAAGCGGCTGAGACTCGCGGCTCTCGCGCTCGCGCCTCGGCTTCCAGGTCCAGGACCCTTGCGCGGAGCGAGACGAGCTCGCGCACCTCTCACTCACAGAATTCTGGCATTTCCGATCTCATTGCATTGGCGAGTTGCGGCCCGCGGCCTCGTCCTGTGGGAGGGCACCACTCGGCCTGCAGCACAACAGCTTTGGGGAAGTTCTGGCAGTCGCGGCGTGGCTTGCAAGCCGGAAGCCACATGAAGCCACCCTTTCCTGCATGCCCGGAGCTCTGCTCGCAGCCGCCCGCACCTGGACAAATCTCGCTGCACTTCGCAGTTGTTGCATCTGATCGACTAGAGCTGACAGTCTCAGCACCGAACTCCTTCGATCGCGCCTCCAGCTCTGCCGCAGCTGCCGCAGCCTCGCATGCGCCGTGCGCCAACGAGAGCGTGCTTGACTGCGGATGTGCAGGTTCGCCTGAGCCTTGCATTGCGCCATGGTTTCTGCAGCCTTGAATGCTCAAGCATCACCCACGACTATCCGAGTAGCATAAAAATTTCGAGGTAGCACGAGTACTTCAAGAAAGGCGACAAATCCGAAGGAGTGCCTCGGCCTTCATGCTGCTCAGGCTGGCTTTCTCCTCCTGCTCACCGCCGGACTTACATGCGAAGATATGCGAAGTACGTCGAACGCACAGACGTAAACATGTACATATGTCGTCTCAGATAGGAGCCATGTGCATGCAAGGAAAGTGCAACGTGCTTCTGCACAGTCATGTCACTAGAAGATCTCCTCGAGCAAGGCCTTCATCTTCGGCACGTCAGACTGAGTTGCCTACCAAAAGACAACCGTGACTCACGCGGATCCAGGCAGGAAGCAGCCTCGCTTTGCCAGCGGTCGCATTCTGCACGCCATGTGTCCAACTCGGCCTTGAGGGAGGCCTGCGGGTGCTCATAGAAGCTAGCGTCCATCGTGCACCAACATGCACCAACTGCCCCTTAGAGTATCTTGGAGTCGTTAGTCTTTCTGGATCTCCCGAGCCTTACAAGTGCTTCTCGAGACCTGCTCCGACTTCGGAGGGGTGAAACATCGCCACGCTCGGCGCATTGCGTCGATCCGGAGCTACTGGACGAATTGCTCCGCCCTCTGGGGGCTCTCGCAGGAACTGTCATGTTCATTGCGCAAGCTGCATTCTCTGCGGCTTCTCTCACAATCCAGTTGTCGTCTTTTAAACATGCGAGTACTGGAGACATGACACTTGCGCGGGTATTTGGCCCCCCTGCCTGGGCAATGCGTGCAAGTGCTTCCAGAGCACACACCACGGTCTGGTCTGATGACGACTGACTTCGGGCAACCAGCCCAAGCGTGCGTGCGGCCATGACTCCAGCTGAGTCCTCACCCTGTAAGATGTCCGGCAGACAGTCCATGGCTAAACGACGCACACCGTCATCGACATCCGAAATCCGTTCACACACTGCAGCAAGCACATCTTTGTTGAAAGACATCATATGCCTAAGCACAAGCAAGGCACTCCGGCGCAGCTGCGGCGAGTGGCTGCGTGAAGCGTCCGCCGCCGTGGCTGCCGCGTCGGGATCTCCGCGGGGTGCAGCGACGGACAGTGCCTGCAAAGCCATGGATTTCACGTCATCGTCGTCATCCGTGGCCGCGACGCATGCAAGCTGGTCAGCATAGTCCTTGCGCGGACCGTAAAGTCTGGCAAGGCAGCCGAAGGTCTTTACAGCTGCAATCCGCACATAGCCATCAGTATCGAGGAGTCGAGGTACCAACGACGCTATCACCGGGCTGTCATAAGCATCGCAGTCGCTTTCCCGGATGACACCTCGATCACCCAGCTGAAGGGCGTACTTGTTCAGAAGCTCGTGCAGGGCCTCCAGTGCAACACATCGATTTCGTGCCACCGGGCTGCAGAGAAGAGGAGCCAGCATCACTGCAAGGCTAAGCCACTGGGTTGGATCTGCTGATGCAACCAGCCCATCACACGCAGCCTTGCACACAGCATCGTGTGGGTCTTGAAGCGCCTGAATGAAGGCTTCGTTAATGGCCATGTCACCATCGACAGCCATTAGGGTGGCAACAGAGGCACAACGTACCTCTGAAGATGGGTCAGACAGCAAAGCTCCGATCAAGTCGGCAATGGTTTCTGAATACTCTGGATACTCGGCTCCCAGGACTGGCATGGCATGACGCAACGCCCCGGCAGCTGCGCATTTCACGGAAGCGCGTCTTGCTCGCAGCTTTTGCCGTATTCTGCCAAAAATGCTCCAGGAATCTTCCTTGTTTGAAAGGATGAAGGAACCCAAGGCATCGGCAGCAGCCAGTTGCACATGGCTATCAGTATCTTCCAAGCAGGATAGTGCCAGCTGGACCGTCTTTGCTGTGGCCACGACTTGAGCAGTCGCCAAGGCTCGTAGTGCAGTGGCCTTCACTCGGCCGCTGTGCTTCAGAACCATGCCTTCAAGCCGCTGGACAAATCCGGATGCCAAAGGTGACCAATACGCCAACGTCTCTGCAGCACTTTGCCGCACAAGTGATGACGAGTCTGCCAAAGTACCTATCGCTGCATCCACAAAAGGATCTACATTAAAACCAAGCATCTCGTGCTGTCTTGGGACAACTTGTGACAAGACCTGGAGGGACACTGTTCGCACATCAGGCTCGTCATCCCCCAAGTATGCAAGGACTTCAAGCGCGATCGTCAAGCTTCCACGATAACGTTCTTTGGCCACCGCGCGCAAAGCCGTGCGCTTCCTCTTGGTCGAACCTCGCCCAGGTCTGCGGCTCCGCTCCAAATCTTGCATCTCCGGAGACTGAATAGCATGCCCTTCGGCGGCAAGCACTACACCACGCAAGAAGTCAGTGGAGAGATTCTGCAGCAAGCCACGGTTTGCCCAGGTGAGCTGCACAAAAACCTCGCCGATAAGTCCAAGTGTTGGGCCGAGAACTGCCAACGCCTGCACGTCTTGTCGCTCCTCGTCGGTGAAAGCTGGGCCACTGGACTCCGGCACAGAAGCAAGCTTATAAACATCGGAGGGGCAGTTGCATTCCAGCAGTTCTCTAGCAAGAGCGAGCGTGGCTGCTTCAATGGCAGGTGGAACATCCAGAAAGCAGGCCGCCCGCACAAACTCAGAAGCTTCCTTCGAAGGCCACTGTTCTGGCAGCTCCTTCAGGAGAACAAAGTGGCTCAAGCGGCCAATGCCGGCGGCCGTCAGACCAGCAGAACTGGGCAGGTATAGAGGATCTGCATCATCGTCGTCACGACCGTCTTGTGATTCTGTAAAGAAGCCTTCGATGGAAGAAAGCATTCTCGAGGCATGCCCCAGCTCGCGTGGCAACTGCAAGCATGTTTCGTCTTGCAGAACCACCTGCACCACACCGTTCGTACACGGTTCAGAAGCCTGCATTTAGAGGTCAGCAGAATTTCTGCTCGGCATGCTGTCTCCCACTGGGGATGAAGGCCGCATGCTGCAATGACGCACATGCCTAGCAAGCAGCTGGTTGGTCATTTTGAATGCCAGGCCGAACGCCGCGCAGGATGAGCCATCGGTCTTGAAAATTCACCTGGAAATCCGAGTATTTGGTGGAAACATCCAAACGTATCTAAATTCCGCAACCAACGGCTCGGTCAGAAGTAGCTCCCTGTTTTATCTCCCTGGTGTAGAAGGCATCTCACGCAGTAGCTTGAGCTGCATTGATTGAAAACGATGGCCGCGTGCCGCGTGCGAACAGAGTCTCGGGACCATAGGTAAGCATAGTAACTCACCCTCATCCAAAACTCGACAGTCTATGTGTGCAAAGACCTTCTATCTAAACATTGCACCAGCTACGCTGACGTTACAACAAACAGTTGTCGGGAGTTTGCGCCAAAATCGACATCAAGGTGTGCCATCCAATGGTAAGTTTCTCCGACTTTTCCCTGCCAATTGTCAGGACAAGTAGCTGGTTCAAGTTCAAGGCCGGCTGAACAGCGACTGAGCTTTTCTGAACCTGCGCGTCACCTTGAAACCGTCCTTTTTGTCCGTGCCTGTTTTGTGCGCCCTCTGGCACCAGCCTAGATTGAAAGCATTGAGTATACGTTGCTCCCAGATGTTGGAGGAGCTCCATTTTTCTGCCATGTGAAACTTGCACAGCCCTAGCAAGTTGAAGGAGCTCTGCCACTGTTCACTGTAAGTGCGTGTGTGTGTGTGTGTGTGTGTGTGTGTGTGTGTGGGCGGGGGGGCGGCGGGGGAAACTTCAAGACCGACTCACTTTTCCTCATGATGTCATTTGAGCTGTAAGCCACAGGCAGGTTCAGGAGAATGCCACCCGATGCTTCGAATTCCCTCCACAGACAGACGGACAGACAGACAAACGGTTGCACCATCTCACGCCCTTGTCAAAAATTGATCGAGAGTGGGTTGTCGCATGACGGGGGTGTACGCACCTCCTCCATAGATCTGAGGGCTGCTTGGCGCTCTTGCTGCTGCGCCTTTCAGCAACCGGAGTTGTGCACACTCAAGCTGCATTCGCCTTCGCTATCTGTCTTGAACTGCCGATTCTGCCTCTGCGCGCAGCTGGACACAATCTGCTGTCCTGCTACTGGTTGCATGACGCTTCGATTGTCATCAGCAATAACAAACTGTCTTCGAAACAGGTCAAGGGTCATGCAGCGCCATAGACCAGTCTATGTTGCACATTCACTAGTCCTTGCATCCAATTCGCTCTTGAGATTCGTCGCGCGTGAGGTTGCCTCCAACAGATGGAAACTGCCGCTACCGACTAAGGATTCACTCGGTCTCACATTCTTTGCAAGTTCACATTGGCTTCAGCTGGCAACTCGCATGACTGTCTTGCAAGTCTCGTATCTAGTCTTGTGCACGCCACGGAAGGTCACTGTTGCATCATATATGTACCAGCACTGTTTTAGTCCACAGTCGCACGTGTGTTTAACAGCACCGGCTGGAATTTGCACGGAAAACTCAGGCACTTTGGCTGAAAAGCTCAAGGCGGTCCTGGCCTGCTCAAGGCTTGTCTGCAGTCTCCTGAAGCATCTTCTTGGCCAAGTCTACAGTAACTTCTCGGTGGGGCCTAGGCCCAGTCTTGCATACCCACAGCCAAATTACATACTCAAGTGTCCTGAGTTCCTCGTGCTGACCGACAGCGTCTCCGATCTTGTCCTCCCGGCATGCATGGCCACGATCACAGCTCTGCGCTGTCTGCAGGCGAAACATCATGATTCCGACTTTGCACAGTCAGCAAGTGCCGCCTGAAGGCGCTTGCACTCGCCCTCCCGCGCAGAGAGAGTTCCCTGCCAGGCTTCTTTGAGCACTTTGAAAAAGCAGACAACTTCGACGCATGATTCACAAGTTGCACCCACCACCACCTTCGAGATCGCCAGTTCTTGTTGTGCACTGGCAAGTTCTGCCTGCAGTCTATCGCCGATTACTTGGAGTGTATGGGATTCAGCGTGACGGAGGCCAATAATCTACAAATTGGTCCAGTGCCTGGGCTTGGGTACGTAACTCCTTCTCTTCGTTTGCTCGTCGCATCAACCGGGCTTGCTCCTGCAAGGACTGCGAGTTGTGAAGATGCGTTTCACGAGACGTTTCAAACACTGTGCAACGTGTTTTGCTGAAGCACATATTCTCAGCATCTTGGTGGCTGAGAGCACTCGCTCCATATGAAAAGCAAATCTATATCTAAAATCATCCAGCGCTTGAAACCGCTGAACTGCCGAACTGCTAGGGCTCACTCAGCACTGAGCAGAGCTCTGAGGCCACTCGGCACATAAGAACAGTTGCCCTCGCACGGGCTTGGCACAACACCTGAGAGCAAGCAAGCAGCTGTAGTTGGACTGAAGGGTGCAGGCTAAGCGTCGCCCTGCCTGAAGCATGTCATGCAAGGCTGTTCGTGGCTGCGTAGTCGATCCCTGACTGAATCTCCTTGGCGAACTTTGCGGGTTCTGTAAGAAAGCCGAGACTGACCAGATTTCCGAACCTTCTTCAAGGCAGCCTTGGCTTCCGCAAGCCGTTGCTCCTTGGCATACCAGTACTGTGCAATTTCACTGCAGTATGGACTACATGGGCACACATGCTGAAGCATCCTTTTGGCAGCATGCGTGTGTAGACACAGGTGAAGCCCTCTGAAGCATGACATGGACACAGCCGGCGCTTCCTCGTACTTGTTCAGCTTGCCAATAGGATGCACCTGATGCGGGAACCGTGCAACTGGGACTGCTGTCGCCCACAGCTTACCCTGAGACCTTCTCCACTCCCGTCTTGCCGAACGTGACCTGTCAGGATGGGATGATCGTTCCGGTTGGAACGAAGCGAAGCTGCTGCTGTGGTGTTCACATCCAGGTGATGCACGGCGGTGCCAAAGGTTGCACGGTGGCTAGTCGGCATGTGAACGATGGCAGCCACAGCTGCCCAAGAGCGCTTCGTGCCGCATGACACACAACATCACATATTGTTTGCTGCTGTGCCTTGCTAGTGAAGTACGGACAGTCCGGTTCCACGTCAGACATCACCTCTGCACCGCACAAGTGTGCATTCCCCCCTGAACTACGATGCACCTACAGACAGGCCGCGTAAGAGCATTCTGTGGTCGGAGTGCCCGCGAGCCCAGCCAGAACGGCTTTCCCAAGCCTGAGGGATGAGAGTGTCATCTACGGAACTCCGACGGACTTGCGGATCTGCAGCCGGCCTGGCCCCAGCATATGCCATCGAGAGTGTAGCGCTTCCCTTGCCATTCTTGGCGTTCACGACATCGGTTCCGGCATCCTCATGCAAACAAGATCACGAGAGCAGGTGGACTCACTGCTTGCCGTCATACGATGTCCTGCACATGCTTGTCGAGTGCGGGAATCTCGGACTGTGGGATTTTCGCTGAGTGCTTGTCCTCCGAACGAATGTGAATCTGCTCATGCGATCCTCATGCGTATCCGCTTGCTGGCATCGAGCCACGACGGATCCGTCAATCTCAACGAAAAACGAATCGAAATGCGCCTGCGAGAACACCGGCATGATGGTGACCTGGGAGACCGCGAGAACAGTACAAAGCCATGTGATAAGTCATTTAGTGTGGAGTCTTCGAAGATCTTTTGAGGTCTCTGCGCCTGCATGCCCTCCGATAACCGGTACCTCGTCAGGATTAGGTGTCGGGCCGGGGTTTGGGTTGGGAGGTCACAAAAAGATGACGCCAAGTAGGATGAGGCAAGATCGACCGATAACCTGCAGAGTACGAGAAGAAAAAAAACGTGACATCACCCAACACAGGCTGAATACAACATGACACGGAAGACGCAACATGAGCAACCATTACAACCAGCTCATGTTCATGAACCACGCATCTGTGGGCAACTAGCTTCAACTAGATGTATGCATGCATGCTTAGCTTAACTATGGACGTCATACCGGCTTCCTGACAGCAGCCGCCGTAAGTTGTAGTTGTAGCAGCAGTCGTCCTAGCAGAAGAAGAATAGAAGCAGAAGTCGAAGACGAAGTAAATGTAAGAAAAAGCAGTAGAAGAACTCACTGAGTGGTGGTGGTGGCATATGATGTTTTATCTTAAGTATTTATTAGTATTAGTATTATTATTATTATGAGCAGCACAAAACTTAATCTGAATCTACGGGTTCGTTCAGCACTACGGCCGTCTGTGAACACACATTGTGTTGCTCTTGCCTGCAACGTGCTGTTGCTTCCTGCATGTGCTACAGCACAATTAACCTCATGGAGGATAAACGGACGTTTACATCGATTCGACCGCGCCTGCCACAGGAAACAGGATTCCTCCTGGATTTGTTGAAGGCATGGTTTTGGTTGTGTGTCTAGAGGTTGGAAGTGCTTAAAACTCGAGTTTTGGACACACTGGTCGCGCTTACGGCCTGGTGAGGCTCTTATGCGGGAAAAAAAAGATGGAAAGTAGCGCTGGCGAACAAACCGAAAGTACCACGCCTTTCACACGAAACAGGGTTTAACATAGGATTAAGAATCTACTGAAGCAACTCGTCGTGTGACATGACGCGATCTGACATGACAAGTGTGGCATGACGACATGACATGGTATGACATGACGGAGATAGTTCAATGTATGGACATGTGACGATCTGATTTGACATGTCACACGACGGGTTGCTTCAGTAGATTCTCAATCCAATGTTGAACCCTGTTTCGTGCGACAGGCGCGGTACGGCGCGTGTACTTTCGGTATGTTCGCCAGTGTATGCCAGTGTTACTTTCATACTCCTTCCTGCCGAAGAGGCTCATAGTCATAGTGCATCTTGAAACACAGAACGTCATCACCACCCCAGGGCTAAGGAGTGAGGGAGTGAGGGGGACGGAGAGTGGTCGGGTAGAGGGGGAGGGAGAGGGAGAGGGCGAGGGACGAGCAGAGGGAGAGGGATGCATATGCACGCACAAAACCACCAGCACGTGCATGCGAGCACAGGCATGTATATATGTGTAGTACGGATGTGTCTACGCGGTTGAGCTCATACAAACAAGCGTACACATTTTTAGCAATGCATACCTCCATCTGTGTCGATGTGTCTCCGTGTGTGTACCTGTGTGTCAGCACATGCAATTGTGTATGTGTGTACTAGCCTCGACTTCGACATATATCATATCTTCATGTAGGCCCTGTGATGAACCAACACCCTTTGTGGTATCTGATGAGCGTGCAAGTAAGCACAGTAAGCACCTTAGCCCAACGTTAGGTTCATCCCCGATCGCCAGATCCGCTTACGAAAACGGCCCACGTAGCTGGAGGCTACTGGGTATCGTCGTCATCGTCGTCAGCCCTCGCCCCCTGCTGGGAGCTCAGGCTATCCTCGCGTCGTCAGCCCTCGCCCCCTAAAGGATGCTCAGGCTTTCCAGCTGAGGACCTGGCCTTTTGTGTAGCATAGTATAGTAAAGTACACTATAGTATAGTACAGTATCGTATATAATAAAGTATTGTTCAGAGCATGCAACCGTGTATCTTATGCTCAGCTGAAGGTCAACGTCCTGATCTACTTACTGCATCTTACTGCACTTACTCAAGATGGGAGTCTAAACCCCAAGGCCCTAAACCCAACCCCCAAACCCTAACCCCTAAACCCTGACACCCGGCCTCGATGTTGTTGGGGTTCTCACCGGTAATCTCTGCGACAAACTTGTTCGCTCGCACGCCGTCCAGCGTGGTGACCTTTGCACAAGTCTTGTGCGCAGGAAGCCCTTCGACGTCTCACAGAAAGAGCTGAGGAATGGTCGCCAACGATTTTCTTTGGATCCAAACCCTTTTTCTTGTAGAGCTCGGCCATGGCTGGGACCACCTTGGGACTGTCGCGTGCGAGTCGGTAGCTCTGCCGTGCTTCATCGCCAAGCTGCTGAGTTCACAGGATTGACGATCAGCGCGATCACCTTAGAAGCTCGGTCCACATGCTGCTTCACAGACTGGCGTTCTGCTGTGAGACACCATGCGAACTTCCAGCGTCGAAAACATCAGCATCCAGCAAGCAAACGCGACGCAATAGGAGGCCCGGCCGCATTAGGACAGTACTTGGCGCAGGCTTCCACCACCTTTCCGCAAACGCAATGCTGCGCACTGTCTTGGCTTGCGGCAGCATCCATGGCCTCCTTCGCAATGCCCGCGTTGATCTTGAATAGGTCATCACGGGTTTGGCCGGGTTTCCTGCAAGCATGTGCAGGAATGGCCCTTCCCTCAGATCCCCTCGCTCCTCCGTTCAACGGATTTGTTCGGGTGGACATTTGTGCTTCATTCAACAACTTGTTCCGGGCTGTAGTTTGCCGAAAACGAAACGCCTGTTCTCGCTCTACCTACTGCATCTGCCTGTCACTAGGCTCGTTCCACGGCCAATACTCTGGTGACCCGCATGTCGCAGTTGGGCTTTTTCGTTCTTCAGATCGAAAGGCGTAATACGGTATTCCAAAATCTGCTCGGACTGCACTCCAAAAACTTGTGCTGAACTGGGGAAGTGATGTGCCTGATGCTCATGTGTACAAAGTTCGGTCCTGGGCAGACCTGCAGGCACCAACACCAAGTTGCAATCTTTGAGGCAATCTCCGAGAACATCGATAGCCTGCGCGGAGCTCAATTCACATGTACGGTCGCTGCATCTCGTGCTGACAGCAGCAAACATATGCCTGGGGTTCTCGCCCGGCCTTCTCCTCCTTGCTCTTGACATAGCCCTTGACCTGGCAAGCGTCTACCACTGTGCAAGGACAATTCATGCAGTGCTGACTTCGACACAGCGGTGTACCTTGACCTTCTTCTCCAAGTGGTTCAAATCTGCAGCTACCTCAAGAGGATGAGACGTCACGCGAGGAGTGCACGGTGCGATGCAGCAGATGCTTGTCACTTGCACCAGTGTTGGAAGAAAGGCTATGTCCAACGACAAAGGCTCGCACACCACCCGGAGGGACCATGGCGAAATCAAGGTCCTTCGTAGTGCAGGCATCGTGCAAGTCCAGTCTGTGCACGAGGTATGCGTGCATGTTGCAAGTTGTGTGCTCAGCTTTGCACATACACGGACAACTCACCTGCATCCAGGCTTAGCATCGCGCCATCTGAAATCAAGGCAATGCCTCCACGGTCGGCCTACGTTGTCATCCAATGCCATCAGCAACGAAAGCGGCTGACCGATGCCGCCACTGCCACCACAAACGCAGACCTTCGAGCAGCCGTGACAGTCCACTTGTGCAGAACCAGAGTGGCCGTCATGTCAGTGTGTGCAGCATTGGCTTTGAAACCATGGCACGCAGTGTCTAGCAACTGGACAAGAGATCAGCAAGAGCGGCCTTAAAATTGCCTTTGGCAGCGCCGCCAAAGAAGCAGTGGCTGGTCTGCGGCTGACGATCCTTCCCAGCTTATCATCACATGTCGTCGAAGGAGGATCAAAATTTCAGCACCAGTCCTGGTTCGCTACGAAAAAAGCTGAAGCTCCCAGGAGGCCAGCAGCTGCCCATGCTTTGTGGTAGAAGGCACCTCGCAATGTGCGGCACGGAGTATCGGAAGCTAGGATGCAGCTTGAAGCCTCATCATCGGCAGTAATCGGTGTGCTCACGGCTCACGCTGCCTTCTCGTAAGGGTGGCGTCAAAGTTGAGGCGCACCTGCTTCGTATGCTCGCCTCACCCCGACTGACATCTGACAGAACGCCCCCGCCGACCTGGAGAGCGGGAGAAGACTCCGAGTCGCCAAACGCCGGTACCTCGAAATCAATGTTAGCTCTACAACCCGCCCAGTGCACTGAGCGGCGCGAGGCCAAAGCATCTCTGAATAGAGCTAGGCTCTAGTGGGCGTGGCAGGAGATCTTGAGCCAATGCTTTCCCAGAAAAAAATAACGTCTAGCGCCATCCGCTCACCAAGCTCCATCTCAGTTTGTAAGAGACCTGCCGGCCTGTCCTCTTGGGCCTGGAGACCTTGCTGATCCAGCAGCTCCTCCGCTACACACTCAGTGGAACACCCACCGGGAAAGGGAGAGGAGGGAAAGGGTGAGAGAGAGAGCGAGAGAGAGAGAGAGAGACAGAGAGACAGAGAGGATGTATTACATATACATAAATATATACTCGTATATACACACACACACGTAGTTTCTATCTGATTATGCAGGCATGCAAATACCTATCTGTTGCTAGGCAGCAACAATGACAACATCAGAGCGCTGCTGGCCTGCAATCGTTGAAGCTCCCTTGACTGCGCGGCCAGCTCGGCCTCAAAACTCGGGATCTTCGTTGAAACATCGGCTGCGACAAAAACTTGGGGGAAGCCTCAAGCCGCGAAGCTTCATTGCTTGCTGACGCTGCCTGCTTCAGGGCGAATCGCCCCTTGCCCAATAATTACAAATCAAATCACACCCTTCACGCCAGAAGGTCTGAACAGTGCCATTCGGCACCTGCTTTATGTGCGGCTTCCCGTGTGCAGTCCCTAGATTCCTAGATGTCCCCCGGCCGCGCTCCTCGGCTTTGCTGGTGCCATTCAGGCCACGCTCTTCGGCCAACTCCGCCTCTGGCAAACGGGATCTGCAGCGTCTGGCAATGAAGCAGCAAAATGATGCGCCCTACGGCCTTCAGGCTGGCGAGGTCTTCCTTGAAGCGCAGGACATCTGCCGAAGCTTGCGACGAAATCCTGTTGGAAGAAGACTGTCACAATGTGTAAAACACCTCTGGATGATTTACTGCTGCTGGGCAGGGGAGCATTTGGCTCTCGCATGCATGCACCTGCAGTTTTGCCGAGCCTCTTCTCCTCCTCGAGAGCATCTTTCGCCTGCCTCAACCTGTGCTGTGCCACTGGGCTACGCTGCTACACCCCTCAACTCTAAGATCTCTAAGAGGCAGGCTCCGAGTCGCTCACAGGAGCCTGCGCAGCAGAAATGCACACACATGCTCTGGCAATAATCGCAGAACTTCCATCGCTTCAAACGTGGAACGCGGCCCAATTCAGTGGCGGGCGAGTTGTGCTTTGCAAACGCAGGCCAAGCTTGAGAAGGGCTTTCTTGCGCTTGGAAGTCTGTGCAAACACAGAAACGCGTTTCATGCCACATCGTCACGCATGCTCTTCCTGGCCGATGACACTCATAGTCAGCCGGTCGGTCTGTCTGTCAGTCGGTCAGTCAGTCAGTCAGTCAGTCGGCTGATGTTTCAGTTGTATTGTTCTGGGCGCCGGCAGTGAAAATTGAGCCTTCGTCATAGTCTGCTAAACACAGTTGGCAGAGATGTGGACGTCTGTAGCTGTCAGCGGGCGAGAAGCGTGTCTTTGGCGGGAAACGTCACGAATGTCTCCAGCCAACAGCTGAAACCTGTAGGACCCTCTGCCTTCCGTGCTTCGGCAAGCTCTGCCGTCCTCCAACAAGGTCGATGAAGGATTCTTCCGAGGTGCCACTGCCGGCAGTGTCCTCGCATCCAGTTCTCGGCGAAGCTCGTCAAGCTGCGCACGGTTTCCTGAAGCCTGCGGTGTTGAGCAGCAAATCCCCAAGGCCTACTCTTGCTGTGGGCATCTCGCTTATGCTGGTGGCGACTGCATTAGTGTAGCACAGAACTTGAATGAGCTTCCTGAAACCAATCTATGTGTTGACTGCCGACGTGTAAATTTTGGCTTCAGCCCGCAACTCTTCGCAGTGTACAGTTGCTCTTTCCAGTGCTCGCTAGAACAGAGTGTTTTTGATGAAGGTGTCTCCTGTTTCATTTCAACCAACCCAGACTGTAGTCCGCAAAGCAAATCCCGACCAAGCCTTCGCGAGGTCGGATTGAGTTTCAGAAAGCTTGGCTTGCAACTTGCTCTTGGCCTTCCATGACTTGCAGCTTGCAGATGCGAACGCGAGACAAGCAGGAGTAGGAGTCTCTCGCCTCTACCTCGCTCATCAGAGAAGCCTGGAGATGCAGAGGACATCCAAAGCCACTAACGATTCTTCTAGTAGCTTTCAGCATAAACTTACAGTAGCGTTCCAATGACCTTAACTTAACCACAGACTACAAGGGAAGCGACGCAGCACAAGTACGAGCCTCCAGAGAAGCGATCTTTGCCTTCTGCTTCGAGAGTTCCTGGCAAGGGAAGAAGGGCCCTTTCTTTCGTCCCAGAGTTTCTTTAGGGTCCGGGATGTAGTGATTTAGGGTTTCGGGGCTTGGAATTTTAGGGTTTGTGGATTGAGGGTTTAGGGGCGACTGGACAAGGAAATGCACTCCAATGCATCGAAGGAGTGAAAGCCACTCGCCTCACTCAACGAACTACCCATTGCCTCTGCGTCTTGGCTCTGACTCTGGTCCTGCTCAAATTGCCGAACATCTCAGGTTCAATGTTTCATGGCAGCCCGAGCAAGGATATGGATTTGCATATGCTTTACATCATATATACATATACAAACTGCATCATATGTATACAAACACAGAGAGAGAGAGAGAGAGAGAGAGAGAGAGAGAGCACCTTGATTTGTTGCTCCAGCGCGGCACGCTGCGTCTCCTTGGCCTGCCACTGCTACACTACCCTGCAGTGGGGGGTGCCCGAGACTTGAAGCTGCATTCTTGCGACATTTGCAATTCGGATGGCGATCATGTGGAGTCTATATTGGGATCCTGATCTTACGAAACTCCTTCATCTCAGCCCTGGGGCAATTAGCCCTCTTCTGCAGGGTGCCAAGCGAAGCTGCCTCCAGATCCTGCATCAGCTGCTCGATCCGTGCCTGACGAGCAGGGAATAAGTGGCAAACAATACTATTATTGGCATTGGCATTTAATGAAGGAACTAGCGCTCACAATATTCGTAACAATCGCATTAGTAATAAACAAGGTGCTCGTATGTTAGCCTAGCAACAATCGTGTCAGAAATGACAGTACTGGTTTACATTAGTACAGTAGAAACAGGAATGGTAATGGTAATCTTCAGAAATTATGGTAGCAGCAACAATAATCGATAAGGCCACCTTACTGTCAAGACGCGCTTCCTATACAACAAGTTGCCAGAAGTGTTATCCAGCTGCCTTCGCCTCGTCATTGTCTTGAGCCAAATCTTGAAGCCGCTGCCTGTCTCAGAAGCACCCTCGACACAAATGAGTCTAAACTGCATCACGCTAGGTCCGCTAGGTATGTCCTTAACGGCTCAAGGGGAACCCTTCGAGTCTTACCGCCCAGGCCCACGACGCAGATGGCACGTCGGGTTAGGTTCCGGACATCTCTTCCTCCCACTTCGCCAATCGCTCAGAAGCTGACGTTGCACCGGCCTGTGCGCAGACACTGGGGGATCCGGCAGACAGACTACAGCCAGCCTTGATCTGCTCGATCTCCAGATTCTTGCTGTCGAGTTGTGCCTCACAGGTGCTTTTGGAGCTCTCGTAGATGCGTGTGCAGAGCGTTTCGTCTTTGGATGTAGATTGGAATTTCACCTGAATCCAGCAAGACCACTTCAGAAGTGCTTCTGCCCTCTCTGATGCCTTCAGGCTTGCAACTTCTTTGGCATCAGTACTGGCGCTTGTGCGCACATGTGAAGCCTCGCCAGGCTTAAGCGACGCAACAGAGGGTCATGGGTGACGGTGCAATAAAGCATCGACCTCTTTGCGACATTCCTTCATGTCCTGATGCAGAGACTGATAGCAAAGGCGGCAAAGCAGGCTCCTCGCCTCGCAAATTGCAGCCTGCCTCCTCAAGCCTGCGCACACGCTCGTCGTAGGCCTCGAGAACCAAGCTTCATCAGTTTGTCAGCAGAAGCGACTATTAGAAGTCGTGCATAAACAAGGGATCGGCAGAGCACTTCCTTCCGAGACTCGCCGCCTCAGATCGCAAGCGCGTCGCTTCGGCCTGCGTCGACTTCGGAACTCACGTACGCACAAAGCAGGAGCCCAAAGCAAGCCAACAAATCCGACAATGCAGAAGCTACACTGAGTCAGCTTTCAGGGTTGTTTTCCCACAATATCCCGTCAGCTTGCATCCACCTTCGCTTACGAAATGCCTTCCTGTTCCCATGCATGTGTGCACACGGGCACGAAGGAGCGAACGGAAACATCACCACAAACAGAGAGAGACAGAGAGAGAGAGAGAGACAGGCACATGCATGCACGCATGCATGCATGCATGCATGCATGCACGAACACATAAAGGCGGCAAAAGCTGAGCCTGTGATTCGCTCAGCTTCTTTTGCAACTCTTCCTTGTCAGTGGGATGCTCAGAACATTGCTACGCCCTGGCTATGACATGCGGCCACTATCCTCAGACTTTGCCAGTGCTTCAATCTCTTGCTTCATCTTCCCTTTTTTGGAGGCCAGCTCCTGTGTTCAGGGGAGTGCCGGGATCTGCCGGGTCAACAAGAGGAAGACCGCCTAAGAACGGTTGAAGCCAGTTCGCTCCTGCTGCAATCGACCCTGGCAGAGATTGTGTCCATTCACAAGTGCAGCAATGATAGGTGTGCGGAGCTGCAGTACCCTTTCATGCAAGCGAGGTGCTCTTTCTTCCCGCACCTGCTTCTCGTGCTTCTCCTGAACATCAGCTCTTCTTGATTCTAGATTCTCCACTTGCGCATGGACCGCATGGTCCGCGGTGACTCAAGCGACAGTGCACGGACTTGAAGAATCTTGTTGATGCTTCTACTTTGGCCTGCAGCTCGCTGAAGGTTCGGTCTCGCTCCTGAGCAGTGTGGACCCGTGAGTGGTCGGGAATCTCAGTCCAGCCATTGGCATTGCGAAGCATCAACGAGGTGGCGCGCCAGCTCGAACTCTGCTTGCAGCTCTCGTCGATGCCTCAAAGTCATAAAGCACCACGGCAGGAGGTGCTTCTGAGAGCATTTGGAGCCAGGCTTTGCCAACTTTGCCTTGTGCTCTGCCTGTATGCATCTCTGAGCTTGCATGGGTTCAGCCTGAGAAACTGAAAACTTGCACAAGAGGCCTGCAAGGCGGCAATGTTCTTCTGATGAAGCTCTTCGAGCCTCCCACGAGGCTTAGTCTCCTGTGATTTTGGCACGAAGGAGGTCGGATGGCCTGGCTTTCTCTTGTTCCAGCTGCTCTTGGCCTACGTGGACAAGCTTTAGACAATACTGAGTTGTGTCATGCTATGCCGCCATGCCATGCTATGCTGGGTAGCCAGCTGGCATCGGCTACGGCCTGCCAAATTCTTGCGAAACTTAGATCGCGTGGCGGGAGCTCCCACTGCCTCAGCTCGATCCGCCATCGAGTTCACAGCCGGCCTGACACGACGAGATGCTCTCGAACAATCTCGCCGCTTGACGCTCCTTTTTGCAGCCGAAAAACGGATCTCCGCTTGGAGGCGGTGGAGCTCCCGCCACAGGCCGCGGCCTCTGCGAGTCTGCGAGGCGAAGAAAGGATACGTGGGGTTTGGCATTCGTTGTGCTCTGAGTCAATGACGGCCCATCCAGAGCTTTGGAACCATGCAACGCCTCAGGGCCAAGTCCGGCCGCCCACTGCCGCTGCGTGCCGCTGCCACTCTCCCAAAAAAAGCTTCGCACCCGGCCTTGAAATCCTCCGGCCTCTCTCGCCTGTCCTATCGGATCGGGATCACAGCACACTCTGCGCTTAGGAAGGTTCTGGAGTGGCCTCCTCGCTCAGAGAAAGGGACGGTGCCCTGGCCAAAAATCTTCTAAAACACTCATGCTGGCCTAGGACCTGGGAAGAATCATGGCCTGGAGGAGCCGGTGGATGGCGCGGCTTCCTCGTCAGAGTCTGCAGACCCAGTCTCTTCCTCTGCCAAAAGAACCACTGCCTCCGCTTGACCTTCATGCGGCCCTGGTCGTAGCGACGAAGAAAGTGAAAACAAACCTACTTGGATCCTTGGGCCGCAACTGTCGCGAAGTCCGGCGCCGCCGACACCTCGTGCACTGAGAGGTGCTAAAGTCCTTGGCGCCTCAGGTGCGCGAGTATCCCAATTCGGCAGCCAGTTGTGGGATGCAGCTAGGGGGCCTCAAGTCTCACCTCATCGTCCTTGTCTTCGGGTTTCTCTTTCTTCGGCTTTTTCTCCTTTTTCTCCTGCAAGAACATCTACTCAAGCACGGCACAAATGAGGGAGGCCGCGTTCCTTTTTCTTCTTCTTTTTCTCAAGATCACCTCAGCAAGCCGCTGCTGCACAACCCGAAGCGAATGCTCGTGCACCTGCCTCCACCCAAGCTCAGCATGCCACCACCTACTTGTAGCTTGCAAACGGGACAGGAAAGTCTTCGAAAGCGCAGACGCCAGCTGGGGCTCCGACTGGCGCTGGCGCTCCTGCCGACACTGCCACTGTCGTCAAGAAGGTCACCTTCAGCTTCAGACAATACCCCCCAGTCAGGCATCGTTGCAAGAAGCATCTGCTACGCGAGCAACTTCACCAGACGATTGACTCTCGAATATAAAAAGATATAAAAAGATGACAAACAACATGGCATGTCAACACATACACGCGCACACAGATATACAGCTGTTTTGCAGAAAGACGCTAACGCAACTTGTCGGCAAGGAGGCATGTCACAGAAGGCCACTCCAGCGGGATAGCTGCAGAATACACTGCCTTTCCAGGATTTGCGAAAAAGTTGCGAGCTGCACATTGAGACGAAAATCGCAGCGCGCAGCTGCTGAGAGCATCTTGAGGTTCAACAGGCACCGCTCGTGCGGCCGTGGCTTGCCCAGCAGGACTGCCGTTGGAAAAATTCCAAGGAGGAGCGGCCAGGGCCAAGGTTCAACTTTCTCACGTTCTCGAATGCCAGCTGTCTCATGGAGAGCAATCTCCAATTGAATCCCAAGCTGCTGTTGTAGGTCTATACACATTCGGGACGCAGGGCGAGCGCTCGCGCCAACAGCTCCTGTCCCTCAAAGTCGGGTCCAGGCCATGCTTCAGCCAGTGGCTAAGAGGACCCAAGCTTTCCAAGAGCCAGAAAGTCGCGCTGAAGGTCTTTGCAGGTACGTTGCGCAACTCGGGTCGGGCTGTAGACGTCATAGACCGAGGCTAGGCCAAAGTCTCATAGGTCATCGGGCAGCACAATGCTTGGTGGCTTCCATGGTCTGAACTTCATACCTTGATGAGTCTGCGTCAGTGTCTTGTGGTTCGGATTACCAGCAAGCGGCGTAGTGGAGAACTTCGCTGCAGGTGTGGAGGCGGCACCGGACACTTCCCGGCATTCTCTGGCAGAGCTGGCTCCGGTCGACGCCTCCTCTGTGATCGTTTCTCCGAAATGAACAAGCTTGGCTGGCATGGTCTGCCATTGTTGATGACCTGGACCTTCATCCGCAGCCGCGGTGCTTTCCGGCTGCCCTCGGGCACCGGCGTCCATGTAGGCACTCTTCGCCGCCGCCTGCGCCTCCTGCGCCGCCTGCATGCTTGCACTTGGCTGGTGGATGGGTCTGCTTAGCTTGCTCTCAAGCGGAGCATGCGGAGCACCGACGGACCTGGCGGGTAAGTGGGCAAAGCGTGCACGGAGACCACGGAGGATCTGTTCCCGTTCTGTCAGACCCAAGTCCATCTCGCGTAGCAGCTCAGCCAGTTCAGCCGGCTCCACTCCCTCAAGGTCTGACCAGGTCAAACCTGCCGCCAGAAGCCTAGACTCCAACTTCTCCCAAAGAGCTGGCGATGGTGTCGCATTTTCGGTCTTGCCGAAACTCAGCTCACAACAGAAGGTGGCTTGGCCCATGCTGGACAACGTTTGGACTGGTAAGCCTGGGTGCTTCGCAGTGGGACCGGGAGTGCTGATGTCAGGTGAATGTGCATCTAGCTCAGGGTACGTCACCACATGTGCCTCCTGGCTGTCACAGCTGCGCTCTCATGCATCGACGAAGATCCACTGACAAGCTGTGTAATTCTGCTTGCTGACGCCCATGGTGGCAGCAGACTCTCAGAAGTCTGCCGCTCTCATCCTCTTTCTGAGAAAGGCCGAGACCTCCGTGAGCAAAGAAACACACGCATAGCCTTCCGACAAGGCCGCAGAACGAGACCAGTGCGCTGTGCCAAATCCTCCAACGCCGCCTTGGATCCGGAAACGAAACGACAAAACCGTCTGCGGCTTTGCATCCTTTGAGGCCCAAACTTCATCGAACGGGAGGCCGTACCTGAGGCCCAAGACTGACAAACGTCCGTGCTTCCCTAGCTTCCTTTTGTCTTCTCGTCCTTCATGTTAGTTGTATATCCCATCAAAGTTGTTACTATCCTAATCAACGTGCTTCAGTGATGGAGCCGAGCCAAGCAAGTCGCTATAACAACTACAGCACCTTTGCATCTCGCGATTTCTGCGATCTCGCTGGCAAACACGTCGGCTCTTGTCGCGGTGAGGTGCTAGTGCCATATGCGGTCAGGGCCAATAAGCCGCAGTGCCTACGACGCCGCATCCTGCAAGCTGTGCTTCAGCTGGAGCGTCGGCTCGCCAGAAAGCCAAGGCTCATGAGCTGCTGGAGCTGGAGGAGGAACTGGAACTGTGCCTGGCGACATCTCATGTGCAGGGTACAGATTTCCAGTCCGAGGCCAGAACAGGCAGAACTGTCCGCATCAGCTCTTCAACAACAGGTGGGCGGACTTCTTCATCTTCTTGATCTTAAACTTTTTCTCCTCGCAAAGATTTGCGGTGACAATCCCTGTCATTCTGAATGATTGTGCGGATGACATGTGGGTCAGTGGGTCGGTGGCAGAGTCCTTCTTATGCTTCTTTTCCTTCTTGTCTTTCTTCATCTTCTTTCCTCGGTGCGATTTTTCTGCAGTGCGGCCATGGCTACGATGAGCCGGGAACAAGATGCCCAGGGCATTTCCTTCAGCATGGTGAACTTGAGCGACGAAAACACTTTGCCGTAAAGCAGCCGCCAAAGCCAAAAGCCTCTTGGAAAAGCATGTGTCCGGCAGCCGCGGCACTCATGCCAGCGCCTGCAGTGGTGGCTGTGGACAGAGGATGGAAGATCGCAACAGGCAAGAGCCTGCATGGGGAGGTCCGTAGCCGTGATGTCCGCCATGAGATGGGTACGGCATGCCATGCGGCCCCCCATGACCGGGGACGCCATGGCTAGGAACGCCGTAGGGAGGCCCAGGCATGGCTGCGCCAGGCCCGTAACCGGAGCCGTGAGCTTCAGGCCTGGCGCCTCCTGGGAGAAAGACCAAAGGCCCAGGGTGGCTCCAAATTCAACGACTCTGTAGTCTGCACTTTGTACTTTGTAACATGGAATGTGCTGATCGAAGCCGAGTGGCCACGCTGCCAAGTGATTTCGATCTTCAGCTTCCCTGCTTTCTTGCAGCCACCAAAAGCGTGGGGCCGCATTAGCTCCAAGGTTCCTTTCAAGCAGCGTCGGTGGAACCGGCAGAAACAAAGGTGCTGACCCCGCCACATGGCTGCCGTTAGCCAGATAATCCGGTAACAATCCCTATCCGCTGCGGCAACTCGTTCTTGCCTAGGCCCTAGGCAGTTTCGCGGCAGCTTTCTTCACAAACTCCTGTTATATCTTGAATCCCTTGTGTATCTTCTTTCTCAGATTCTCCTTCACGTCTCCTCGTTCTCGTTCATGAAGATTTATGACGGCATGCGGGTTCGGGAGCTAGCTCCAAATCGACGCGCAGCGATCGCAAGCGTAGGCACGCGTCCGCATGCGCTGGCGAGAGCAGAATTCCGCAGGAGCGTTCGGTCTCGGGGCTCCTATCAGGTTTCACACCCCGGTATCCGATGGTATCTGGCACTTCTTTCTGAGCAGGCTGATGCAGACGAAGACGTTACTCAGAAATCGGGTTGCTTCATGTAAACCTCACTTTGGGCATGCTGTATCAACTCTAAATCTCGTTGGAGGTGCGGTCCTTCAAAGTCGGAATGCAGCGGAAGCCCTCTGTATACGGCTTCTCCTATAAGCCCATCGGCAACCAGCATGTTGCTGTCCATGGCAAGAAAATGGATGTCCGGCTCACCTCGCCAGTCAATTATCTGCGTCCAGTGAAACTTCGCCTTCTTGCCAGCATTGGTCATCACTTGGGTGCGGAACTCCCGACCACCCAAGCGGACCTTGACGTAAGGATCCATTTTCCCGGTCCAATCCTGCATGTATCATTGCACGAGATTGCACATGTAGCAGTGGAGCCGTACGACATCCGCTCACGGGAAAACTCTTGACAACTAGGGGCGCATGAAGCCATGATACTCGGAAGGGAAACTGAGGCCGAGAGTCGAGATCGTACAGGTCCTTGGCACTCTCCACCAACAGCACAAAGCTGCCGGGAGCATGGGACGGTCCAGGCCCGCATGGCGGAGACCAGGGAGCGTGTGCGAGCTCGCTCGGCATGGCGCCCCCAGGCCCGGCCACTACATGGCCGGTAACAACGGGCACCTCAGGTTCTAAGAGCCCAAGCCATGATGCTGTCACTTACGCAGACCATTTGGAGGGAAGGTGCTCGGGCATCGTAGCTCTCTCCGGTGACAAACCTTGGAGATCTGGCGAAGATTGCTGAAGAAAGTTCCAGGCCTTCAGCCCCAACCCCGAATTCCCTCCGCTTGGTGGCCGCACCCATGCTGGCCCAGGTGTCCTTAGGATGGGGTCTGCAACAGAGTTGCACAGGCATGAACATGCACGTTGATAACAGCTGCTCTGGCAACCGAACCCTTAGCTGCGTCTGGCCCACCTGGATTGTTCGTCATCATGATGGGCTTGCAGATCACGGCCGTAGCATCTTTGGCAACGGGTGGTGGTTGGCTGTGCGGCGATGATCTCACAGCCTGTCTTTACTCTTGGTGCGCGGTGGCTCCTAAGCTACCACTACTGACGTTGTCCTTCTGGTCGGATGAGTCGTGTGTGCACGTGATGCACTTGAGCCTGCTGTCGTAAACAGTGATGAGCACACCTGGTCTCAAATCCACCAGCCGAGTTTGGCACGCCACGCTGGCACGCTGGCACAATCTAATTCTGAGTTGAGGGCTTCTTCGCTCGCTCCTTCTTGTAGAGCATGCGATGGTACTCGTCACACGGATGGTCCCAAACCTGCAGCAAGTGAAAGCGCTTCGCATGTTGTAGAACTGCAAAACATGTGGTGAGGAGGAGACACTTTCACCAGTGTCGAAGTTAAAGTAGAACACCTCGTTCTCCTGGAGACCGCTAGTCTCGAAGATGCAGCGGAAAAGCTCGTCATGAGCATCGTCGCTGAGAGCAGGACTTCTCCAGTGGTGCAGGGCTTCCAGGGCGGAGGCAGGGGAACCTCTGCGGCGAAAAGGCTCCCACAAGCGAACAGCGAGCGTGTGTCTTGTCTCGCCTTCAACCCGGCCCTGGCAATCCACATCAAGTCCTAGCAGGGGGGTTTAGGGTTTAGGGGTTTAGGGCGTTTCGGGCTTAGGGAGTCCTTGTCATTCTCAAGGTCCATTCCAAGCCTCTCAGCTCCCAGGCACAAGCCGAAGCAATGCAGCGAACGGCATTGGCCAAGGCCGCTGCCATTCCGAATAGTCTAGAATCTCCTGCTCCGTTGGCTCGTATTCCTTGCGCTAAACCAGTTATAGTTCAAATTCAAGCTGCCGTGGCGAGAAGAATCCCCTACGATGGAGCTTGCAGAACTGTCCGAGTCGACATGCTCCTCAAGCACCACAGACCTCAGAAGCCAGGGGCGTGCAGGCACTTTTCGCCTGGACGATCCGCTACTCCAAGCGTTCCGAAAAGACTAGTAGGCCGGTAGTTACGTAGGCTGCCTGCCGGGTCTCCATCCGGATCCTTGGTGCCCAACGAAAGGCTGAATGCATCTGAACACACAACACGGATAAGTGCAACTGCGTGAGCCTGTGCGTTCGTCACAACGCGATGTCACGCGAAATCGTGCGACGAACCTCTGTTAGAGTTCCCTATCAGAAGATGCGTCTCACCATTGTAGTGGGCCCCGTATTTTCGTCTACACATGACATGGAGACTATACTGTCAATGGCTATGGCATGAGTGCTACACAGGCCGTTGCATGCAAAACTCTGATATCTTCTTGCATGTGACTCATATACCAATAAAAATTTAAGCTGTGAAACCTGAGGCAGCGGTACGGCAGGCATATTCCAGGAATGTGAGAGGCACTTTCGCGGAACATCAGAGCATGTAAACGCAGCAGCTTCAGTTAGTCATTCCGCTCTTTGAACCCATAGCGATCGAAGTGCATCGCACTGCTTCCTCCTGGAGGGTGAAGCTGTCTTCCCATTATCAGTTTTGCCCAGACCTCAAACTCCTTCCAGCAATGTTCGAACCTGGCAGGAGGGCGACGCAACCATGAAAGCACCGCATCATCTAGCTAGTCACAAGACGGATAGATGCCGGTCTGCACTACCCATTCCCTGCGCTACCCATTCCCCTGAACTAGAATTACAGTATCCCGGTGCAGGTCGAGAGCACCTGGGCAGGTGTGTGCGTGGCAACGCCGAGGGCTTCAATCCCCGCGTACAGCTCCTCATACTCAGAGGCGATGAGTCCGGAGACTCCTTTGCGGGCCCTTTCCCTCAAGGCCACGTCATCGATGCGCTCCAACAGCCGCAGCGACAAGGCTCCACCGAGAGTGAATAAGGAGTTGTAGAAGGATCGCAAAGTCGCAGCAAGGGAAACCGGATGCAGTTCAGGAACCGAACTGAGCGGTGTCTCGGGTAGCTTCTCACGCAACGCTTTCAGCCGTTCAGCAAGACCAACTTTCGACAGAACAGCTTTGGTCTGACCTTCCACCAAGCGATTGAGCTGATCTTCGAGAAAGCTGGCATACATCTCTTGCCGCTGCTTCGTAAAGTCATGCTTCTGCAAGGGCATCTGCATCGCACACACGCAATTAATGAGGAAAACGATCCCATCTGCGGTCTCCATCATCTGTGCAACTTGCTGGCAATGATTTAACAGAGGATCGAAGGCGGCAGACAAGACTGGCAGGAAGTCTGCTTCGCGCTCGCCGGTTGGAACCGGAGCCATCTCGTAGATGGACAACACTTCTTGCAAGGTATTGACAGCCTCCAGGACAAACGAGGGAGCGGAGAGGGCTGCGACGTACACCCCAGAGACACCTTGCCGAAGCTTCTGGGCCTGAGCTTCCCAGAGATCCAGAAAGTTTTGGTACGTTCTGGCATGTAGATCCATGCACGTTGATACCAATGCACACTCATTTCGTCGCAGCGTGTCTGCAATTGTCTTCGCATAAAAGGAGAAGACTTGGGCCACCTTGTACATAGTTACAATCGCCACGTTGGCCTGCAAAGCTTGCTTCGTTCTGGCAACGAGGGTCGCGGCGATGCCTTCCAACGCAATGTCGAGGACCTCCTCAAACCCGATAAGGGTCCTAAGCGGATGACGAAGACCGGTCGAAAACCCACCAGTACCGATAAATGCGAAGACGAATTCCAATTGCTCGCAAGCTGCCACTAGCTAAATATGCTCAATACTAAAAGAAGAGCAGGAGGCCGCATTTTGCCGAGTGACGTGCCCTCTACGGAATCGGCGTGCATCTTCTCATGACCGCTGCTGCTTTTCCGCGCCTGAACCGACCAAACCACACACTACCCTCCGGCCCGTAGCCTAAATCTGTTACATTAAAGTCTGATGTCTTGAACGTGGTGCATTCAACAAGAGGGAGACTTAGAACAACATAAACGAGTGTGACACCAAGAGACTCTGTACATGCATGCTGCCCACCGTACACCTCAAGACCGAAGCCTAAGCTCTAGCCAGCTGGCTTGAACACTGCCGAAGCAACAACATTTTCCAAAAAACAACTTTGGTGCGCAGGCGCGACATGTAACCGATGCAACCATAACAAGCTCACCCGTGGCGGGCGCCTCAGGTTGCGCCTCTGAGTCCATGAGGGCTGTCACTGCCTCGCACTCCACCGCGACCTGTGACCGACACTCTCGCCGACTCAGCGACCCAGTGTGGAGGACTGGGTCGCCCAACATGCTCTCGAATCCACGCCAGCATGTCGCTCACGTATCGAACCGGATCACCAGCCTGAGCAGTACGTCTGCACAGAAAAGCCACAAAGCCTGTCTGCACTCACTGGGCGCGGCTCCTGAAGTTCAATGGGCCGCGCTCCGAAGGAGGAGTCTCCTTGAGTCAGCGCCTCTCCGCAGTGCGGCCGCATGCGAAGCGCTGCGACAGAAAGGCAAAAGTGCAAAGGCAACGCCGCAACGCTTCCTCCAGAAATCTTTGCTGGAGCGCCTGCTTCCTGGCAGGTGAGAAAAAAGGGGCTTTAGCAGACTGACTTGACTCGTCAACTTGCCCCTTGCAACGACCCTGCCCTGCATTACATGCTTGCACATGCTAAAGCAAATGCACTGTCCTGACCCGAACGATGTCGCGCAAGCAGTGGTTGAAATACACCGGTCGCTCCTTCAGCAGCCTTTGTTGCAACAAGTTTTGCGGCAGCTGTGTGGTTAACATCGGACATCTGGAATTGACACTGGCTTTCGTCAAGCTACTCCCTCCACAATCCCTCTGCCTGATGCTGGAGTGGGGCTACTGGCCTATTCGTTTGTTCGAGCACCCGTTTGAGGGGACATCTTCTTGTGGAAAGAGTTGTGGGCGTCAGTTCCAGAGGCCACAGGAATCCCTGAGCATTCGGGTCCCCCCCTTGAGAAAAGTCTTGTGCTCTCGGCTGAAGCTACTCCTTGACCGAAGCCTCATGGCCTTGAGCATAAAGCCAGAAGCCCCATGGGTTGGTCGAAAGATGCCACGACCGCGGGAACAAGCAGCAGGCTGCCAAAGTAGGGCGAGTCTTAGTGTTTCCCTGCTTTCCCATGTTTATGCAGCTTCATCTTTCAGCGATTTTGGTGGCGAGTGATTGGTTAAGCCCCAGGAACGGCCTCAAAATGGAATGCGAGCATCTGCATCAAAGACAACCGCGAACATCAAACGACTCGATGTTCCTACAGGTGCTGAAGCTGTTCTGTATTTGGACCCGGATGGCGCTACTTTGCAATCTCAACGTGGCTCGGTCTGGCTTTCCACCAATCCCCAAAACACGAAGAACTTGCGGCACAAGCTCAGGTGGCTGAGGGTCAGGCTTCAAAACTCGCTTCAGTACGCTCCCAGCAGGAGTTTCCAGTTCTGCAGACCTAAGCAGGCAACCCAGCGACAAAACCTCCCCGCACAAGATTAAACGCGGCATCCTGAAGGTTGGGCGTGCTCTTTGCCACGGCCGCATCTCTTGAGCCCCGGCACTGCTGCTGCACCTTGCTCCGTTTCCAAGCTTCCAGAAGGACGGCGGCGGCATAGCCGGGTCCAGAAATTTTGAATTTGGCACGCAAGCTGTCCGAGTTCGGCTCCCAAACAAACATTCGTTCGTAGGAAGCCTCGGCAGTGACTCATCTGGCGCTTGAAACAGTAACAGGAAAGAGAACCAGCTAGGGCTGTTGCCTCCAACACCTCTGATGTCTCATGCAAGATATCAACCTTTCACAATCTCATGATGGCACAAGTCCGCGAGCTTTGCACGTCCGGTGAAGTGATTTACATCTTGGCATCAGGCTCCAGAAGTTTGTTGGCCACTGGTGTTCAGCCTGAAACTCCAAGATGCGGCTGGCAGTCTCAGCAGCTATCGGGTTGCAAAGGGCAGTACATATGGCGAGCATTCGCACGTACCTCTGCCACTTTTTGAGCACAATGTGGAAAGTGATACGAGCAAAGCAGCTCCCACCTGTTCGAGCCTTTCGAAAGCCGTGAAGAAGTCGTCATCCAGAGGTCTGTCGCCAGAACGCACTACTTGCGTGTCTGCCTGTTCAGAGACCCACAATACAACTTTGCACTTTTAGTATTCACTCGTCTGGCCCATGACAGTACGCCTCTGACAGCCGAAACCGCGTCAGGAACTTGTCCAAGACCTGACAATAAGCATGAACAACTGCAGCTAGCCAGCTGCAAAGGTGCGAAGTGGTGCGACGCCTGCTGTTTGAGTTCAATGGACATTGACTCCTGGGCACGCTGGGCCCGTGCAAGGCCGGACATCGCTGGTATCTGCGGACTGCGCCTTGCGCAGGGCAGCTGCCTTCTCCAAGCTCGCCTCTCAACTGCGGGATAAGGCCGGCGGTGCTGTGATGATCTATATATGACTAAACTATATGAATATGCTATTGGCATGGGAAGCTGGAGTCCTGTGTCTCGCATCGGCTGGCTCTCAACTGGTCGCTTGCACGCTGCACGGCGCCATCCTGGCGAACGGTGGCGACGGCGACAGAGACACTACTGAGTCACGACTGTGCCATGCTCCGCCCTCTGTGGCCCGGGCCAGCCGACCAACCAGGCGGTCGAGGCTCTCGAGCTGGCTCTCCAAAGCCCCGAAGGCATGCACAAACTCCTGAATGCGTCAGCAAGGAAAGCGAGCTCTGACAGCGTCACGAGTCAGCGCATCGGGCCTTGTGCAGAAACAAGTTCTCGCCCTCGATCGAGGATCGTAAGTTCCTGCTGCTAGCGCAGGGATGTCGGAGCCGGAGCCCTTTAGGGTACGGCTGCCTGCGGTCCCCGCCTTCTGGTGTGGACAGTGTTCTCACTGAAAAACCCAGACAGGCATTTCAGCGCGTCGCGTGACCTCAGTGCCCAAGCTGGACGAGAGTTGGACATTGAGAGACGGCCAAGGAGAGGGCTGCTGAGAGTCAATCCGAAGAGTCAATGCCTCCCAAGGCGTTGTTGCACGGTCGAAAGAAAGGCCATGAAGCCAGCACCGAACTTCACGGAACCTTCTGGATCTTCTTGGTCAAGTGTCCACCTCATCGCTCGCTGTCACTGTAAGTCAAGCTTAGTGAGTGTTTTTGCGGCCCTGGCTGGCAGCATTCGCCGTGGGCTGGGGTTTCGGCACCTGCCGGGACGACGCACATCAAAGGCCACCAAAGGCTTCAGCTCGAACTCTGAGCCTGAGCAGCATCGGAGGATGGCGCCCCGTCATGGTCGGCACTCATGGTAAGCTAAGCAAGGTAAGGTTCATGCTCGGCAACAGGCATTCTTATGGCTGGTTCACAAACTCGCACTTGCTTATCACACCTGCGCTGTTGAGGCCTTTTGGGTTTCTGTTCCTTTGTCGATAACTGCTCTCCTCACGCTCTTCATGAACTGAGTTGGTGTCTGCTTTACAACTGCTTTAACTGGAAGACATGTCTCGCGTGTTCCCGCGGCACATATACTGAAGGCATTTGTTGAAGTGGCGGAGCTTGAAAGTGGAACCCCTGCGCACATGCGAAAGCTGCGAATACCTAATTTCCTGAACAGTCTCATGGAAGCCTATGCTGCACAAGATGACTCGAACAACAGCCGAAGAAGATGCTCGAAGACTCTGGCGATACTAGAAACCGCTAATTGCATGCATGTAAGTATACACGTACACCAAGAAACCTTGTTAAACACCACCACTCAGGCCTAGGCATTGATCGGGCATTCACCTGTGAATAGTCAATAGTCGCGTCCGAATACACGAGAGCGCTTGACGAGGAAATTCTTTTTCAGTGTGCATGCATTATCGGACTCATACCGGTAGCGCGCAGGTGAGACATCTTGCTCCAATTGCTAACTTCTGGCAACGAGAAGCAGGCAATGCTGTAGTTCTGGATTTTGTTGAGACATGTAGACTGTTATCTGCAGCTTGGCCAGAAATCACTCGTGCCAAGTTTGGCATCCAGGCCAGTGTTGCTCCACTTACACAATGATTTGCGAACCCGCTGCTTTTCAGCAGGCCTTGGCACACAACCCGGTCACTCTTCGGTCTCTATGGCAGGCAGGTTCTCCTCAATGAACCTGAAGATCGCAAGCAGAATCAGTTGGTCGGAAGGCTTTCACTCATGGCTAGAGGCATCGGCTTGAGAATCTCTGGCGCTTTCAAGCCTTCGATCTGCATGACCTGCAATTACTTTCAACCGCATTGCAAGTCCGACGGGCCGTATGCCACAAATACTCGAAGCAAAGACCTCTTCTCCACCTTTGTAGAACCTTGGCAGACTCCAGTCACCAGTTAGAAGCTCTGAACAACCTGATGCCAAGCCGAGTCGGCCAGTAGGCTCATGGCAGGAAGCGAGGCTTGCTAGTCTCTGGAAAACGCTCTTCATACTGCCAGGCGAAGTGCAGGATAGGCCATGCGAGATGGCACTGTCTGCAAGAACTGCGCAGGTGACCTCCGGCAACACATTCCGCTCAGCTTGCGTAATGGTGCATCGATCCTGTCGCACATGCATTCCCATCCATCGGCGAGACTGAACTTGCAGCTGCATTTCGGCATGACATGAAATCGTCATCTGTGTCTCTCTTGCTTCTCGAACTGTAGTACCAAACCGCAAAAGTGTGCAGGCAGTGGTGCTTGTCCTCGAAGGCGTCCACGTTCAGCTTAGAGGCAATGGAATATGCTGTGGTATGCAGACGCGCACGACAGCCCCAGCTTCACAGACATGTGACATCCTCTCCCCGGCCAGGTTCATGCTGAGCTATCTACCTGAAGGTTTTTGAAGGTGGGAACCTGCAGAATGCTCCAGATTGGACGGAAGCCGGCGCCAATACATACAGAACACTTCAGAAAACATCATCTGCGGGAATCTACCTGTCATGCTAGGGCCGTCGCTATTGACAGGCACGGGCCACACCACGCTGTATAGACCTGAGGTCAGCAGAAGTTGTGGAGCAGTTGATGCAGGCCCGTTGTGACTCTGCCGATTTTCATTTGGGTCCGGGCATCAACAATATGGAGCTTCTTGCAGCCCTCCTGTCAAAACAAGCACTTGTCACCAGTATTAGACTGGGCCTTCCTCATGGACTCTGTCGTTGTCTCTTGGACGAGGCAACATAGCAGTCTAAAGGATGGCCGCCCCTGTGACAAAGCTGGACAATAGTAGGTACTGCAGTAACAGACTAGCAGTGACTAGCAACTACCACTGGGCAGGAATTCTCGGTAGTTCTCGGGCACACGAGACAGAGCCGCGCGAAAATGGCGGTGAGAATCTTGTTCCAAAACCAATGCAGGTGACGCACCTTATGGGCCTTATCGTTTGCTCCCAGTGTTCTGTCGAAGTATGGCTGTCTGCTCAACTCTTGAATCAGGATGTGACTAGCGACGAGGGTTGGCATGTCGTGGTTTCGCAGCCAACCACTGGCATCCAATTCAGGTGTCATGACAATGCAAAAGACATCACCAACAGTCGGACAGTGGAGCTCTTCGAAGGCATAGTAGAATACAGCTATGTTGCATAGTGCACCGATGCAGCACTGACGGAAGTGAAGGCACAACAACAGCAACAACATCAGAAGCAAAAAAAAACACACACACACACACAGCAAAAGCAACAAGAAAAACCGAAAGCCTGTACCGCTCCGCCTGGTACTAATGCGCTGCTGCTACTGCTACTATACTGCTACTACTGCACGACGACGACTACTACTTTACTACAAGTATTACTGCCGCTGCTCGTGCTACCCCTCTTACAGCTACCCCTCTTACAGCAGCCCCGTCCAGGTCACACACCACGTAATTGCACTTTTTTGGTCGAGGTTGGCGCGGCTTCGTTTTCTTTCTTGACGTTGGCATCCGTTTTCTGGCTCCACTGGTCACTACATTGCAGCATTGCTGGATTGATCTCAACCTACAAATAATCTTTTAATAGTAAGCATTGTCCTGGTGTCTGGCTCCAAGCATTGTAAAGTAAAGCAATTACAGCATTTCATGTCTTCTCTGGCTTCAGCCATGGTTCGACAGCTCTTTAATCGCAGACATGTGCAGATTTTCGCATTTGTTGTGTCGTACTGGCATTGGGAAAGATGTTCATGTTTTTTGCACGATACCCGTCGGCCCCCACGAGTTGTTGCAAAGAGAAGACACACTCAATTGCCCCCACCACCGGTTCTTGAAGACATGCCGGGTGTTCTCGTTCTATTCTCGTGCTTTCAGCTTAAGGCAAGTTGCTCATATGGCGAAGACTGGCGCGGTGTCTCGCGTCGCCAAAGTGAAGAACACCGAAGTTCATATTGAAGTAAATGCTTGGCTACATGGATCTGGGGCCACTTCAGAAACCCCCGGAAAAGGCTACTGCATAGCGACACGACCAGGGCGCTGCCTACTCAAATCATAGATGTGAACCAGACACGAGCACCTGAGAATTCCTATCCCGGTTCTGGAGACAACAAGTGCATGTTGCTTGCAGCAGCGGTTTTTCAGCAGCGGCCATGCTCCTTATTCGCAAGGTTCCTGACACTTTGCATACTCACATTTGCACACAAGGCATGCTGGTAAGGGCTTCCAGCTTGTGCTGGAAGATGTGATACCTTACTAGCCTTGGGGAATCGAGCGATCAAAGCCAAACCGCCCATTCCCGCTGCACCTTGTAAAGTGTGGCTTTAAAGTCTTCAACGTCGAAGCCGTCCTCACGTGAGCAACTCATGCAATCCGATGCTTTCAATTTGTGCCAGGAGAGCAGAGCCCAAATGTGCCTCGCCGATCTTTCTGATGATTTCCTTCAGGGAGGTGGCGCAGCTATAGACTAGAGGGTATGAAGAGCATTCGCGAACAAACATTGCTCATGCTGTGGCTGGATGCCTTCGGGGCCATCTGAGCAGAAAGGCAGCCACAGACCTAACGAAGTCAGGCAGCAAGGCTTTAGCTTCAAACCGGCACTACATGCGAGTTTCGCAGCCGGCAATCTGAGGACTCGACAGGAACACCGCAGTTTCGGGCGTCGACCAGAAACCCTTGAGCCACCGGCGAGGTTTCGCGATGATTGGATGAAACTGCCAGCACATCATGTCATGCAGAAGCAGGAAAACGTGCTCAAGCAGGTCTTACTCTTTTGTAGCGGACGCTGCCGATTCCTTTTCTTTGACTAGCGCTGTCACATGGGCGTTTACGGTCGCATCCACTCCCAGTTCCTTGGCCTTGCGAGCGACCCATCCGTTTAAGTAGTCGATCTCAGTAAGCCTGCCCGCTTCCATGTCCTGCAACATGGAGGAGCGGTTCTCTGCTGTTTCCCGTGCCGTTCGGAAGACAAAATTCTCCAATTCGAAACTGGAGAGCTGCTCCCTTTGGTTTGGTTGCAGTGCGCCCGCAACCGCAGCAATTTCTCTGCAGATCTGGGATACTTGCGCTTGTGCTTCCATGCACGATAAGATGAAGCCATTTGGCTTGTTCTGCAGGGCCGTCAACGGATTGATGGCAGCGTTTGCCGCCAGCTTCAGCCACAAGCAGCGTGCAATGTTGGGTCCCTCATTGACAGCTCCAAGCCCGGCAGTCTCCAAGCTTTGCAAAGTGGAAAAATACCAATCCTCCTGAGCTTCAGTGGTGCCGAACCTAGTCTGGCCCCATCCTGCATGCACGATGTCGAAAGGGGCCCGAGACCACGCCCCATGCGTCGTGATGCCCAGCATCAGGTGCACGTGGCCTAGGCTTAGACCCGCCCCATGGACGATCTGCTCATGCAGGGCAAGTGCTCCGTTCGACAGCAAGATAATAACGGCACCTGTCTTCAGTCGTGGCGCCAACATCTCCAAAGCTTGCATGGCAGAGTAAGCCTTTGTTGCTACTAACACCTGATGAACATCTTCTCCGGGTCCCGACACCGATCCGGCATGGACTGCAACTGGCGATGTTTCACCGTTGCTTCGGTGCCCGTCCACTCGCAGTAGGACTTTCCCTGACTTGCAAGCTGCAAGCTTGCCAGAGTTGGGTCGCAGCAACAGCCGCGCTTCAGTGCCTGCCCGCGTCAATGCAGCCGCCCAGAGGCAACCCATGGAACCAGCACCTAGGATGTGCATTGCCATCGGTGCACGCCGTCGAAGGTTGGATGGCAGCGAGTTTCGATGTTTGTGGCTGCTCGTGTCAGAACTGGTCCTCCGAAGACTGCCGGCTCTACATCTTGGGGTTTGGAACCGACTTCAAAACAAAGGCTTCATGTGTTGCCAGCTTCATGTTTAAAGCCATGATCTGCAGTGGCTTCCCGTTGGCGGCTGGGCACTGTGCCGTCCATGGATTGAGCGTCGGGCTTGAGACCACTGCTGCCAAGATCTGAGTTGGAAACCTGGTTTGTGGGGCTCCCTAGCCTTCCTCTATCCTCAACCCTGAAAGCTCACTTGACAGCGCATTACCACGCATCGCCAATCCCCTGCTGCATCGATGTGTGTGTGTGTGTGTAGCGCGCATCTGGCGACTAGGGCTGGAGCAGCTCTCAGCTGCTATGAATCAAAGCTATGCTGGACAGGCAGAGCCTTTGTCCGGCTGACCGTTCCTAGTCGCAAAGATTATCGTCGCATCCCCATTTTTCCTGCACAGTTCTCTGGCCTACGTGCCCGTCATTTCTTTGGACGGCAAGTGCTGCATTAGCAAACACGTCAACAGTGGAGAGGCCACATTCTGCCTCAACAGGCTGCAACCCTGAACAAACAACACGTGGGCAGCTCTCTGGAGCAGGGCCTGCTTGTGGGCCACCTACAAATCACCCGAGACGGACCTTATGCATGAAGTCGGCGACTCAGCTGCGGCAGGCTGCTGTCGTGCTCCAATGTCCTCCGTACATGCCAACTGCAGTGTCAGGATGGCTTTGTGCGATCTACAGAAAGGACCTCACGATATCTGCACGAGGCGTCGGAGGTGTTGACACGGAGGAGTTGCCTTAGCTCGCTCAACTGCTCACGACTCGACTCTCAACCAGCTTGGCAAGGCTTAGCATCACGGCAACTGGCCAACTTTGGGGCAGAACGCGTGCAGCTCTCCCTGGCCCAAGACGAACATTATTTACGATGGATGCAGGGACGACAACGTAAGTGTAGTCATGAGTATAGTGCTACAAGTAGCATATTTCAATCGGTCTCTAGAGCCCTGGTTCTGCAGCCATGCATACACCCGTTAGACGCTGGCTTCTTCACCGAGCTATAGATGCAGCATAGGACCTGGGAGAGAAGGCGATGGTGCCGTCAGATAATGCTCCTAGCCCTGAACTCTCCAAAAAGCAAATCTTCAGGAAGTGCGGAAACCAAATAGTGGACTTCGCGAACGTCCGGCATTGTGTGCATGGGCTGCGAAATCCAAGGCAATTTAACACCAACTTTTTCTAGCCCTCTGTACAGCCTCAGGTAGCAGAAGCTGTGAGACCCATGCGTCTATCACCCATCGGTGATCAAGTCTACAGGTCTGCCACCACAACAGCCGAGTCTGTGAGCCTAGCCTAGGTGTTCAAGAGATTCCGACAGCCACTGAAACATGATTTCCGGTTGTCAGCTGGCGACACAAAACAACTAGAAGATAGACCTCGCACCGAGTGCACAAGTCTACCGTTGCAGAACAGCTTCAACATGCCATCCCCATGCTCTGTCCGAATTCGAGTCAGATTCTACAGAGCCCGCAAGCAGATTGCTCAAAGGGTCGTCTCTAGCCGGAGCATGCCACGACCTCCTCCAGCAAGGGCTCTTACAATCTGTTACATCGGGTCGACTTGCTGCGAGCCGCATCTGAGAAGCTTGCGCTCGGTGAGCTTGGTGGCACAGGGCACACAGAGCTCGAAGCGAAGTCCGGTTTGCTCAGGACACTGAGGACAAGCGTAGAACTGACAGGGCCAATTGCATGAAGCTCACAGATCACAAGCACACTACGAGCCACGAGCACCCTGATAAGCTTCGGATGCCTCATTGGACATGATGTATGCTTTCCTTGCAGGATTTACCGCATCAGGGACAATGGCACAGTGCGAAGAAGCGCTGTGCCCTCGGTAAACTTCCGCCAATGTGCTATCTCTCGCTCGCTCGCTCGCTCGCATCCGGGGCAAGGTCCGAAGACCCGGGCCGAGGCCCCCCCCTCCCTGTTTTGTTTGTGGGAGAGGGCTTTGGGGTCGAGAGCTAGGGGTTGTTTCCCCCCGGTCGGTGTGGCAGGTAGAGATCGCCTGGTGATGAAACCCCCCAAACCCTGTACTTCAGCCTGCATCCCGGCCTCATTGTGCTATCTCTCTCTCTCTCTCTCTCTCTCTCTCTCTCTCTTGCGGCCAAGCATCTTTCCAGGATCCTGCTTGAGCCTGATATCGAAGCTTAAGGAAGGCTGAAAGCCACACCGCCAAGGCCCCAAGGTCCCAACTCTTGAGCTTTTTTGAAAGATCCTGATCCTGCCACGAGGCGAAGCTTTACAGAGTCGCCGTTTCAAGTGCGGCCAGGGCCTGGGTCCTTGGCGCTGTCTGAAGCACCTCTGGAATCGGCGGAAAGCAACGAGACAGCACCCCCCTGGGGCCGTGCCATGGGCCGTGCCTCTACCGACGACGACAATTCCGCAGAGATCGCAAAGAACGCGGTGCAGATGGGGAGAGCCTCGGAGTTGCTTTCGGGTCTTTCCAGGAAACTGTATCGGTATCTCTGATAGGTCGGTTTTGCTCATAAGTCCCTGGCTCGGATAAGCGTTCTCCAGGCTTTGCCTTCGAATCAACATCCGATGCCTTAGCTGTCTTCGGCGGTCACCTCCCCAGCCTTCTGTCAAGGAGCCAAGCTAGGCAGCCAGACCTCACCTCTATAACTTACTTAGCTCAGCGCTGGCATTTCAGATAATGAGGATGAAAGCCGTCACCAGAGTACTTGCCTGATGTCCAGAGGAAATTGTGAAGAAAGACGGACGACAGAGTGAGAGAGAGCTAGAGACAGAGAGAAAAAGAGAGATAGACAGGGAGAGATGGGGTGAGAGACAGGCAAATTGAACGAACGCCGCAGACAGGATTGGAGAGGAGGCAAAGCAAGACACCGTGTCATGGAAGTTGCGCCGAATACGAGAAGCACACAGCGTGAGCCGGCCTTCACCTTGAAGAATTTCCAGAACATGGCACTGAATACAAAGCTCGAACCTCCCAGGATGCACACCGCTTTGCGAAGATTGCCGCTTGAACTGCATGCATGTACGTACCAGCTGTTTGCGGACAGTCAGGAACCTAACCACTGATTGTCCCTCCCGTCATGTGACTCCGAGAAATTAAGTTCCGGTTGTCCAAGCCACCATCATCATGAGCAACCCCATGGTTGTTGGTTGGGGTTTAGGGTCACAGCCCGTGTTTCCTCAACGAATTACAGCCGAGTCAGCCAAGTCGGCCTTCTTCCGCTCCGCTTACAGCGGCGGCAGTAGTAGAAGAAGCGTCCTTCTGAGGCGATTCTGCAGAGGCTCGTTCGAAGGCCACAATGGAAGATTTTCAAGGTTTCAGATAGAGCACATCAAATCTAGTCTAGAACCCCCAGACGCATCTGAACTCGTCTAAGACGGCTTGGTGATTTTTGCCTTGTCCGAACAGTGTCGAGTATTGCTCTCAGGGCTCCGGCTTCGCTGATGGTCAACGGAGTCTCATGATGAGTGTACATCGTATCCAGGGTCCATGATGTCCTCCCTTCCTTAAAACTGTTGTTGCTACATGCTGCGGTGCAGTCGCAGCAGCACAACTCTTAGCCATTAGAGACTCCCTCGCGGAACTTTCCGGGAACATCTCTTCTCACCGACGTTGCTGCTCCTTGCTATTTCCATCTGCCACGAAGACCCTCAGATTCTTAGATCATGTCACATCAACCTTCATGCAGTCATGCCCAGGGATGCAGCAGGTCCATCCGGCTTGTCAGCATCTGCCAAATTCATGCCGCAGTTATCGCAGCTCACCTGCTCCAGCGAATTCAGGGCTGCACACTTAGCCTCTTACCCAAGTGCGGACTGAAAGCACCGAACATCAAAGGCACAAGACAGCTTGGCGCTGTGACCTGCTCCACTTTGGCGATTCTTCGGATCCTCATCGAGTCGCCTTCCCGAATGAAAACACCTTCGAGGCTAGGGCCGCTAGGAGCCCAGGAGCACCTGTTCCTCCCAGCAGCTGCTCTGTGGCCGTCGGCTTGTCCCGCTTCTTCCCTCGGAAGCCGACCTGTCGGAACCATTGAACCATCAGGTAAAAAGCATTGCTGGTTGCATTGCCTGGGTCCGAATCTCGACAGCGGAGTTCTGTCTACAGTATGCAGCACTTTTCAAAGCTTGAATGTTCACATGCTCGCATGCCGTGTTGGCAGAAGCATCTACATCATCTACAATCTACAATCTACAGATCCGGGAACCCTGTCTAGGGTCCCGAGTTTCCGGAACAATGAATCCCCAGAGAGGTGCATGTTGCACCAACAAATCCGAGAATGGCTCGGACAGCTACAACTACAAACTGGGTAGCCACATGTCAGGTCGAGTGTTGACTCACCCGGCTCGCGCGACATGGGCACCTAAACTGTTCAGCTTTATTTCCTTCGCATGCCGATTTCCAGCAGGTACGAAGCGCGTGGGAAAGTACTCTGGGGTGTGAAAGTTGACGGCGCTGTGGGACTGGAACTGTTCACGGTATGTCGTCTGAAACCGCTCCTCCGGCGGAAGGTCAGTTGCTTCCTCTCCGGTGGCAACGACAGCACAAGGTGGCAGTGGCTTCAATACAGCAGGGATGCCATATCCGAAGCTGGGAGGCTCGCTCTTTGGCTTCGGCAAGATTCCGAGATCCCGCGATTTGCCCCTCTTGGAGCCACCGGTGCCGGTGGCGCTTCGCTCCGAAGTCTTTAGAGGCAGAGGACTGGGCGGCGAAGGCTCAGTGAGGTCCAGGCGATCCACGCGATGCTTCGCCTCGGGTTCTGCACACCTCGGAGCCTGTGCCGCAGCGGGAGCTGCCTGAGCCTGATCCTCCCAATCCTCGGCGACTTCGGGGGTCATCATGCCGTGGACAGTCATGGGCCCGCCAAAAGGCTGTGGAATCAACGGTTGCAGCTGTCTCTTCCGAGGCCCTTCCAGGAAACGATGCCGCCAAAGCTCGAAGTTCCCCATCCCCACTGCCGGCTTGCCGCGAAACGTCGATCCCCAATGCCGGTAGTAACGGGGTTGTGCAGGTTTTTGTGGCGCCTGAGGTGGCCGTATTCTGGCCCAGCTCTTGCTGGTGTCCATGCCCTCAGTCCGATTCACCGGCGTTCATGCCAGCTATCTCGATTCATGGAGCCTCACGCTGCAGTCTATGGAGGGCTCGAAGGTCGTGCAACACACTAGTGCAGGGACACATCACCCGTCGCAAAAGTGCAGCAGGGCCTCATAAGCATCACGCACTTTGCTGCATAGCACCATGTCATCCAAACGGCACTCGTACCTGGCAGGGATACAGGCCCAAGTGCCAGCAAATGCCAGCAAGGCCACCAGGACTCTGCACCGCTGCATAAGCCTCTAAGAAGTCTCCTGGCACAAGCGCCGCACACGAATCAAAGACTCGCCGTGGCCACTCCATCTCGTGACCCAGAGGCCAGTGTGCGGGCGCTCCAGCCCCGTACCTGAAGGACATTTGTGACACACGCTGCCCAACCTGACAGACTGCGAAAGAAGGCTGAGGAATCTTGCTTCGGCTTCTCTTCGTCGAGGAGCGATTCGTAAAACCTGCAATCTGCTCAGGCAAAACATTGAGCACAAAGCTTCATGAAGCCCGGAGTGTATACCGTGAGATGACAAATACTGCTGTGAAGGGCATTGGACATACTGCCGGCAAATCTATGACAGTTGACACACCCTTTCCAGCTGTTGCCAGGCTCACGTCATTCTGCTGGTGAGCCTGAAGAAGTTGATTTAAACAGGTCTACATGGTCTACTAGACCTGGTATGAATTCGACCGCTCGTTCCAACTCAGGTATCTGGTTTACCTGATGCTACTTTGTCAGCTCTCGTGTTTGACAAGCAGGTTTAGCTAAACTAGTTCGTGCCATGGCATTGACCCTGCATCTCAAAGTCAGTCACCTCAATTCGTCGAAGCTTGTAGGATACAGACAACTCAAACACAAACAAATCTAACTCACTCAAGAGCTCTATGTGATTCACAACTGATTGAACCCAGCCGAGGGGCTTAAGCAACGTTTTGTTCGCGAAATTGGCTCTTTATTTGTTCAAGCAGGTCAAACATTTGTTACTGTGACCGAAAATTCACTCGGTATCGATGTCCGCACTCGGTATCGATGTCCGCCATCGGCCGCAGCCCCGCCAACCGAATGTGCCGACCCAGGCAAGGCCCGGTAAGGCTGTTGAAACTGAAGACATCCGCTGACGCTCCCGAGCACCCAAGCAAGCAATGGAAACGGCTATCTGAGGGCGCCTGTCTGGATGGACATTCGAAGGAAACTGCCAGCCTTGGACTCCAAAACAAGGCTGGCGCGGCGTCAGATTTCCAACGCAAACTAAGGCTGGAACCTGAAAAAGTATTCGCCAAAAGCTTGGTCTTGTCTCGTGTCACACCTGGCTGTCCATCTGCACGGTGTAACCCGTTGCCAGGACCATACACAGATGCTCCGAAGAGTCTGCACCTGATCGAAGCCACGATCCCCAAGCCGGACCTTTCAGAAGAAAGCTCAGTTTGGGAAGTGGCAAGCAAGCATTGCAAATGAGCACGTGCTGCGCACAGAGCCTCTGCGGGAGGCTTCCTGCAAGTGCGGCGTGTAAGTTTGAGCCTGTTTAGCAATTGAGCTGTCCTTCTTGCCACTAGCCGGCTGCAGGGTCCTTAAGCACGTGCGTAAGATGGTAGGTAGAACCAACTCTAGAACAAGGAGGGACCGCCCAAGAGCCTGACAACGAGGCTTGGGGAAGCTGAGGAAGGTGAGGCTTGCCCTGAGCATACCAGACAGGGACTGCCATAGTCAGATTCGGGCAGGACGATAGCATGCAGTGTACCGTCGACACCTGAAGCAGCGCCGGCGATGATGCGGTCAGAGTCTGAGCCATCCGGTATTTGGCCTCGCCTACAGGCGTCCAAGACTGCAGGACTACTGCAACTTGCATCTCTCCCACAATAAGCCCATAGATGCTTTGGATGCCATTTCTTGCCATCCCCACGCCTGAAAATGGATTCGGATTCATGATGTTCAAGTCGCCGAAGCGAGAAAGCGGCGAGCGCCTGACATCTTCCGGCAGTCTTCCCAGACAAGCGAAACATGTTCAGCCGATCAGCATTGAACATAATACGCTAGCTGTCCGCTTGCAAGCCGCAATTCATCGATAGAGTCTGTGCTAAGACTGATTAAAGCTCCACAACCGAACTTCTTTGGACCAAATATGTTCCTGCCGAAGACAATTCCAAAAGCCGTTGCCGGAAGGTGCGCTCGGATCTGTTTGATCATCAACTTTATCGGCTTATGTTATGCTTTCGAAAAGCACGACGGTACTTCCGGCAACTGCATCTTACCTTGGTAAGCACAAACAAGAAACAGCAAACACATTAGTGCGCGCTTACTACCCATCGGTATCCACATGTATCTAGTAATGTGTGACTGTGCACATATCACGTCCCTGCATAAGAATGAGACCCGTCGCTGAGACCCCGGCTCGGGATGCTCCTCGAAGAATTCGACCCGAACAGCAGCTACCTGACAGGAATCGAACTAGGTATCACTGGCCCGAAACAGTACGGCGGCGCAAAAGTTGTGCGTGTATGCGTGTGTGTATATATATATATATATATATATGTAAGTATATACATACATACATACATACATACACTCATGACATTGATGGACTTGGATAGATGGATAGCTGCATAGACAGAGACTTGACAGGGAGACAGCGTGGTAGGTAGACAGACAGCTATGTATGCATGCATGTATAATATGTATATGTATATGTACATGTGTATGTGTACGCGTACGTGTACTGTATGTGTATGTGTATGGGTATGGGTGTGGGTGTGGGTATGGGGTATGCGAGAGTTTGTGAGTGTATGCACGTGTGTGTGTGTGTATGTGTGTGATTGTGTATGTACGACTCTATATTAATGTGTACGTGTGTGTAAGTATGTATGTTGTGTGCGTGTATGCCTGTACATGTGTGTGTGTGTGCATGGGTGTACGTGTATGTATGCGTGTGTGTACCCGTACGTACTGGTGTGTGTGGGATAAATGTGTGTGTGTGTATATATATATATATATATATAAGCATCTATATGTATATGTACATATGTGTTTGTGTATGTATGTGCGGCCGTATGCACGTGTGTATGTATCCAATCGTGCGAGAACGCATGTGAACTGTCACTCCCTGTTTCTCCTAATACATGAATACATACATACACCAATGTATGCATGCATGCAGCATAGCTTCGTCACCGACTGTACAGGTGTGCATGCTTGCTTTGCTTACTTACTTACCTACCTTCTGTACAGGCAGCCATGCGACAGACAGGCGGACAGACAGAAGCGAAAGGCTTGCAAATTCCACACCATGAAAGCAGGATTCCAGCTGCACTTGGAGCTCTGGGGTCTGAGCCATTTTCGTGCGAAGCTGATCGTCGGTTGGCGCCGTGGTCACCTGCCCGGCCTTCGTGAAACATTTTCTTGGGAGGAGAGATAGTCGTGCGGATGCGTGACAACACACTCACTGGAGGGTATTGCAAGCCAGTCTGGCGACTGCTCCGAATTTGCATTGTGGCAGGCATCAGTTGCACACCGCAAGGCTTCTCGCAAGACTGAGACTGAGAGAGGTTACGAAAGTATCAGAGGGAAATGGCGGGACATTTGACGGAAACTGTTGATGGCTGGTTGATGCACAGCCCACCCCATACTCTCTTGTCGCTGAACGCCTTGCTCCGCTGCGAGTTAGATGAGTTCGGCCTCACTTTGCTGCAACTTCAGGCTGATGCAAAACAGATCTCCGGGTGCTCCGGCTTTCGCTTCGTATTCCAAGAGTAATTCGTGACCTTCTTCTCGCCAAGCTTTGCATTGGCGGAAAGGTGATCCACCTGGGCTCAGGGTGCCCTGGCTGACGCCAAGGCCAAGATCCGGGCTGTGCTGGATCAAAGCCCCGAGATGCCAGCGAGGCCGCACTCGCCAGGTGCGATGTCCAAAGCAGCCTCAGGCCCCGGGCCAGGCCCTCCAGGCACTGGGATGGGGGGCCCTGGGCTGAGGTCCTTGCTGCCTTTCGACTTCTTTGCCAGGCGATCGGAACTTTCACTTCGAACTGCGACGGTAAAGGAGGAGTTCTTGCAATGTGGGGTCATGCCATGTGCTCACAGGAATCGCAAACCGTGCAGACTTGCCCTTTTGTGCGCTGCGGTCTACCTACTGTTCCTCCTCCTCCTCCTCCTCCTCCTCCTCCTCCTCGGGGTCCGTGTCCCTCAGCAACCCTGGGAGTAAGTCGAAGCCAAGCAGATCTCCATCCTCAGCCAGGCGGACTTAGTGCTGCTTGCAGGGTATCTGTATTGTCACCTCGACCTTCCGCGCGGCTCGATCGAGCAGCAGCGTTTTCAAGAACACACTCTGACTCTTTGCATGCCAGGGTGCACTCGAAGCCGGCGGCGGAGGTGGGTCCAGAAACCACTCACCTGAAAGCGGCGTGCGCTGGGTGGATCACCTATCCACCGAAGTTGCCCCGTCACCCGTCACCCTGCAGTGGAAATTTGCACATGGTCCTGGTGCCGTTGAACTGCTGCTACCTATTTCGGCGAGGCCTGAGGCGACTAGGCGACCATCCGGCTTTGACTTTGCAAGGTGCCAAAACTTTGGAACATCTCCGAAGCAACCCCGTGGGGCCCTGCAAATATTTCTTGCAAGGCCCGGGATCTTCACTCCAATTCTGCACGACCGAAACATCGTTTCGTGCGGCATGAAAAATGCATTGCTCTACCGATGTATCGTCACTCTGGGTGCTCAGTGTGTGAGTACGGGACCTGCACAGAGAACTGGGCTGCTGAATAGCAGCGCGCTCTCGCTTCCTCACACTGCCCCTCGAATCAATCCCCGGCCTCTTCTCGGGCCTTGGTACGAAAGCTGCAGCACAAGCAAAGAAGACATTCTCCCTGCGCTTCTCCCAGGTCACCGGCACTCTGCGTCTGTGAGCTTCAATGCACCTTGAAACGCAGAGTCTGGGCTTGGAGTTCTGACTGGTTTGCGATTCGGATTCCGAGCACGAACTATTGCCACTACACCATGTTATGAGGGTGTTGGAAGCACCGCTATCCCAACCAAAAGCATCCGCGGATGGCCTGCCAGGAACGCTAGCCAGCGAGGTAGATATGGACCAAAAGGATCCAGACCTGCTAACTGCTACGTCTGCTACGTGCTCCCAAGGCGAACTACTGGCCCTTGGCTGCTCGCTCCGGCCCTAAGGGGTTGGGCCTTGGCTCATCGGAACATGTCCACCATCAGGGATCACCAAGAGCAGGCTGAGGACTCCCACGGCCTTCCCGACGGGGCCGGGCAGTGACACTTCGGTTGCTACCACTACTACGAGACTGGCAGTAGCCGTAGTGATCTTGGAACGGTCCAAGTATGATGATGATGTAGTAGTAGTAGTAGTAGTAGTAGTAGTAGTAGTAGTAGTAGTAGTAGTAGTAGTAGTAGTAGTAGTAGGAAGAGGAGGAGCGATCTGAAAACATCTGCACAGTGCGCTGCCATTCAGGACTTCGCCCGATTTTGCTGGCCAGATTCGCAAAATCCAAAACTCTTCTGGAACTGCCTGCTTGGGTCCGTTTTGTGGGTGCACATGTTCAGACGCCCTTTCCTTCCATGACAACTGCGAGAGGGTATAAGCAAAGCAATAGCCTTAGGTCAGCTCTCTTGAAGATTTATTGTTGAGAAATTTGTGTTATTCAAACTGTTGCTATTATTAGTATTGTTGTTGCAACTAATATCATTACTACTGTTCTTATTATTGTTCGTGCAGCGGCCTGGGCTCGTTCCAGATTCGCAACCGCGTTCGAGACCGGAATGACTCTGTCCTCTGCAAAGATCGAAAACAGCATGTAGTGAGACCCACAAATAAAGCTTCGGCACCTTATGTTTCAGCGACATGGGATTCAAGATATGCTTCTGAAATCTTGGATATTTATGAACAACAAACGAAACCTGCGTGCATGTGCTCATTCCCTGCGATCCTGCCGTCCATGCCACAGCAGCAGAGGTACATCTCCAGCTGAAATCTGGCACTTCCGAGCGTGCCGCAGGGGTAACTCCCCAGCATGAGTCAAGTAGCTTGTCTACGAGTGCAACCACATGGATGAGCCTCTTTGACCAAATCGGGAGCAGGCGGAGCGGTGATGAGGCATTTCTGCGCTTTCATGTTCTTGGATGGTTCAGCAACGATGACCCTGACTACAGTGCCCAACATAAAAACTGAGACTGGCGATACCCTGCGATGCCGGCACTGCAGCGCAGCTGAGTCTCTTGATCGACATAGCTGCAATACCTTTCGACTGCAGGGGCCTAGTTACAGGTTTCGAGCAGCACGATGGCAAGAGCCAGCTACGTAGTCACTTGATAAAATTGCTGCGAGTGGAGCCTTGGTCGGTGGAGACTTGGGATATCTTGAGATTCTTCAGAGATTTGGGTGACCTACTGTCCATCGACGCTACAGCACGTTACTGAATCTTTTCTGGAACCATTTGGCTACATGACAAATTACTTTGCCGGTTGCTACGCAATGCAACTTCAAGCCAAAGCGCGCATCACCCCTCAAGGTCCCACTGATGGCCATGACTGCGCTGATGTTGGAGGGATATCCTTCATTGCCACTGTGGCCCTCCGAAGCGCCCTGGACATACCTGAAAGCGAACATCGTCGAAGAGGCGTGCGAAAGCACTCTGCTCGACTCAAGGAGCACCCATAGTAGAGGGCTGCTATGGCACCAGCAGAATCACCTGCAAGCACGCAAGCCGGGGCTTGTGTTGAGTGCAGAGCTTTAGTCAAGGCTGGAGCGGGATCGAAACAACCATTCCACAACTCCACAACCTGAATTAAGGACAGACTAGACCGTTCTCAACAAGAGGCTCCGATCACCCAACGAACCTGTGCAAAATTGGAACCAAAACGCCGGATCCGAAAACCACTCCCACCAATCCAAGAACCCCGAACCAAAGCGTCCCTGCCCACCCTCCTGCCCCACCACTACCCTCACCTGAGCTCCCGCACCCCAATCTACCGAACCAGCTACCCACAACCTCGTTTAGTCCCTTCGTCTTGCCGCGTCACGTCTAAACATGTCTAAACTTTACATGGAGCCTGGCTCATCTAGCCTAGACCTTAACCTGACCTGATGCTTGCCTAGCCTCCACTCACCTAGATTACGTAATTTTATCTTAACGTCGACCAGCCTACAACCTCCGAACCCAGGCCGGCAAGCAGGGCCCTAACCCCAGCCAATTGCCATCCAAACCCCAGCCAACCTACGCGCAGGCCTGAGCTCACCTGACCTGGCTTACCAACATTGCAATCCGACGCACAAAAACCTCGCCGAAGGTTGGCTGACCGACCCTGGACCCACACTGAGCACTAAGCTAGCCTAGCCAACCTAACCGAACGGTCCCTGTCTTAATCAAAACTACAACCTGACCCAACTATTCAACCAACAACCCGAAAACGACGCCTCCTTTATGAAACCAACCCTAATTACCAACTGACCCCACCACCTAAACGCAATCTATCTTCAGGGTATCCAGTAGATCCCCAATCTCTCGATACCCTCGATCCCAACCCCGCAGACCCAACCTAATCCCAGATTCCTACGTAAGCTAATGGAGCAGCGGTGCATTCGATGAAGTCCCATGTTACTCTGCTAGGCTGTGGCACCATGCCCGTGCATGTAATGCAATGACCTCCCAGCACAATGCGATTCACGTCGATTCGCCAGTCCTTCAGCAAATGATGGTCTATAACGTTGAGGCTCCTCTCCAATGATAGGCTGGCTCTGCAGTCCTGGGCCATCTTGTGCAAAAACCGCACAGCCGCACGCGCGTCCTCCTGCACCATTGAAACCTCAAAGGATGCAGGAGACTTGTCCAAGGAGATGGCCTCGGAGTCCACTGAGACCACAACGATGCGTATGGCTTTGTCCGGAGTCTTCGTAACCAAATCCATGGAAATCTGGCTGACCTCATGAATGCGAGAGCCCCACACGGACACGCACACACACACACACACGAACATTGAAGCTAGATCATCGCAAAGCAACGACTAAGATCCGGACCGGTATTTGCCGATAGTCGATGCTTGCTACCTAAGACATACATCCCCTGACATGGGCATATCATGCTATATCTGAAGACAGCTGCGATGCCCTTGTCTCCCTTTGTTCAGGCACTGGCCACATATCCGCGCTGGGCCAGCAGCATGGCTAGTTGTGGAATGGAATCACCATCCCGTCTTCCTTTCACTTTGCGTCGGGCTGTCAAAGCTAACTTGCTGGCAGCAAGAAGTCGCAAAAGCGAAGCTTTCCCGCCTGATGTGAAGTACCTTAGGCATTGAAATGTGCACTCGCATGCCCACCACGTTCACGCGTTGCAATGCACTCTGAAGTTCCAGCATTTCTCCACTCCAGTCCATCAATTCCACACATTCCGTTCTCGATACTGCGAAGAAGAGTCAGACAGAGTTGTTCAATGATTGCGAAGCTGTGACGTGCAAGCCATGCTTCAGAGAGCCAACGACAAATCACCTCCCGTCTCTCAATACTTCTCACATCCGCCCCCCCCACCCATCCAACGCGAGATGACATACAACGTAGAAGATTCATGAAGGTTCAGCACAGCAAAGCCAAGCCACCCGCCGTGCAGCAGTACAACTGCGGGGCGAACACGCCTCGTGTCAAGTCGTCCCGGAGTGTAGAGATCGAGGTATAGATCAGTGAACCTGCCTGCTCAGAAGCTTGTCGAGCGTTGAGTCTGAGTAAATAACTCGGTCGTCGTCGTATGTCGTCGTGGGTGTGCAAACGAAGAGTCCGCCTGCAAAAGGATTCATTGCGCCGCCATAGCCTCCAGGACTCTGACTGCCAGCAACGGGCTAAAAGCGGTAACCCGGTACGCGCGAGCACCCCCTGCAATGCTGGCAGAGCCGCGAAGGTTTCGGTGGATGTCCAGCTCGGCCAGGCTAAAGGTCGGCCTCTGCTGAACTCTTCGAACTAACTCTTGCTTGCACTCGGACAAGGCGCCGCAGCGCCCGCGCGCAACTAACTCTCTCTCTCTCTCTCTCTTGAGAGCGAAAGCAAGGGTATGCAAGGTTTTCCAGGCACTGAGTACTGGCCTGATGAAGCAGCTGGCCACGGGCAGCACCTTGTGAAACCACGACACCCTCGTGTCGAACTCGGCTGTTGGTATGCGGTCTGTCCCGTCCTGCCCGCCGAAGTCATAAGAGAGCTGCGGCAGCCTCGGGAATTGACTATTATCGATTTCAGAGCTCCCGTGCTGTAGTTAACAGCTTGGCTTTGCTGCTCAGATCTCTATGCCCCGCACCACAAAAATGCCGCGGCTGCAATGGCGGCGACGAGCAGAGTGCAGAGGACCAGCACCGCCACAGTGTTTACGATTTTCCAAGTGCCTTTGTTCCGGCTTGTCGCCGTATTTTACGTGGTGTGCATCGCTGACAGTACACTTCCCCTAAAACATACTAGTAACTCAACGACAAGGACAGCAAAGCAGGAGGATGTCGACGGCTAGAACGATCGCAGAGTCGTATGCGGCCGGCCATGAGACAAGAGTACGCAGACGAAAAATACCTACGGCAACAACAGTAACGGTAGCAGGCAGGACGATGCATATATTGCTGTCGAAATCTCATACTGCTACATACAGGCAGAACGAGATCTCAAGACAAACTGTATGCTTCCACAGGACAACGTCGTTGTTGCACTCGACCTGCTGGATGATGGCACACGTCCGCATCGAAGTCGTCATCCACCAACTTCAACTCATCATGCCTGCTACTTCAGGAACTTGCTCTCACAGAAGGCAAGATGCAGCAGACCCAATGACGTTTACAAAGCTCAAAAGAGGCTGAAAAAAGGCAGCTCTACCGGTTCTATGGTACAGGCCGGACAAAGCCCCGGGGTCGGATCCGAGTCCGAGCGAGTCGAGACCCTGCCTCGCTGCCGCCATGAGCTTTGTGGCGTGTGCAGCGTGCTAAACGCGCTGGGCCGCGCTGGGCAACCAACAGGCGCAAACTTTTCGACTCAACCTGGTGTGTCGCGAAGTCGACTTTCTTTGGATGGATAGAGTTATTGCTCGTTCCATGTCGAGAAACTGCATCAGCCGCTCGGTCTGCATGAATCTGCTTATTGTTTCGGGTCTGTGGCGGCAGCTTTGGCTTATAAAGCTGCGACGTGGAGCCACGAGGGCACACGCTCATCATGCCCTTCCCTCTCCTCTCCCTCTCGCACCCACTTTGTGAAAGCTATCAGCTATCATCATGGGATGTATGTTCAGGGCACAGACAGCACTTGGGGCCGTGCGATATCCTGCGAGGAACTGCGTCACTTCGTCGGCAAACGGAGGCTGCAGAAGGAGTAGTAAAAGGAGCAAAGGAAACCTTGGCCGACTGTCGCCTCGATTCCTCGAACTCGATGTCCGGGATGGTACTTCGTTAGAAGAGCCTGCAGACTCGATCACATCGACGTGACGTCAGACTACATTATTGAGAGATCACAAGATGATGTGATGTGCACCCGGGACTTTAATCAAAAGCTCGTAAACCGTTGATATATCCGTTCGGCCATAGACTTGCGACTTCGGCAATAAGTGGGGTGTGGAAGTTCAGCACAATCAGCACACACACACACACACCTTGATGACTTTTCTCAGGCTGCGCATGCATGACAGATGGAATTAGGAAACGTTTGAGAGCAAAACCAATTAAAATGTCGCATTCTCAGCAAGTTCGCTCGTCAGTACAAACTCTACGAACCTCGTATGCTGAGCCTTCGGCTTGTGCGGCTGACGAAACAACAACTGAGGCAAAGGCACGAAAGACTGCCCTTTTGCGGATGTCAGGAAATAGCTGTGCTTCTCGAAGCACAGTCTCGATTGCGATGGTGATCTGCAGCTGTGGGCATTGTGGACTCGAGTTGGGCAGCGGAGCATGGCAAGATTGCGCCTCTCGCGCTTCCCGATTTTCAGGATGCGCTGCTGGCGAAAACTTTGTTTCCCACAGCCTCTGCAATGTCGATTCAAAAGGCCCCATTCGTGATAGCTCCCGACACTGCTGACATGTCTTCACAAGGATCTGGCATGTACTGTTGTTCAACACTCAATCGGCCCATGCGCCAGTCGACCTTGGCCAGATATCAGCATTGAGGGCATCTCAATCCGGCCATCTGGTGCTGCGACTGCTCGGAGGTATCCAGGTTGCCAGCCAACTGCTTGGTCGTCCATGCCTCGTCACACAGACAGCATCTTCTGTGAAGCCTACAACTTGCGGATGCCGCGCTTCAGTGCAGAGGTTTCCTGTTGTCGTATGTTGAACTTAGGAGGACACCCCCAATGCAAATCCGTTCTCCGTGAAGTGGCCACGGGGAACCTCAGCAGTCTTGCTGGATGCAAGCTACTACGCTAACAAGAAGTGCTTCAGAGTCCGGCATAAGGATCTCCGTTGTTGTCCTCCCAGGCCAAGAGTTGCAGGCTCACATGCTAGGGGATGACATCATGAGAGACAAGAGTGAAAGTCCCAAGCATAAGGTTTTCTTGCCTTTCTCAGCAAAACATGGCAAAATGTGCTTTCGCGATAGGCGCTCAATATGCGCCATGGAGCGGACGGATGGAGCGGACGGGGAAGGCGTCTGATAGGAAAGTGGGGCGAAAAACGACAACAACCTCGCAGCTACAGTCGACCCCAAAGCCGCTTCTTCCTTCCTCTTCGAGTACGAAAAAACGTTGGCTGGGGCAAAAGCGCAATGGCCCGCTTGCTCCTGCTGCACCTCCTTCTGTACCGGCTGCTGGCGGCGCTAGCGTCGACATCACCCCGACTCACGCCAGGTGCCCGTTCCTATGAACAGCCACGAGCATGTTCCCAGAACCCTACACTCCTACAACTGACGCGCATTTCTCAGCAGATCCCGGGAAGGTAAGAACTCCATCGGCAAGAGCGCCTGCAACAGTGCTCGAATAGATGAAACAGGTTGAGGTCTGCCCCGGTGCAATGTTTACCGGACCGGCAGGTTTTCATCTTTTGGTTGGCCGGTCACAGGCCGTCCATCGCAGTAGCTGTTCCAGTGGGCAGTCCAACTTCACCGCGACCGACACGGGTTTCCCAGCTGGACTTTCACGTACCTTTCGGCTCTGGGAGCGAGCCTCGGCACCAGGAACTGGAGGCCCGAGCGCTATGGTGTTTCAATTTGTGGAAGATGGGAGGCTTGGACATCGGACATAGCAGACACAGCACTTGTTTAAAGAAGGCCCAGCGGGTAGGGTGTCGCCCAAAAAACAGAGCTGTTGTTGTGAAGTTGCATGCACACCTAGACTCCAGACGCGAGGCCGAGGAGACGGCACAAGGCACTGAGGCGCTCACCCGACTCACCCTGCTACGCACAGGAAACAAGATCTCTGACTCCTCGACATGCTTCTCGAACGCAGCCAGCCCCTCCGAGAAACTTCTGGCATCCTGGTGTTTCTGGTCGTCCCGGCTGCCCTACAACCTTGCACGTCAGCTCCGGCTATTGCCTCCTGGTTCACGTCAAGGCCACGCTGCATAAGAAGCTCCTTCCTTTGGTCGCTGAGTGTTCCAGACCCTTGGCAAGGACAAATAACACATGGCGCGATGCCAAGTAAGCAAAATGCCAAGACACAGACACAGATTCTGTGAGATTTAGGACGCGGGCGCCACTCCAGAAACTGTTGAGCCACCCATCGGCCTTCGACTGGCCCCACAGATTGCCAGGACATGAAACCAAACCAGCGGCCGACCGCAAATGCCTACCGGCTCGCCATGGACCGTGGCAGTGACTGGCACATGCAGGCTGACAGGCTCCTTCAGGCCATACCCATACTGACACTCTTGGAGCGCCGACGCGAAGTCCTTCATGGACTCTTTGTAGGCCATCAGATGCCCGAACATCAGGTCCCAGCCTGAAAGCCACGTGTATGCACCGGCTCAGCGCTTGGAACCTCTGCTCCCTTTGGGACGCGGCTGTCTGCGGCCGAAGTCACAGCTTCATTCACCACCTCCACAGCTGGGAGCTAGCAAAACTGTTGTGCACTCGCATGCCGTCTGAGGCAAATGCCTTCAGCAAGCTCACCTCATGCGCCGCACCGCTTTGGCAAACGCTTTGAGTGCGCAAGCCATGGCCTTTGCAACTTTCTTGTCAGCAATCTCCACCACATCTCGAAGTGCAGTCGGCAAGTCCTGCAGCTCCAGTCCAAGCATGCGAACAGACAGAAACTCCCAGACAAGAGGGTCTTTCCACATCAGTGGTCTTCCAAGGCGGCCACGGGCCTGGGCACAGATTGAGCAAATAAGCACAGCAGCGCCCTGATTTAGAAGTCGAACATCTATCAATGAGCAGACTAGAAACGACTGTGGTCTCCTTGTGCTAGGGCCGTGGCAACAGCTGCACGCCGCAATGCTTCCTGGATCCGAGAATCATGCCTGCAGACGTGAAGTCAAATCGCTGCACATCCCTTCCTGGGAGCCCTGACATGATCTGACATGGAGTTTCGTAGGCAGATTTACTTTCAACATGAAGTGGCCGGCCGGCTTTTTCTGGGACAGACTTCAGTAGTTCAGCGAATGTCTGGGAGGGAGGTGTACTGCACGAAAACCGTTCGGCCGCCCTGCCGCCCAGAGCCAAATCATAGTAATTAAGTTGCCCCTCCCTCTTCCACTGCTGCAGACGGGCTGCTGCGACAACGCTCGCCAAGCTGCTGTTGGGGCCTGAGGCCGTCATGAAGCTGGAGTCCAACACGTTCCAGCAGTACAACTGTACAACTCCCTAAGGAAGTTCCTGGCGTCTTTCTTTCTTCTCAGAGCTTGTGGCAAATCGATGGCGCATGCTGACTACCTTCTGCCAGAAGCTCAGCCCAGCAGGAAGTTCGCAGCCTCCTGAAAGGGCGGTACAGACACTGCAAACACTTTTTTGCTGAGCGGAAACATGCAACTGGTTGCTGGGTCCTGGCCTCCGCATTACCGCCCGCAGCTTCCAAAGCAGACTTTGCTGCATCTGCATCGAAGCCCAAAGCCATCAGTTCTGCCACCGCCTACGCACGAGATCTTCCATGAAGGTCTTTGCTAGTCATCTTCGGCTACGTGTTCTAATGGTACTGCAGCAGCAATACACAGACGCTGGCTCATCCGGAGACATGCAAATTGCAGATACAGACATGCAGTTCGACGCAGGAAAGCTGTTGTGCGAGCGTACAACTGGGCCCACGGAATGTCGTGTACGTTGTGGATGCTTCTCACGTTCATACGCTCACAACGAACTTGTCAATTCTGATACGAGAACCGCAGGCAAGTCTGGAAAAGCTTCGGACAGCCTCCTCCGAGATGCTCGGTGCCGCACCCGAGGCCAGAAGCTCCTCTCAGCGAAGTCACCGGAAGTCAGCTTCACGACACGATGAAGCTGATCGGCCTCTACTCCAACTTTGCACAGGGCCATCCTCATGGGCACAAGGGTGCTGAAAGTTTGGGCCATACGTCATCGATGCAGGACTCCCATCTCAATACACTCCGAATGGCATGTTGAATCGCATCGGATCCGGAGACACGTTCATGTATCTCTCCCCTGAGCGGTGAATCGAAAGTCTAGTCTGGAAGTGTTGTTGCATGAAGCCTCGCATGCACCTCGCATGCGCTTGCGCTGTTTCATACAAGCTGCGAATCACCGTCACAGTCGCAGTCAAGAAATCGCCACCATGGTCTCCCGTGTTTCCGCGAACAACAGGCTTGGCTTTGCAGCCATCAAGCCTTTGTTGGTGGGATTTTGAGCCGTTCAGTATTGCAAACCACCCCTGTAGCAGCGACTGTCCGAGGCAAACAAGGTCAACTCCACCAGCCGTGCAACTCGACCACAAGCCCGTCGATGCACACGAAGACAATGAAATGTAAATCCTTGTTCGTGGCCTTAGCTTGATCGTGGCCTGGGAGATCATTTCTTGCTTGGCACATGAGGTGCTTCGTGCATCCGCGAGATCACTATGCCCAACACTGCCAAGACACATGCCCACTGGACGCCTCACCTCTGAAACATTTGCTACGTCTTGAATGCCTTTAAAGATCGAAAGCTTCCAGAATCCATGTGCAGAGAAATCACTTTCCCGTTCTGCTTCAGTATGTGCGGCTTCAATGGCAACATCTTCCTCCAGCATCGTGCCCAGATCTTCACTAGTCATCCCCTCCTCAGCACAAGTTCGAGTGAAACAGTTCCAAGCGCCGGCCCGCTGAGACATGGACCTTGTAGTTCACGAGGAAGCGCTCCAGCCAAGATCCTTCAGCGTCTTCCGTGCTCGAAGCTTGGAAAGGTGCCAGAAACACGTTAACTTGGATCTGTCTTGGCAGCTGCACACTCTGCAAAGCAAGGCAGGACTAAGATGTCGAGTCGGTGCGTTCCACAGAGCATCTTGCGTGCTGAGGGAGTCCTTCTGCAGCCAAGGCATCTGAATGTCTGCAGAGGTTCGCCATGGCATGCACAACGGCAATAGTTCCACAGGCATTGCCGATGAGCTGCTTCCTCTGAATGGCAACCGGCACACATGGACAACAACTACAAGAGTCACCTTCCTGGCCCGACTCCACACAAGCATGCAGCAAGGTGACATATGAAGCACACCCGATGGTGGCGCGGTCGTCACCTTCTCCGAAGCACCCGACATGTGATGGAGGCGGTACTGAGCTTATGAAGACACTTTCGTCCCTCGGGTGATCCAGAAGCCCCAAGGCCCCAAGATCAAGCTGAGAGACCGCAGAGAGGCGCTCGGTCTCTTCCGCAGCTGCAAGCTCCTTGCCTGACACAACACATGTCTGCAACGAGTTGAATTTACCACACCAAAACCTGACCTTGAGGGAAGAGCAAAAAGACTGCCCTGGTCGGACGAGGAATCATCCTCAGCAGCGAAACAGGACGCATGTGCCCTGTACAAACCCCCAGAGGTAAGCCGAGCTTCTGAAGGGCCCAAGGCTCAAGTGATAAGAGCTCATGCACCTCGTACTGGCTGTCGAATCCCAATTTCGTCAGATACTTGCCAACCTGACGGGTTGCGGACTATTTGCAGCAGCTTTCTGCACAGAGCAGAACATATTTATGTTGCGACTTAATTTTAGCCGGGTAACCACCTTTGGGTTGGATTCAAGAGGCATCCATCGCTTTCGTTTCTTCACCTGCTGCAGTCTCGAGCTGCCAAACACCCGCAAGCTGCGCCCGAAAGGCTCGACTTCAGACCCGAGCGACCCGAGCCTTTGTCAGCTCCGCGGCTTCCGAAGTCGCGGCCTCGGCCTCCGGTAGCAGAGCTTGTCAGCACTGGCACTTCTGAAACAGCCAGGGGCCCGTGCCATTGATGCCACGGCTACAACCGACACGGCATCAGGGAAGGCAAGCTGTGCGTCTCCACTTTATTTCGATAGACAAGTGCGACTAAGGCCAATGCAATGATTACTCGCCAGTCGCTCTAGCAATTGCAGCCGTCGCAGTGTCATTTTGAAGCTGATTTTGAATGTCATGAAACCGAGAGTTTCTGCAGATGCTTCTAGTCTTCAAACGCACCATGCAACCAACTGCTTGCGGGCAAAGGCATCTTTTGTTGGGGCATGATTGTCGCGATTCACATCTGGATCCATCGCTCGAATGCATCCGAGCTCACTCGTCGCATCGGTCCTGTACAGCCAGCCAGTGGGGCGCCGGTCGTATGTGGGCATCGGTCTCGCCACCAGACGTGCCCAGCCCTGCAACGTGCGTTTGTTCAAAGTGCTTCCGAAGCTTTGGAGAACTTCTCGACCACCACGGAATCCAGTTCGAGATGAAATCCGCTGACCTCGGATCGGTAGCGACAGCAAACTTGCGGCTTTTCAGGCACTGTATGCTTGCAATGAGGAGCAACGATCCGGCTGCATGTTCCCTAGGAAAAAGAGAACGCCCCACGCTGTCTCTGTGTGTGTGTCCGTGTATTTACATCCGGTTCAAACTCAGCACGTATATACCTACGGTAGTGCGCAGCATGCATTATGTAATAACAGGCGATCAGACGCTCGAAGACTCGAAGAACTCAACTTTTTCGATGCCCCGAGGGATTAATTGCTTCAGCTTGAGGCAACGGCATCCCTAGCCAGCAGCTGTGGCATGGGAACTTTCATTGAGCCGATTGGCATGCGGGCCTGCTAGCAGAGGGATGAGGTGAAACGTTATGTCTTAGAGGTGAAACAGACATGTGAAACTGTGTGACACTCTGCAAAGGGCGCTACGGCGTACTCGGCTGCGTCAAAACAAGCCCTTGGCGTTGGAAGCTCTGGCCTGGAACCCGAAAGATGAGAGTCAGAGTCAAAGAATGTCCAAGCGCCCAGATATCACAAGAACGGCCTCCAGCTGGCTCATGGATGTGGAGCATCCTAGCGGGGTTCGCCGCTGCGAACCTTCAGGATGTGCTGGGTTGGGGGTGATCCCTCATGCTGCATGATGCTTCATGCTTCAGCTGGATGATACTACGAGAAGTCCACTCTTGCGGAACATTGTAAGGAGCCTGTCGGGCACTGAAACTTTTCAGACAGTGGCGCAAGCCCAAGTGGCCGATGGCTTCAACTTGGCATGCCGAGGCGCCTGTCATAAGACGGCCAGCAGAAACCGTCGAGCCGGCCCGGGAAGCTGGCAACCCTTCGTTGAGCGACACCTAGGAGCCGGTTTCAGAGAGCTAAGCGGGCTCTGCATGGCTAGGCCATGCTAGGCCCGTCGAAATGGCCCCCTGCCTGAGCCGGTGTCTTCGGGGCAACTTTGCTGTGGTTGTCCTCAGTCGCCCCACAGCATGTCCCGTGATTTCGGTTTGCTCGACTCTGCCTCTGCAAGGCTGCCGGGCTTCGATGGCCTTCCAGATGTTCTTCATGCGAATATCGGCATTCCATGCTGTTGCCAAGGCTTCTTTGTCGTACGCCTTCTTGGCGCCTGAAGATGGAAGCATGGAAGATTATGGAAGTATGGCAACCGCAAGCAGCCAGTAAGGTCGATCGAGCGGCGCTCTGCATCACGCAGCATGGCCAGCTCCTCGCGGTTGGCCTCGCACGGCTTGCTCCAAGGTCCCCGTCTGACAGTCATGCAGTCATGCAGCGATGGACAAAGGCACTAGCGACGCCTGGAGCTGATTTAGCTCCAGAGAGAGGTCTTTTTGCTTGGCCAGGTTGCCTCAGGATTCCGCACCCAAGGGGCAAGCTGCATGGCTCAGATTCACGAAAGTCTCAAATCCGTCAAAGCTGCGGAGAGTGTTGTTTGTTCTGACTTGCTCGTCTAGAGCTTGCCGGACCTTCGCCTGCGGACATCTTCCACCGGAGTTCTCTGAACTCGGCAGATTGGCAGCAGGAAATGCGGAGAGCGGTTCGCCTGCTGCCCTTTGATGAAGTCCTTCATCTCGTTCGGATGCACTTCCGAGAAAGCTGGAAAGTCATGCGCAGACGCCGCTTCAATATCTTCTTTCCTGTGTGCAAGGCAAAGATGCCAGGACTACGGCTAAGCCATCTTCTTCCGCTTTCATTGGGCCTCTGCTCTTTTCGTTTGTGCTCTCCCAGCGCCATTTGGTGCTTCAGGAACTGCAGGTTCATATGGTTCCTTGCCCGGAAATTGAGCAAGCCTGCTAACTCAGAGATAAGATGTACCAACATCTTTGTTTGGGCTCCGTCCTTTCTTTGCGTGCCTGGATCTCGTCCCGCTCTTGCAGCAAGCACTCCTCGGACATGAAAGCCGCGGAACCGTGAACTGTTGCAGTGTGACGGGGCACGCTTCCGGGTTCGACAGGGTACTGCAACAAGACCAAGCGGCGCTGACATGGCTGTCCCACGCCTCCTGCACATGAGGAACATGTGTCAGATTCTCGGTAATTATACATTCTACAACTCAGTCAGGGTCGAGTTATACAAGCTCCCTCGTGACTGTGAGCTGCAAGCTCAACAGGGTGGGTGGGTGAGGCACATGCAACCTTTTCGCTGCCTCCTCGGGCCTACCGCCATACAAGCAAGCATGAGCTCCACACGTCCCACCATGAAAGGCTCCTTCTCCGCCACTGCCTCGACAGCATGCGCCTGAAGGCAGCTTCGTGACGCTTCGTGGCCACGAGGCAGGGATGGAGCGGCTCTGAAACCGGCCTCCATGGCCGCAATGTGCCTGTCCATTGCCTCTTTGAAGGCGATTTCTTTCCTTGTCTGTCTGATTTCAAGCTGTTCTAAAGAAGAAAATAATGGAGGCTACAAGTAGCTGCTATCTGTTCGACGAATGTGCGCCTTATCCAATCCTTATTTATCCCATGCTCGGCCCAGGCGCTTGAACTGCGTTCCCGTCAGCCCCGGAGCACTCTCCGACTTTTGCAGCGGCTCTGCGCCTCGCCAGGGTGGTCGAAATGAGGGAGTCCAGTCCCCCTTTGGGCCCTTTGGACCCCTTTGACGCTGAGACCCAGGCCAACGCTGGGCATGGCTCTCTGGGTACCGCCGTCGAAGCCCTGCACATCCGGCCTTGAAGACCGCTGCGTATACGCTGCAAGACGGCAAGTCTTGGCGAGATCCCACGAGATCTTGATTATCCGATACCCAACACAGCACATGTGATGTCGAGTAGCAGAACCATTGTCGGCTGCTCATCTGCTCCCGTTCTTCCTTGCGCTACTCCAGCGCATGCGATACCATTGAATGTCCAAATGCTGCCGCTTCTGCATGCAACTTGAAAGAACGCTACCTCCAGGCATCACGCCCAGGCTCGCAGCCTTCACACAAGAGACATCTGTTGCAAAATCGTACAGCAAGCACATCATCCCAACTTTGTGTCGTCCCGACCTCTGGGGACGGCTCCTTCTGGAAGCTCGGGGTGGCTCTGGAAGTGCCTCCGCGCGAAGGCGGGGTAAGTCCCTCCTGTCAGGTGTGTGAGGTGCAAGACTTGAAGAGCTGCAACATCAGGAGTCCTGTCTGTAGAACTCCTGGGCGAAAAGGAAACGAAGATCCCGATCTTTGCACACGAACCTGTTCTGCACGTTCGAGCCCCAATCCATTTTCAGCTCTGGAGCTGCGGACAGTTGAAAAATCTGGCCCTCCCGCCTCCCCACATCGCCAAATGCCAAGTCGAGCTCCCTCCAGGACGGTTCGGACTTCATCGGGGGTCTGACACCGGAGCGGAAGCCCGCCTACCATCTGCAGCGCTCTCACCAATGCGCTGCACCAGTGCCCGGAGCATGGTAAAGACCTCTGCAAGGAACATAAAGTATGGAGTGCCGAGAGACGAGCGACACGCTGCCTGGTCCTTGGTGAGGTTGGAGAACTTCAAAGCAGCCTCTATCGGACGCTATCGACACGAGGTTCTCCAAGTTCAATGCGATCCCAGCCTTGCTAAAGTTGAAGTCCTCGAACGCGCAAAGCTCAGGCGCTGGGGTCTTGCGAGATTCAGACAGGTAGGCGCGGATGAACCTTGGAAACGTGCGGTGGGATCAGCCAAAGGCCACGAAGCACGAGCTCGTGTAGTTGTGACCACTGCAGCACAGCAGCGAGTCAGAGAACTGGACATGCGGCCTATACGTCGTCTTGCCTGCAACAGTGTCAAAACGATGGGCAAGACGGCGGTGCAACATGGAGCCAATCGTCGTGCCGGCCGTGCCTAGCTTCTTTTGCAGAGACCAGCCGAGCTTGCAAAAGCTGCTAAGCTGGAGTCCTCGCCTGAGGGGCATCTTCACAGAAGCAGATCTCTACGCCCTTGTTTTAGAAAGATTCGGGACGCCTCTGCTCCAGGCATGACCTAACATAGGCTGCATAGGCTGCCCAGGCCTGTCAAGGCTGTGAACTAGAAGCTCAAATGCTACCGATGTACTCTCTGGACCTTGCCCGGCCTCCTGGTAGTCCCGTGCAGAGTCACTGCCCTCCTGACGCCGGAGGAGACATGAGGAGACGTGGACGTAGACAGCGAATCTCCAGCAAAAAAGGCACTCAACAGCGGACGCCCTGAGGCCGTCCTTCGTGCCGAGCCTGCCTCGCCTCTGGATGATGTCTTGGACAAGTCCATCGAAGGTGAGCATGCCCTCGGAGAGCCGCCATCACCCTCTATCCGCCACTGATCAACACCAGAGATGAAGAAGCCAAAAGAAGCTAATTACTGCTAAACCCAACTCACGATTCAAACCCGCCTGAGAAGCCAAGTCGCTGCAGTTCGCGGGATGCCTGCCTATTACGTGGACATCCAGCTCGAGCCGAGACATGGCAGCGCAGCAAATCGTTCACAGATTCCCCTGAATTCGGCCTACGGACTGTCCAGTACGCACCCGGATCATGAATATCCGAGCAGTCATGAATCGCGCTGAGAGCCTGGCTCACCCTGAGCATGGTTCCATCTTCCTCCCTTTGCATGCCTCCAGTGTGCACGGGGGTGAAGCACCGAATTCCGAAGTGCTGCTTTCCACACCTCAGAACATCTTGGCAGCGAAGGGTTCGCAACGGCACGACTCAAGACGAGTCAAGCCTTCGACATGAGCAGAGGAAAGTATGTCTAGGACAACTGCTTGACCAAGTGGTCTGGGCCTCATGAGCGACGGCTCGGAGTCAGTGGGCGACGGCTTCCATAAAACTCGCTGTTCCCGTGCAGGCCGGAGTAACGAGCCGGGGCTTGCCTCCCAGCTCCTCCCAAGCCCTAGACGAACCCGATGCACGGAGCCTGCTACTTTGCGGTGCTGCCGTCGAATCTCGTCAAGCCGTTGATAGCGAGGCCATGTATCCAGACACGTGTGTCGCGGAGGATCGATGCTGGCTCCGTTTGCTTCCCCTACCTGCCTGCACTGAGCCTAGATGCATCGTGAGGATTGTGCGGTTACATGCTCTGCCAGTCGCAGTACGTCTGTCATGTCTGTCACACAGCCGAGCAGGCACGAAAAGATGCGATCGGAGGTTCCGATACAGTTCGGAGTACACAATGGTCGGCTTGGGACCCTACAGATCCAGATCCGCCGAGGACCAGGATGTACCTCAGCACACGCAGCGCGCAGTGCATTGCCGTTACAGATATCAGCCGTGCTGCCGGCCCTGCCGACTTCTTGCGGGCTTTGAAGGACAAGCGCCCCAGAGCCTGGACAGCTGGACAACGTACAAAGACAGGCAGCAGCTTCGTTACTGCTATGCCCCACAGAACCACTTCAGGGCAGCACATATCAGGCTTTGCTGAAGAGACGTCAGTCCGACAACCAATTGTGACATGAGGAGATGGATGCTGCCGACCGTCGGCAGCATGGTGGGTGGATGGGGAAACATGCAAAGGCGCACTCTCAAATATTCTCAACTTCCAGAAACCAACTTGCCTGCGGCCCTTGGTTTTGTGAAGCCTCCTTTCGTCGTGGCTTCTAGACACCGGGAAGTCGATGGACACTCGCTTCAGTGGACACAGCGATACGTATGCAAGGAAGCATGCAAAGCATCGCCAATGAGTATGATGATGCAGATAACAAGAGAATCGTCGTCGCCGTAGCAGGAGCAATAGCAGCAATAACACACACAACAACATTTGTAGTACATAGCTGACATGGCTTATACAAACTGCATACACGAACTTGCAAATGTCGCAATAACCAAAAACGACAGAAGATTGTAACAACAAGCGCAGGAAGAATATTGCTGCATGTACATCTCTTGTATACACAACTTAAAACAATTCGTGAAGCCCTGAACTTAAACCCGAAGACTCCAACGTCAAGCCCCCAGCCGCAACCCTGAACTGATCCTAGATCCCTTGACCACAAATTCTAATTTCAACAACCCAAACATGCAGGCAAAGAGCCCAAACACGAACTCTGGGGCAGGGAAGGGAGCTGCGGCGAAAGGGGATGTCGGCAGAAGTTATCGGAGTGCACAAACAATGTGAAAGTGTCGCCAAAGCTCAGGAAGACAAACCAGTGAACCAAGTTCAACTAGCCAGACTTCCAAAAGCCTGCAGAGCCAAACCGATGACAGCAGCGACAACAACAACAACAACAACAACAACCACAGCAGCAGCAGCAACAGCAACAGCGACAGCAACAGCCACAGCCAGAGCCACAGCCAAAGCCAAAGCCGCAGCTACAGCCACAGCCACAGCCACAGCAACAACAACAAAAGCAACACCAAGGAGAACAAGAACAGCCGCCAGAGTAGCAGTTGTAGCAACACCAGAGGCACCACACGCACTAGACATGTCGCGATGCCACGCATCGAGAGATCAGCTAGCCGGCCCAGATCAAATGGCATGAACTACGCAGCTGCTGTCTCTGCTGCCAGCTGTAGCGAGCTGCAGCTTCATTATGCCCCGCAAACCAGCGAGCCTGCAGCAAATAGGATGGGTCAAGCTCATTCCCGGCAACAAGAAGGGCATCCGGGGTGTCCTGCACATTGACAGACGACATCTACACGGCGGTGCCAGATGCGCCAACGCTCGTGCTTGCACCAAGCTCCGTCTCGTTAAAGTATGCAAAACCGTGCATGCACCCTCGCTCCTCTCCAGTCCGCGCTTGCACCTGCAAAGCTGTCAGCCATGAGTATTCTCACGGTATCCATCCTGTGGCCTTGACAGCATCGCCAACCCGCTTTTGCACCTGCAACGGGATCTCTGCATCGGAGTTGCTGCACAAGGTTGCAGTGAAGGCTACCGAGCCTCGCCATTCAGGTACTCCACCTGAGATACCATCCAAAATTTTAAGACAAGGAAGGCCCCTAGATGGGCTTGAGGTTGCAATGGCACGTGTAGACACACGTCCGCTCAAGTGCAGCTGCGGGGCGGCTTTGGCCGATCCGCCACCAGCAGCTGCCGGAATTGCCTCGCGTAGACATTGAGTTGCTGCTGTACGACCAACTTAACGGCAAGGGGTTCGGAAGTCCGACAGCCTACCATGTCGATGTCGAACCTTCCTTGAAAAGTACCACAGCTCCCGGCGTTACCCAAGCTTCCTTGCTCACCTATCTGCTCGAACGAAACTGTCACATGTCGCAGTTCGGCGGCCTCGACTTCGCGGATGCCCCATGCACTGAGCTCCGCCAAGCCCTGCACCAGACCATCTCCCGACGCTGGCAGCCTGGCGTGCGACTGTTGTAAGAAAGGTCGTGATGGGCGGCCGCCTATAAAAAGCTGGGATCTGCAGCTGCTCGACTCATCACGAGAGGGCAGAATGCTGCATAACATCTCACATATATGACGAGATTGTTGCAGATCCTTCATTTTGTGTGACACCGCCGCACGGAGGTACATACTGCGTCGTTAGCTTTCTTTACGTAACCCGGAGGTTATGATGCAGTTTGTGAACCCTGATGCTCCAAAGTCGCGCTCATGTGTGCCGGTCCGGTCGTGTGGAGATTGAATACCCTTTGACTAATCATGGGAACACTGCGAGCTCTCGGTGCCGGGCGCCACCAGCTTCAGGGGAACGGTAAGTCCCAGCCTCTTTGCCTTGGAGTTCGTGAGTTATGATATGGTGTCATGACATGGAGTTGACGAGGTCCACGATGTTGCGGTGGTGGGCCTGTTCTGTCGACACGCGGAAGACTTCTGGTCCACCAGGTCCGCCAGGGCGGGCAACCACCTGGAGTGGCAACTCGAGTGAGCCGTGATTTGGAGCGATCACTCCCGTAGACCTTGTAGGTCGGCACTCCGGGCCTGAGCCATGGAAAGCCATGCTGCTTTGCACTGCAGTGCTCTCACATCTGTGTGTCACACACATCCATCGTTGCTTCCTGCCGGGGTTGCCAAACGTGCTGTGCAAGAAGTGACGGTGGCTGCTGGTCCTCGAGTCCCCTGATTGGTTCAGGCTCTAGAGACTGGCCCGAAATGAAGACGGACTGGAGCACCTTCACCTCGGAGCAGTCCGACGAAAGAAGCTCTTTCGGCTGGCTCTTGTAAGGCAGTGGCTCGAAATGCATTCTCCCAATTCATGACCACCTCAGCTCTGCTTGCACATGCACTGAACCACCTTCCCGATGATCCCGAATGCTCAGTGCGGTAGCAACAGCAGCGGCAACAACCGCCATCACCGCCAACGCAATCGGACACAGCAGGTGTTGACGAGAGGCTTTCTCGGCATCCTTGTCGGCACCCAGCGCAGCATGTGCCATCTCGCACACGAGCAAGTTCAGTAGCCTTCGTTGCTGCACTAAGGTGCAGAATTCGTCCAACATGGTCGAGTCCATGTGAGATCATGTGAGTATTCTCCCAGTGTCAACAGGGGTGCGTGCTGAACTCTGGCCAGGTTGCTGCGCGCGGCTTCGGCGATGAGCCCTCACGAAGTGCATGACATCGGAGTAACCGCCTCACAAATCTTTGTCTGGCATGCTGAGTCACGCTTTTATATGCTTCGCGCTGCCAGCTAACAGGTGCAGGTGGGCCTACCATCACCAATCCGGAACACTGGGACATGGCCTGCCAAGAATACTCACCAGGACATCGTTGGATAACATCTTTGTGGGGCGCAGTTGGACCACCAAAACCAGCAAATAAAATAGGATGACAGCCACGACCGCAGAAGACATGCACCATCCATTGATGTACTCTTGCGGGCTGAGTTGGGAGCTCCTTGGCCTCTACTCTCGTACTCTATCCGCGGATGATGAGTGACTCTGCGGCACTAGATCTGGCAGTGTCTCGTTGCCCTTCTGACTCATTGCGGAAGTGCCGAGCAGAGACAATGATACATGCACATTTCACATTCTGTTGTTGGAGTGTCGTCCTCACACAGACACGCGGCTTGGACGAGCCGGAAGCAGGCAAGAACAAGTGGGGCATCATGGCTTTTGGAATCCTATCTAGTGCGAACCACAAGACACGATTCGGAGATGTTTTCAGGCGTTACAATCCGTTACAAATAAGGGAGGGAGAGAGAGAGAGAGAGAGAGAGAGAGAGAGAGAGACGGAGGGAGAGAGAGACGGAGGGAGGGAGGGAGGGAGGTTTCCAGGCCCCCCCTATGTAGTCGAACCTACTCAAGAAGTCAGACACGAGTGAGACATGGTGTTGCACGTCCCAATCTGGTCAAAGAAACACAAAGGAAGAGAGGTGTATCTCGGATTCAGCGCTGCGAAAACAAAAACATGTCGAACGACAGGCACTACAACCACAAGAACCTGCACGAGCTTGTCGGTTCCGTCTCCACCAGGTTCTATACGCATCACGAAGAGACCGTCTCCTCAACACAATGCTGATCGCAGGAGCACAAACGCATGGAATCCGATACGTGGTGTCTGCTGAGATGGCCTGCTATAGCCTTGTACCTCGCTTCGGTTTCTTGCACCATGTCCTGGGCAGTTGAGCACGCATCCAGGGGTCAAGCTGTGCAGTAGCAGCAGCATGCTCGACCAAGCGTTGCTCAGTTTCACGCCGATGGCACCAGCACAAGTACACGAAAAGGGCGCATAGTCACCCTCGATCGATGTCACATCTACAATCTACACGATAACAGATGCTCATTCATGGCATCAGTTGCCTCCGCAACAAGCAACAGCTGGCATCGGCGGGCATGCCGTCAGTTGGATAGTGCTGAATAAGGGGCACACTTGGACCAGTGCTCCTATGCAGGGGTTCCAGTTAACCCTTCGTGTGACGAGGTTCGTGCACATAAAACTGAACCGTTTAGAATCGACTGTCCTTGACCACCTGCGCTCCGACTGCACCGTCTCCTAGCCTGGCAACCGGGCTCTCGACATGGAGTGACAGTATCCCTAGGCCTAGGCAGTTCATTAGAAGCGACGAGGGCAGCGCCCTGTGGGCAAAATCGCGGTGAGCCGGCGAAGGCTCAGCCTGCGGCCCGCAGCTAAACAAGCAACAAATACAAGGAGCTCAGTCCCTCTCGTTCATTTTCGTTCCGCCTGCGGCAGCTTACCTTCCCTCTTCCCGATTTTGCGATGACAGTCTTGCGACTCACCAGCCTCAATCCTTGAAGAATCTTGTGCACAGCGGATCGATGAATCCTGCGGAGGTGCTGTCACGTTGAATCTCGATGGTTGCATGACATGTCAGCCTGAGCACCATGTGGCCGTCTCCTCTGCAGCTCCGGAGGAATCGGACCCGGTGACCTGAAAGTGTACCGAATCTGCCAACTGACGGTGCTGCTGCTGCATTCCTCGGCTTCCTAGCCTGTTGGTCCGCTCAAGCTTGAGGTCGTCCTCGAATGTCGAGTCCTGGAACGCCACCCTTACAGTGTCAGGGTCTCGTGCGTTCGGCTGGCGCCTTCGGAAGCTGCATGTGAGGAAGCTCCTGGGTCCGAGCTCGGGTGGCTGCATGCACAGACACAAGCACGGCCAAACAAACAAACACAGCAGCGCCAACAGTGTCTTGCCACAACGGCTGTATGACCCAAGCTCGTGGCCACATCAACCTTGACGACGCCATGTCGAAGAACCTTGCTCCTTCGATGGTCAAGCCGATAAGCATCTGCTAGACTGCGAACAAACCAAGCCACCGATGCGCCTCGCTCTCGGCCATTGCGACGGAGTTTGCAGGGAGCTCACCTAGCATGCACCGAAGATTCGAGCACGGGATTACGCAAACTGCACTGCATAGTGGGCAGAAGTATCGACTAAGTGCCTTGACGCTGGCTGAAGAGCTGGAACTGGAAATCCAAGATGGGCCTGCCCACTCCAGCGACATGAAATCCAGTCCTGACTCAGGCAACCCACAAGCTGCCTTGGCAGGCAAGAGCAGCGGCCGCCTTCAGATATGCTAAACAACTTCACCCAACTAATCACAACTGCAGCACACTTTGAGGATCCGGCGGCGGCAGCCAGCCACTTGCTCCCCGGAAATAGCCTGCAGTGACCGGCCGGGCTCAGGAGGCGATCAGCATCGAATCATCGGCTTTGTTTTGCCCTGCAGAGCAGAGTCGCCTCTTCATTCGATGCTCCACCGGGTCTCCACGACCAGCCTGGGCGATCCAGCACGATGCCTCCACCGCCGTAGGAGCGCCCAGACAAGTCTCGCAGCCAAGCTGCGTGATGCTGCGAAGCGCTCGCAGCCCCCATGGCTATCGCTCAGTGGCTTCAAGAATCGCGCTTCGAGTCTACAGGCCCTTGGCCTGTTTACAGAACACAAAACAAAAACACAACTCACTGAACGCTCACCAACTAGATATTCACCCCCGAAGGCTTCGGGCACTCTACTCCCTTGTGGATTTTGCACTCCTTGGCTTCTTCTAAGTCTAAATGATGGGGTGAAGACGACTTTCTGCTGCTGCCGGATGGAAGGTGCACAAGCGGTCGGCGGCTGCTTCAGCCAGCTGGTGCCCGTCGCTTCATGCGCAGACGACGCAAGAGCAGGGGTTGCACCAGGTCTGTTGTTGGAGCCTTGGTCCGACGACCATCAGTGCAAGACATATTTGCAGATGGGACAACCAGGCCGTGGGCTTCGAACAGCAGCGACCTCACATGCTGGAATTGGAATCGTAAAGGCCGACGCAGAGCAGCCGAGCCAATAGCAGAGGTCTGACAGACATGTTGCTCTCAACCTCTCACAGGGAAGCACTTGTGCAATTGTGCACTGCTGTCGCGTATTCGAACATCAAGCATCGGCCTCGTGTCGTCCAACACCTTTGTGTGTCGGAGGGCTGATATCAAGACCAATACAACTCCTACTGCTGTCTCCAGCCCGCGATGTAGCGTTCGAAAATTCGAAACTGCTCTGTTTTGGCAAAAGAGTGTAGAAGAGGTGATGTGACAAAAGAAACGACACCTCTATCCCTGCATCGAACAGCTACATGCTTGGGGAAAGTTCACCTCACCACGCAAGAAGAGATGTGAAGAAGGAGCGCATTCAATGAGTTGAGCGTGTTGTCTGGCTCCGATCAAGACAGCCAAGGGAATTCTGCAGGTTGTGGCATGTTGTGGCTTCTCTGCAGCTGCCCGGGCTGAGCTGTCACTGCGGTTTCCCCAGATGTCAGCCTTTGATTTTTGCCGGTCAGCTAAACAATGAATCGACTCAGCGCAAGGTCACGCACAGTGCAAGCCCAATGTACGAGTCACAACTCACAACCCCCACCCCAAACTAGCCCAAGCCCCTGCTACTTCACATGTGTACCTGTGTTGTCAAGCAAGTTGAAAATCATATGTTTTGCACAACTCATCTCGCATCTCGCAATGCTCCCTGCAAGTGACTGGCATTGCAGTGCTCATTAGAATTGCCACGTGACATGACGTGCTTGAAACTCAGCAGGCTGCCGAGAACCAGTGGTATGTTGTTCACCGCCAGTAGCACCAGCCCAGGCCGCAATTCATCAAAAATCGAGGCGCAACTGCCTCCAGAGCAACTTCCAGCACAACTTCTTCCAGCACCGGTCGTTCGGGAAAGCTTGAGGGAAGGTCTGAGACGAACAAGTATGCGGCGTGTCAAGCCTAATGCGTGCACAATTTCGGTGACATGCCAATCCTGGCACAACTCCAGAAAGAACTGGGAGTGCCATGGACCAGTCGACCTCAGCAAACTTTGCACAACGACTCGAGTCACAGCAAAACGCTGTAGCGGCTCCTGAGTATGCCGAGCCTCGCACGACGAGCCCCATGGGAAACTCTCCTGGCTGGAAATCCACCTCCAGCTCATCAAAGGATGCAAAAAACACCATCCCTAGGCGACCTCGTGGACATGGTGGTGCCTCTACAAAGCCTTGGTCCATCTCCATTTTGCGCTTGCGTGAGGCATCTGGAGGAGGCCGAGCCTCATCTGAGCCCCGCCCGTACAGATCGGAGTCATTTTGCGCTTTTGACTCTTGAGCTGGGCACTCTGTTTATGATGGCATTCATTGGCAGCCTCGCGGGACTTGTGAAGTCGCACCGATCCACTCAGTCGCATACTTGCACATCCGGCACACTATAGAGCATGTCCACGTCTGTCTCCGGACGATGTAAGGCTCAAGTTTTGCAAGAAGCTTCTCATTATGGTAAAGGCTCAGCGCATCTACTATGGTCTACAATGGTACTTGTCAGTGGGGAACGTCTTCATAAGAGTCTTTGAATCATCCGGAATCTAAATCTTGTGTTACAAGTCTCTTCAGTTTTAGGTAATCTCGCATCCGTAAATTCAGCTGCGAGCGTCGCATGCCCTGGTCCTCCGTGTACAACATGCATCTGGGAATCACTTTGGCTAGGGAGGCAAAGGCAACAAGCTCGGGCAATAAGCCCGAGATGATGCAAACGCACGTACACAGTACCGTGATAAAGCAGGGGCCTGAGTTCTCCATGCTTTCGCCTCGCATGGAAGCACGGCACTGACCTTTCCTCTCGCCTTGGCTAAGCAAAATGCTCCGGCCTGGGCGGCTCTTGGACATCAGGAGAGATGGGCTTCACCTCAGAACTCAGAACCGACTGTGCTCCTACTGCTCCTGTGCACAGCCCGCATACCCAGCTTTTTCTGGCAAGGCACGGTGCCCTTCGGTGGAGGTGGTGCCGCCACCAAGGCAGTTGGAGCCGCCATGCTGTCTGCTGTAGAAGAGCAAATGCTACGATGACGAGATGCGGGGAGGTGTGTGGACAAATCTCACGGCGGGACGCGGGACAGCATCAATGCTCATAGTGCCCCAAGCAACCTGAGCCTCTGTTGGATGATGTTGGCTGCTTTCATGTTTTTCGCACGTGCTCGACATGTTCAACTCTTGTGGCTGTGGCACCCTCGCACTGCTGCTTAGCAGCGTGCTGGGTGCTTCTTGGGCCACCAAGGCCACGTCACCATGGACAGGTGGCGGATAGTGGCGGAAGGCGTGCGAAAGAAGCATGAACGACTGACGACAAACGGCCACCTCTGGAGCGAGGGGGTGCGATGAGGGCCAGGGGCCCCTGCGTGTGCAACCACCTCGGCACAGGAAGAAGCACACTCCCTTGACGTCGCGAAGCTCTTCGAGACCGTTGGACCATGTTCCTTCTCAGTCTCGGGATTTTCGAAGGCCTGAACGCATCATTTCCGGGCCTGATGTTGGCCTCGAAATGACTACCCTCGGTGGACACAGCGTGTCACTATGAGTTTTCTGCCGCGTCCAGTTTAGTGTCGACAGTCTGAAGAATCCCGCCAGTACATAGGGTGAAGGATTTTGGCCGCGCTCTTAGAAGACTGCGAACAACAGCTTCTGTCTGAGAGCCACCATGAAAGATTAGATGAGCTGTGTAAGGTAATGTCTATGCCCACGTGACCCAAGCCAGAGCTTTTTGAGACTTCTCTTGCACGCCGATACCTTGCAGGTTCCCGGCCTGACCCGCAGGCGGTCAGACCTACAATCCAAAGCCCCCGTGCTTAAGGGCACTCGAATGTACTCTTGCCCACACCTTTATCTCCAACTGCGGAACAGACATCCCAAAATAGACTCAAGGGTTCTGCTAGCATCCCTCTGAGTCTCCGGCATCCCTGACATAGCTTAGCTCCGTCTGTCCTCAAGGAGGGCAAAATTCTCGAACCTTGCCCGCCTCGCCGCTCTCGCAGCTACGCTGCATCCGCAAATACATAAGTCGTCCTGCTGAAAGCTCGCGCTCGAGTCGCTCGTTCTCCAATTGGAGTCTTTCGCAGTTGGCCTCTGCGCCATGGAAAGAAGGAAGCAAAACCAAAGAGCAGTCTCATCTCGGTCTGCGACCTCCAGAAGTCGAAGCTTCTCCTCGGCCGTCTCCTCAGAAAAGGCGCTTCGGCGCAGCTCCGGTGCTCCAAAGGGCGGAGAACTGGGTGCCCACACGGGCTGGGTCTTTGCAAGTTCGGCCTCAAGCAAGAGCACCACGACTTGTACAGCACCCGGAGTGCAAAAGCATTCCGCTGAACTGCCGATGTCAAAAAGTGTATCTCATCCTGGCTCCGGGCAATTCGCCTCTCCTGCGTTTGCGCTCTGATGTGTCGCGGAAGTGCATTGATTTCATCGGCTCTAGGGCCCGGTTGCAGCTGGGACCTTTTTGCGGCAAGATGGCGGGTTGGCAGTCGCACCAAGCTCATTCTGCTGCGAGTTCACTCAGCTCGTCATCTTTCTCACCGGCTCCTACTAGGGATTTTATCAGTCGCTGGAAGCGAAAAGCTTAAGAGATCTGCGCGTCCAAAGCCGAGGCCCGGGCCTCCCGAAGGGCCCCGAATCACATGAAGGACTGCCGCGGGGGTGGACCGCCTCCGCCGCCTTTTTGCTCTGCATGGCTCTGCAAGGAATCGCGGCAGTGGAGTTGCAGAGACGCAGGATCTAAGGCGAAGGCCGTGGTAGTAGGGTGGAGGGCGTCGGTACGGAGGCGGGGGATGTCGGTAGTATCCTCCACGACATGTTCCACAGAGGTCTTCGAGTCTCGGTTCCAGACTCAAGAACAGAAGGAGCGGCCTGGAGGCGGTGGCGGGGGATAGCCTCTCTGCACCGGGACACGGAATCATGCTACGATCTGCTGACATGCAATTCTGACAGCCCGAGAAAGTCACCGTAGCCACCACCTCAGCAATTCACGCATGCTTGCTCCGTTCACGGCTTGCCTGCTTTGCTCTTGCGCTCACTGCAACCAGCAGCCCGCCTTTCCCACCACCTTTGTATGGAGCTGGAGCGGGAGCGGCCGCAGCAGCCGGAGCTTCTTCGGCTTCTGCTTCTTGGTCCGCAGTAGCTTCTGCCTGCAGCTGCTTCGCTGCTGCTAAGAGGAATGCACCAAGAATTGGAAGGATATGGAAGGATACTGGGGAATTCTCGAATGCTCCACCTCCGACTTCTCTTTCAATTTCTTCTCGACCACATGGCCAGCAGCCCCTCCAGCAGCAGCGCCCATGAGACCGGCCATTTTGCAGTTCATGTTGCAGAGCTCCTGCGTCTGAGGCATTTGAGCAATTCTCCCGCACAAGGAAAAAAACGGGCGGCGACGAAGGTTCCTTTTCGATGTAGTTCAACTGTTTCTGCATCTTCGCTTCAGGCTCCTGACATGGCAAACGTCAAGGCTGGTTCCTCCCATCTTCGCATGCATCGCCAGCGCCTTCACCTCATCAGCTTCCTTCTCCTCCTTCTCGGAGCCGAAAGGCATTAGATTCATTGGGTTCATCGCACCCAGCATGCCTCCCAAAGAGCCTCCTTGGTTATGGGAGCTGTGCCGCACCTAATCTTCGCTTTGGCCCGGCCCGGGTTCCGGACCTATGCCGCCAGGACATTTGGACCTCGAGAAGAGAGCAAGTCTTTTTGAACACACGGCGGGAATCTCGTGCGCCATGTCTGAAACCCAGTGCCCAACGCACACAGCATGAAGGCGCCCATGCCGCCCGCAGCCGCACCGACACCAGCTCCCAGCGACATAAAGGAAGTGTGTTCCTGTTGGACGCCAGTACTTGCGCACTCAGTGAGCCCGTATGCAATGAGTGAGCAGGTATGCAGCAAGACCCGTAAACACAGTAGAAATGGAAACGATGCAATGGACACACTTGCCTCCACATCTGAAACAAGGAGTCCATCTTCTGTTAGCCTGGATTGCACCAGCGCATACATCAGGAAGCTCCTGAGCCGTGCTCGGTGTGAGCAAAAGGCCGTTCTATTCAGTCATCCAGTCAAGTCAACTCTCAGGCAGCAGCTCATGCACGAAACAACACCGAGGCTGCAGAAGCCCCCGTGTTGGAGAGCTTTGGAGAGCGCAGGGCCCCTTTGAGCTACACTCAGCTCTCCACGTTTTGACTTTGGGCCGAAAAGACGAAAGCCGCATTGAGCTAGAGAGAGCTGGAGGGGAAGAGAGAGACAGAGAGAGAGCGTCATTAAGGGAGAATGAAAAATGAATGAATGAGTGAGTGAATGAGTGAGTGAGTGAGCGAATGAATGAAGCCATGAATCCATGAAGAGAGGAGGCAAGAAAGGAAGGAAAGAGTTCATGAATGAACGAATGACCAATTGAATGAATGGACGGATGAACCCTGGGCAGGAGAACTGTGCATTCACAACTCACAGAAATGCACAACTAGTACGAGTACTGCAAGAATCGTCCTCGACACCTGCTTGATGAGAGCTCCGTTCCTAGGTATGCAGGCCAGAATCAGGGATGGTCATGGCTCTGCAGCGCTTGCATGTAGTGATCTCGTCTTCTTTCCTGGAGGAAAGGGAGGGTGCGCTGCCTTACACTCGCGAGGTGGATGTGGATGTGTTTTCACATGTTTTCATTCAAACTTCGACAAACAGCTCCACGTCTTGCCAGAAGGATTTCATGGTCTTCACCCGCCTCCCACTCCCTTCACGCAGAGAGCCTCGAAGCTTTGCAACCTTCTTCAATGCGCCGACAAGATCTCCATTCTGCAATAACTACGCCGAGGCAGAGCATTCTCAGGAGAAGTGAGAAGGCTCCGTGGTGCAGTGACCGACCCCTGCTATGCCGCAGCTGAAGCATTTCGCTTAAATTAAAGCATCCAATCTGCCCGGCTCTTCTTCTTCGCGTTCTGGCCCGCTCTATCACTCGTGCCTTGCGTTCTGGAGACAGGAATGCCCGTGCATCCTTGCAAGCAGAGGCACGGTTCCCATCTGAATAGGAAAATGGATCCGCAAACCGTCTCACATCGCAGCAGTCGGTGTAGCATCGGAGCCACAGCGAGTGGACCATGTTCAACGTGCGAAGTGGCAAATTGATAATTGTTCGCGGGGACCGTCCGTGCGCGCACCGATATGCCAACTGGATCCAACTGGCACATGCATACATGAAGATTGTCAGCTAGGAGTGATGCCGGTCAGCCAGCAAATTGAACCTTCCGATAATTGCTATACTCAAAGTTACTAGTTCGGCTACATTTCGGCCTCTCTACTTCTCTCTCTGCTGCAGACAAAACGCAACACAGTCTTCAGAAGCTAAGGTCGTGTCCAAGCGCTGACTCTCACGGCGAAGCTTCGTGGCTTCCTCCTGAGAAATGCAAGGAGGCAACGAGAAGACAAAGAGAGCAACATGTTCACAAGAAGAGAATTCCAGCCGCTAAGGACCTGCATGCGCCGGATCCACTGCTGATGCCTTCCGTGATAGAGACCCATTCATACTAGCAAGCACTTCACTGCTGCCCGGTCCCGAAAAGGCAACAACATCACAAGATCCCCATCCGGCTATCCCTCGGCTTACACACCGTACAACTTTTGCGGGCCCCGATGGTCGAATGCATAGGAGTTATGAGTCATATATACAAGAACAGTCTGATTCATCTCGCCCAGCGCATACACTTCCGTAGTTCAAGGCTCTCGCATCTGTCGCTGAACACACGTCAAAGCTCGGCACAAGAGACTGCTAACCTGCTTCCGATGTGCCTCTAGGTAAGTCTCGTATGTTCTGATCCAGTTAATTGGCTACATGTTGAAACTGGGAGGATCACGCGGTCATGCACCCTCCCATACAGCACAATCACTGGAATGCAACCACTTGCCAAAGCTCCCGCCCTCTCTGTCTCTCTCAGCCACTGCATTGAAGATCGTGTTTCCAGCATCCCTGTGACGGATTATGGCTCTATACTGCACGAGCTTGTACAGCGTGGCTCTTTGTCCAGCAAGACGGCACCCAAGCACTGAATCACGCCAACCTGTTCTATCCCCTATCCGGACGGATGTGTTGGGCAACTGGATGTCGGTGAGGATACATAGCGGAGAATGCAATCACGGAACCTCATGCACGGAGCTGCCTCTGCCGCCTGTCTCGCAGCTCTGCATTCACAGCGGTGGCCTGAAGAGAAGCCACCTTTCCGGCTCAGGCTTGCCGTAGGCTAGGTTGTCACACCGAGTGGCCAGACAGTGTGCCTTGATGTGCTTGTCGGCTTCACGAAGCTCCTCTCTCAAGCCTGCCACCTTCACGAGTTTGGCTTTTGGTGATTCTTGAATTTTCGGCTTTGACATGGGTTCCATGCTGCATGCGGTATGCAGTGCTCATCGCAGTGCCTCTGCTTGAAGCGCTTCATTTCGAGACTTAGCCTTTGCCAGAAACACAATGAGCTGGATTTGCAAAGAGCATCGCATGTTCCGGGCATCCGACGGCCAGGTCCTCAGCCCGGGCAGTAGCATCTTCCCGAGATGCCTTTGCGTGCGGCAAATCCTATCTGCAAGACTACAATCGAGAAGTAGCCTGAACAGACAAAAGTCTGTTAAAGCGTCCGCAGTCCTTTTGACAGTACACGTTAGCAATCCTTTGTGCACTAACCCTAGCAGGCATACACCATACTTTGGAACCCCCGTGGCAGTATGTGCCAGTAGCAACAGGGTCACAGCGCCTCCTGAAGCTCCGTCCGAGGTGTTGAAGAAGGAGCCTCGCCAAGATCGCTCACGAAATCGCAGGCCTGTGCTCCGTTTCCCTGTGCTGCGCCCCTGCCTGAAGCTGCCGTGGCCGTGACGAGGTGCGACTCGTCCGGCTGCGAGGACCTGCTTGAGACACCTCGGTCGAACAGGTTCCAATTCCTTCGCATCGACCGACGCCTTCCACGTTTCTGGGGCCTGGCCTTGGAACCAGCGTGGCCTGTTGGTTCGCAAGACCTGCTTGATCGAGACCTCGCCGCATTGCAAGCTTCTCCGAGGCTTCTCCCCTTACCAGGCTTGCCAGCTGTGCTGAGGTCAAATGTCTTAACGCTTCTGCGTGAATCATCCTGAAGCACTTCAGGAAACACTTGTAGCAAGAGCGTCCTTTTATTGCAAAGATGCGAAGGGGCATATTCCTTGGCTGCTGGACCACCGCTGACGTTTTGCCAGCAGATGCCAACAGCAAGAACATTAGAAGTACAGGGGCGCACCGCCCGCAGGCCATCAAAGACATGGCGTCTGCTCGTTATGTAGTTTGTACAACAATCACTGCCAGCTTTCGGCAGCACCTACGGCCTAATCTGTTTTGCTCAACGCCTGTGACTCTGGCAGGTCTAGTCTAGCGAACCTGATCTTCTGACAGACAATGACAGCTGCACATAAGCACGGTATACCGCGATGTGCGTATGTGCACGAGCAGATACATACTTGCACATGTTTACTTCCGGATGTCATTGTCATCGATGGTCCATCAGCAGCTGGAGCTGATACTTACAACTTACAACTACCACGAACCTACGATGACGATCGAAGCAAAGTAACGAAAGGCCCAATTTAAGAAATTGAAGAAACGATGGAATCAAATTGAAGCAGCAGAACAAAGGTGTGCTTTTGCCCACTTCCTACTATTATTGTTCTTTCTGTAGGCATTCTTTTAAAAGCGGAATGAACGGAAAAGGATGCACATGCTCATTGTAATACCAGCACAAGTCAGCACAAGCACGAAACTCATGATGAAACTTCGGGCCTTTTCGCTGGACCCAGACTTTGAGAATCAATGCCAAACAAAGCAGCGTCAGGTTGACCTGTTGCGTTGTCGCATTTCGCACAAGAAGCATGCTTACAACAGTCTCTACCTTGCTGTTTAGTGATGGTGCTTTGACTGACCTGCGCGAGGCATAAAGGCGGAGCACATTGGAGCAATCCTGTTTCATTGGCGGCTCGGTCCCACTGGCCGAGGTCTTAGAGGCACTCCGGTGGCGGTGCAGTGTCGGCACAGACTGGGATGCACCAGGGTCCAGGCGTCGCCACAGCGGTTCGAGCAGTCTGCTCGCGTGTCAAGATCGCTGTCAAAGGAGATAGCGCCTCTGCGGTCTGCGGATGCTTCACGGAAGGAAGCCGTCGCGAATAAACAACGCTTTCTTCGAGCTCCGGCTGCCTTCTCAAGAAGTGCCTCTAGCTCGGAGTCGAGAGTCTCAAAGCGGAACCGCTCCTTCGCCGCAGCCCTAAACACCTTACAGCTCGATTTTCTGCTCCCAGCGTCGGAGTCCTCATCCTGAAGACATCCCAGCAAGGCATCTTTGATTCGTATCTGCGAATGGCCAACACCGCAGCGTCTTGCACTGCTACAACGCTACAAGATGCCACAGCGTAGCCCTTCGGAGGCGGATGCCTGATGGCGAAGCGCCGAGATCTGCAAGTCCTTCGACTGCAGCCTTGGCTCTGAGTTGCTGCGCCCTGGCCGTAACACCTCTTTGGTTCGGCCTTTCTACAGTCTTCCGAGTTCCGGACTCCCCGATGAGATCGCGAAGCTTCGAGGCACGCCGCTCTAACAAAGCCTCGCACTCCACACTTCCAACTTCCAACTCTCATCCAGTTCTGCAAAGCTCTGGTTTCCCCTCCTGCTGTTGCTTCATGTCGATCTGCACGGCCTGGACCACCTGCACAAGGCAGTGCCACGCTGTCGAGGACTCTCCCGGACCCCTCCTTTGCTGTTCGAGGTCCACAGGCCCGCAGACCAGGGCCTCCGATTGCATCGATGCTCGGGCGTCCATGTCCAGCGACGCCTCGAACTCAGATCTGAGGCACGTACTGGGCTATAAAACACTCAGTGACTTTGAACCCAACAGGAATGACAGAAACATAAAATGTCCGGGGCTCGGCATGCTAGGCATGCGGATCGTTGCGTGCTGAGCACCTTGCCCCTTGCGCCTTTGCATCGACATTCACGCTCGCCTCAAGGCTGTTTGCGAGCGTAAGTTAAAGTTAGCCTGCTTGCAACATCTTGCAACCAACGCTGACAATCAAAGAAGCGCGAGCGAGAGAAGAGGCCCCAACAAGCGCACCTGTTTCGCAGCCTGGGCAACATTCTTGCGGCCGGGCAGTGAAAGGTTAGCGGCTCGGAAGTGATGCATCGAGCTGGTCTAGAGCTTAAGGCAAAAGCTGCTTTCCAGAGTGGAACTCCCCGAGGCTTCGCCCCCAGTGTCACCGGTGCCTGGCCAACGCCAGAGACTTTTTTCTCGACTTGGACATGTGTTCCGGCACGGTGGCGGACCTGCAACCCACAAAACATCCTCTGCCCTTGCAGAAGGTGTCGGCACTCGCCTTGGAAGAGACTCGTCTTGCCGTGAGCTTGTGCTGGCAGCTGCCAGCGCTTCGCTTCTTGGCTCAAGACGAAGCGTTGGGCGACACGAGCGGTGACAGTACCTTCCACACGTCAGCGGCGCTGCGCGAGGCTTCATCACATAACGTGAGCAAATATGCACCTCTTTGGGTACGTCCAAGCTCATGGTCTTCGACCTTGTGACTGCAGCGACTCTAGTCGATGTCCCGCGCCTCGAGCATCGGACCTCGTAGGCGATCCTCGTGTACTCCTGGTCCTTGGAACTGGCCTACAAGTGGCCACAGAAAAGTCAGAGTAAAAGGCCTTGTGCCTCGGAGGATGCTCAACATCTCACATGCTTACACCTTGCCTCGCTATGCGAGGCTTTTCTCTGCGCGATGCCTTGGAATTCCAGAATTCCTCGTCTTGATGCGAGACATGGTGGGAAAAGCTGGGGGGGCTGCAGCAGAATTCCCTCCGGAGGAGCCTCCTTCCCACGCGGAGACGTAGTGGCCAGATAAATCGCAAGACGACATCTTAGACCTGGAGGACTTCGCGGTGCAGGCGTGGTGCCGGTTCCAGAGCTTGCTGTTGAAGCCTGCATGCCCATGTCTGAGACATAAAACTGGGACTCCTTGGTTCCACGCCTTGGCCCTGGCACTGAGCTCCTCATGCCAAGGGCTCTCCGTGCTCAGCTCGGCATGCACTCCACTTACTCCGCCCATCCTAGATTTCTCGGCACACGTCCCAGAGCCCGCTGGGCGGGCACAAGTATGCTACCAGTAGCCAATGAAATACGGGCACGTCACCGACAACACAGCACAGCTCGTCGCTCCTCCGCTTCGGCTATGCGTGTTCGTGCCTCGGCAAGGCTTTGCTCCAACTCCTGCAGTCACGTGCAACATTTGGCATTGCTCTTCAAATTCTACGGCATTTCGACGGCTTTTCTGACACGCACGCTGAATCCATGTCTTCCCCATCAGACTGACATTCCCTTTGGTCAGCTGCTGCTCCGGTGCAAACCTGGCCAGAGAGCACAGTCTGGAGAATTTTGCTGCGCGACTCCCCCACAAAGGAAAGAACTCCTCCACAGAGCTCCAGTCGGTGTCTACAGTTTCCAAACAAGCCCACGTACGACAAGCACCACTCCACAAAACAGTGTCGTGAACTTGAAGCAAAGGTTGTTGCCGGAACTGGCCTGAGAGAGATTCTGCACGAGATTGGTCCAGGCTTTGACCTGCTCAGTTCAATTGCAAGGAGTGTCTTTGGAAGGCATGGTGCGGCCTCGGAATCTGTTGCATTTGTGCGCTGCAAGCTTCGTGCCTGGGAAGTGCAAAGCTGCGCGTAAGGCAACACGACAGTGTCTTCAGTGCATTCCAGGGCCCCAACACATTCTGCAACCATCCGGAAGAGCCGGTAAGTGTAGAGGCACTTCCTGCCACGCCGCCAACTCGAGACCGCTCTTCAGCTCGTGGCACCATGCCTTCGTCCACGGCCATGCCAGAGCTCTGCCTGTGAAATCTTCTCAACCCACAGCTGACTCTGGCTCCCAGAGTTTCGGAAAGAGATTTACCAATGCCACAGATTCCAGCACCGGCTCTAGATACCGTTACAACCAGCAAACAGGAACGACAGAAGAGCATGAAATGCAGAATAATTAGAAAAAGGCTGATACGTCTAAGATTCGTTCTTGCCGTCCCTGACTTCGCTGCCCCTTCTGCTGTCTTGCACGCACACTTTTCGCTGAAAACTTCGGCTCTCTGTCAGCCTGCCTCGGATGCCCTTTAGCTTAGTGCCCAAGTCCTAGGCCGAACGTGATGTTGCAATGCTGGTGCGCCTTCGCAGGATAGCCCTGCACCTGACAGTCCGGAACCAGCATCCGCGGTGGAGGCCCCGAAACCCTGCCGAGCCTGGCCTCTAAGCGAGCACGGCACAGCTCTGACCAGTCCGATGTCCACACCGGCGGCGGGATCTCATTCTTGTTCACAACTCCGTCCGCAGCTTCGGTGGCCTGCCGCGGCACTTCCTGCTGTTGATACATCTTCACAAGCTCTACGTGCTGACTGCGGATCAACAGCCTGTGCACTTGAGCAAGATGGCGGCTCTTCTTGAACCTGTGCACGCAAGGGGCCAAGTCATGATGATAGCAATGCTTCGTCGAGTCACGCCCCGTTCGTGATGCTATCCAGATCATGACATACTAATACTACGGTTTGAGAGTTGGCTTGATTTGAACCAGCACCTCACCCACCTTCAATCTCATGCCCACCCGCCAACGTGTGTCGGTCTTCTGGGGAAGGGGACTCGTGTGCACCCTGAAGCGTGAGTGTGTGTGTGTGTGTGTGTGAGGGAGAGAGAGAGAGAGAGAGAGAGAGAGAGAGAGAGAGAGAGAGAGAGAGAGAGAGAGAGAGAGAGAGAGAGAGAGAGAGAGAGAGAGAGAGAGAGAGAGAGAGAGAAAGAGAGAGACAGAGAGAGAGAGAGAAAGATCAAATTGCCTTGCTGCAGCAACCCTTTGACAAGGTGGTAAGTGCAAACGGGGAACTGGTCGACAGTCTCTTTGCATACGAGCCTGAGCCTGAGCTATCAAAGACTTCAGTCAGACACGATGACCCGGAGGCACACCAATCTACATGCATGAGATTGATCTCGCATATGTACACACACAGTGAAGAGCTAACCTGAATTTATGTCTATGGCAATGTAGCATTCTTCGTCGCTCGAAACTGCGATACTGTGCATGAGTGCTGCGATGACACAAACGCAATCAAGACACTTCCATATGCATCTCCAAACCCTTGAACGCACGGAAACAATAAGACACTTCTAGTTCTGAATCTTGCTTGATACTGTTCTACCATGCTTCAAACAAATCCTCCTGTATAGTTGACAGTTCCGACATGAGAATATCGTTATGGCGCAACGTGGTGCAACGAAAACCGATAGGTTTGATAATGCACAACTTGCCGTGCCACATCATTCCGGTACAGAAGCCTATATGGCTTTGGCCTTCGAGGCGACAAAGCTGCGTTCACATGTGACCCATTGCACTGCTTGTAATGCTGTACCTCCTCGAAAATGCGCGCCAGCACCACAGCCTTCAGCAGGGCAGCGCCGCGGAGGGTTGCAGAAGGCGCAATGTTGAGAATATGTCTGACATAGAAATTGATCGGCGAATGAGCAACTCGGGCGCGTGCTACTGCGTGTGACAAGTTTAAGGAAGGACAGGTGCCTGTCTGCAGTCGACAGACCTGGAGCAACAAGCCAATCTGCAAATCTTCTTCAAGTGATGTCCGTCACTTATGCAAAAACAGTGAGGCTCGACTTTGAACCTGGCATCTGTGCACAGCAGCACAGACTCTGTCGAAAGGCCAACATCCTGTCTGCTGCACTTCTGAAAGCACTTGCACTGTGGCGCTTAGCGCAGCTCCACAAATAGCACAACACAGGCCGAGATCGGTCCTCTGAGCCGAAGACGAGGGCAACTTGTCTCGAGAGTCCTGTCGTGCAAAATGCGCCCAACAACACTCCACTGCATCTTCTCTCCACCCCATGTGCAACCCTCCTTCGCCAGAATTGTCGCTCGCTGCGACTTGTCCGACCTTCGATGATGAAATCACTGCAAGCTCGTGCCTGTACGTGCGAAGTACATGATCGTAAGGCTACCAGCATATCAGCGTGTCAACAGATGCATGGAAAGCTGGACTGAACTCGTGCCGGGGCCACAGCTTCTGCAGTCGAAGTCGAGGCCAGCTTTTGGGCAAGTTTTCTGAGCGTCAATGTGGGTTCACCTCGGGTGAAAGCATTGTGGGCGGTGCTTTCATCTCCTTGAGTTCCGACGTTCGAGTCGAGAGCATGACGGAAGTTCCGACCTTGGCGACCAGAAAATGCGATGGAGAGGCCTGCCATCACGATCGTGCATTCAGCCAGACTCTTGCTTCTTCAGAAATCCTCCGAAATGCTGGGATCTTGGAAACTTGCCTGCGCCGGATAGTGCAGCTTTTAGGTTTCCGTACAACTTTGCGGACTGGAGGACCTCTTCGCCCTGTCGGCGTTTTAGTAACTGAACACCATCAACAGACAACAGAACAGCAACTCCGCTGAGATCTCTCGTGCCGATGACAGTTGATCTTGGTCGAGCCTCCGTAGTCGCCAAGCGTTCACAGCCCTTCCATGCCGAAAGGTCCAGCGCCTCAGTGCAACACAACGCGCGAAATTCGCCTTGCAAGCATTCCGTTCTGTCAGCATCGGATGGGTTCTCGTTCTGCACTTAGGCCCGAACACAGTGCACGCTGCTGCTGCTGCTGCTAGGAGCCTTTTTCTGCATGGCTTCTTTAGGGGGGTGTCATCCGGACAGTCTCAAAAGCTGTCCCACGCCTCGGTGATCTGGTCGGCATCGATGCCAAGTTGGCGAGCCTCAAGGTCGGATCTCTGTACACCGCGCAGGAAGGACCAGAGCCCTGCCTTCTCTGCCGACCGGCGCGCCCGGCTTACAGCAGCCTCCAACTTAGCCGCATGCACAACCTGACTGTCCAGGGCGAGCGGTTGCAACTGCACACCGTACCATCTTCTGCATCTCATGAAACGTCAGGTAGATGGGCACCCTGTGGCTCGAACGACGAGCTCACGAACGCTGAAGTTGGCACAAGCGCGAGCCACCTCATGTGCAGGCTATGGAGGCACTCACGAAGAAATGTTTCACCTGTCGAACTTGAGTCCAGGCTCACTGCCATGCCCACATTTCGGGCATCACGGGGCTCGACAAGGACAACCCGACATGGAAGCGGCCTGAAACCACTCCAGGCAGCGGATGGACCCGTCTCGTGCTGGAATGCGACTGATCCCAATGCTAAGTTCCACTTTTCCCGGACAGCCCGCACAGAATCCCCCGCATTGGCCCGACCCCAAGCCTTGTTAGCCTGATGGCACCTTTACTTGGCCGGCTACACCCGGTGAGTTCCGGTGCCGAAGAGGAGGGGAAGCAGGAGGAGGAAGAGGAGCAGATTTCTGTTGGGAGATGATGGAAGCGGAGCCTTGCAGCTCTTTTGTTCAAGAACGACCCAGGCCGTGATTCTTTCGGATCAGGTGCGGAATCGAACCTGGCAGTGCAAACCCAAACTCTAACAGTTAATCCTCAAGCCGAAGTACATATCCCCAAACCGCAAATAGGGCCGCAGCTTCCACGAAGTATGACATGCTTGTTAAAAGACGGAAGGAAGGAGAGGGCACAGGCATGCAAGGATGTTCCATCAAGTACTGCCTGCAACCGGCCTGCCTGGTATCAGGCTCTGCCATCGGCTTCTTAGATTCTTAATTCTGCTGAGACTGTAGCTGCAAACAAAGACCACTGCCAGTTCTCGCGTGTAGATGTGTCGAATCGGCTGCTAATGTGGAGTGAAGCCACAGCAGCCAAGAGCGAAATGGCATCAAACGATCGCATCGTCAAAAAAGTCATGATGCGAACTGGTGGCTAACTGCTCAGGCTGTCATCGGGCGTGTGCTCAAAACACTGTCCTTCTGGAACTTGTCTCGCATCTGCAGCTCGATTACCCTCGGCATCACATCCAACAGCCAGCTGTTTCTGTTGTGACATGTTGCGCTTAAGGCTGCGGCAGCTGCTCGGCACGATGCTTTTCGACCTGCAGCCTTGGCCGTGACAGGAAGCTGACCAACTTCGAATCATCATTGAATGTGCACCATGTTTGGGACAGCCCTTATACCTTGAGAAAGCCTTGCACGACGCCTCGCCTCCATCGGAGGCTGCGCGACTCCACTGCATGTCTCAGAGCCTGGAAGCACGAAAAGAATGGCAAACACATCGCTGCGCAACGCCATAGATCAATAGGGAGCCAGGCGCGAAAGCGCTCCGTAAGAAGACTTGCTTCCCGGCTCTCTTCCTCCAAGCCTTGTGCCAGGCTCCGTCCCAACTCTAGATGTTCTAGGCATCGATCGCACGTGCGTGTTCAGTGGGCCTGGGCCCGGATGGCTTGAGCTATAGCTTGGAGTCGGCCTGCAGGCGGCGAGTCTGGCTCGCAGGCGCAGGTCCTTACGGGGCTCACCTGTTGTGGCCGGCGCCGTCCTCGCGCTGTGCATGCCTGAGTCGAACCTGCCGCAACACCAAATGAACAGACGCTGCAGGGGGCTGAGCGTGGAAGCAGGCCTCTGCCAAAGCCTGCTCTTGGGCGAGGAGTGCATCCTGCCACACTCGAGGAAGTGGCATCAGCAGGATCGAAGCGTCAAAGGAAAGAGGAGCCTCCATTGCACCTATAGCCTTCTGGGCTGAGAGCGCGAAGGGCTTGAAGACCTTAAAGGAAGCCGAAGTCGACATTCGGCTCGCAGAGTCCGACGACTGCATGTGCCTCATCGTAGAGATGCCAACTCATGGCCTCGCCCGAAAACTGCTCTTATTGCACATCTCGGCTTGACATGGCATCCTGTGACGCACATGGTTACCATGGTCCTCCACGTCCTCCTCTTCATCGTCCTCTTTTTGAACTCCCGGAACGGCCTGTCATTGGAGTTCTCTCTGAGAGGTGTAGGGGAGGCGCACTCAGGGGTACTTTGCTATCAGGCACCAGTGCAGCATCAGAACCGCGGTGTAGCGACCGTAGCGACCATTTTAACCCGTGGGCCTGAGACAGATCTGGCTCCGACAGTTCGATGCTGACGGGCCTGCGGTCAGCACAGGGAACTACTTCTCTGCGCAGAGACTCGGCGAGGTCCTCAGGCTGTCAGAGCCGTGGACAGACGAGACCTGAAAAGCATATCTTGTGCAGCACATGGTTGCACCTGTAGCAGGGCAAGCCAAAGGCCTCTTCAGGTATGAAGAAGCTCTTGCCGGAGGAAGGCCTCCAATGCCGAAAGTCAGGGAAGGCAATGGCTGCTGTTGGAGTCTCGATGTTTGAGGGCAGGCCTCCTCAGCGATCTTGTGCTGCTGGTTGCGGCAAGTGTGGCACACTGAGCAAGCGACACTTCGAAGTCAGAAGTAGCAATGCTTAGGTGTCTCCAATCTCCAAAAGCTTAGCATTCATGCTACACCTGCGAAGCACCGGCCTTGTCGGCATCGTGTGTTGGAGCCTCCTTCTGACACTGACAGGTGAGCAGCGATTGACAATTAGTTAGCATGACAATTGACCTCGGGTTACCACACATCTGCTCTAGCCTGTCACTCTGGCTCACTCTGTTTTGCAGCTAGCAGCTACCTGCTGTTACCAGCTACCACACTGTCTCTGAAGTGCCATCTCCTGCAACCTGGCTGCGACATGGCACAATCCATTCCGCTCCTGTGGCAGGCCGCCGAGCTGAATGATGTGTTGGTTTGCGCCTGAGACACGGCGCGGGATGCTTCCGATGGCATGCATTTTCTGTGAGGTCGGAGTATCGGTCGATGCTTCATTCGTAGCTAGGACCAGCAATCATGCTAGAGTAGGAAGCTTTGAAGTTCTCAACGAGGAAACATGCCGAAGATCTTCGCGGGACGTGCATCGCAAGTCAGCATCTTGCTCGTCATCATGTCCTGCTACCTCCAGCAACCCGTTGAGTGCACTCTGGGCATCTGCACGAGCATGCGTATGCGTGTGAGTGCGGCCTCCCGCCCAAAAAGACTTGCACTGAACCTCCGTGAAGCACTATGCCGAGTCCCACCGTCTGCGCGCGAAGTGGGCGAAGAGGGTCGCAAAAGGGAGCATCTTGTGAAAAGGAAGTCGCACTGCAGCCAAGGAACCCAGCAGCTGCTTGTGCAGTTTTCCAACCAGGACGAGAAGCTGTTCCGGCGAGTAGGTGTAGTTCACCTTGGAAGTGAACACTCTCTCATTCATCCCTATCAAGACTCGCACAAGTCTTGCCAAGATGCCTTCGCAATGTTCCGCACCTCGACAGCTCTGGAAGCACAAGCAGTTGAAAGTATCTCTGCTGAACAACTCGGCTTTGGGCACTCTTAGCTCGCGTGGCAAACCGGAGCGATGAAAGTGTCTCATCCTCGATGTGCTTCCACGTGATTATTTGTCACTACGTGTCATAGCCGCATGAAGTAACTCAACCGAGGGAATCCCAATTGCAGACCCACGGCAAAAAAGTTGCGGCTGGGGGAGTTGCGGCATGCTGCGAAAAGGGTGAAGCTGCCACCAGCAGCGTCGTGCGACAGTTTCCACCCAACGCCTTCCGCACAACACGTGGCACTGGCGGGGTTTGACAATGGACAGGTCATGTAGCGACCAGGTGCTACTGAAAGGCGGCCATGCAGTCACCAATGCATCTGCAAACGTCAGCAAACTCAGAGGTTGGTCTTCCGACAGCTGATGTCCAGCAGACTCAGACTAGGCTCACCGTCCGTGCTGTACAGCGTTTAGGCGGCGCAGGCAACGCAGTTCTGTACAACGGGAACTGAAAACTTTGGAAGTGCATGCAAAGAGAGCTGCTGCTGACTCGCTGTCTTCGCTCACCGGCTCGACAAATCAAAACAAGCACTGCAGTACCCTTGTAGGGATGGTAGGGGGATGACGTGGGATGAGAACACAGCTTCAGCAACTTGCCTCTCAGAGCATTACCACTTTGGCACTTTCGGAGTTAAGACTGCACGCCAATCTAGTCGTACAGATCCACATCAGCAGTTCGGCCCCACTCTGCCTCGTACGAAGGACACTCTGCTTGCCATGAAAGCTTGCAGGGAGGTCTGCCTCTTCGCAGGGCGGCACTGTGAAGCCCTCGTGGTGGTGTCGGTTCGTTGCAATCTCAGCCACTGGAGCAATGTGAGGTCAAGTGTGACACTGGCATGGCTTGAAGGGCCCTGCCACTTGCGGCTGCTGGAAGCACATTGGGCACATGTCGTTCCTGCACATGCGAAGACGGGTGATGAGGTGCAAAATGTGCAAATTTGGGCACAAGTCAACATGCCTGATCCCACTAGACCGGCACCACAGGATGAGGTTGTGCCGTGTTCCGGATGTAATGGGGAGTGCCTGCTCACAGAACGTTGTGCCTCACTTCCTGGTAGAAGCCACGTGCCTTGTGTAGCTCCAGGCCAGCGTGAAATACACCATAGCCCTTTCGCAAGGGCACTTCGAACGGAGGACTTTCCTCGTTGGAAGTTGCCAGGCCATAGTAGGCAACATGTCCTGCCACTTTCAACACTTGAGCCCACATCTTCACGTCTCCATAGTAAGATGGGCTGCCTCCTTGCCAGGTGCCACCGATGTTCACATTCAGGGTGACCTGAGCTGCACTGCATGTGAAGCTATGAGCTCAGAGCCAGATCTGCGCAGAACTGGTGCCAGGCCTCGGCATTGTCATAATGCATGGCTAGGCCTTTGTCTCCATCCTGCGTCGCCTCGTAAAACCTAAGTCGCTTGTAGTCTGAATGGGGTCCACATCACCTTTGCTTGTCCTAATTCTAACTTCAACATCGTTCTGGTGCTGCCCCCAGTCCAGCGCAGGTTGACATTGCCAAGGTTTGGAACTTCTGCCACGTGGCACGGTAAAGCCCCGGTAGGAGTCCAGAAACTCTGTGAATGCAGGAAGAAGGCGACCTGCAGCTAACACTCGGCGAACAGTGGTTTGCGGAGGCATCAACAGGCCAAGGGTGCGGCTGGCAAGGACATTCACATACTCGAAAACGAGGGGGTCTAGCAGCTCTTCAAAGCCCAGCTCTGACATGATGACTCCGTGGCCTTGACGCAAACCAAACTATTGTGTGCGAGTCTTGCGGTTCGTATGAGCTTGGCTGTGGTGCCGACGGTTCATCGTGTTGGGCGCAGAGCGAGGCAAACCTGCCCACAAGGATCCCTAGGCCCTACCGCCTCCCTCCTCCCGGTCTCTCGATGTCTCTCCTGAAGCTCGAAAGTGGGCCAGCTCGGATTCAAAAGCATCGCAGAAAGCCATGCTGAAGACCGGGAAACTCCAGATGCCCGGCCGCAGCTCCTCGTGTGGGAAACTCCATTGACATTTTTGAGGCTTAGAGCACGACGGCAGTCTGCTCCCTTCCACTTATCATGCTGCGGACGGCTCCTCCAGAAGACCTTCAGCTTTTAAGCCAGCAATGCTGGCTGCCTTTGTTCCGGACAGGCGTTGCAAGTGGAGCAGCACAGACTGCGTTTCTGACTGTCGCTGGAGGACTGCCGGCCCGGAGACGCGCAACTCCTGCACCACCTATCAGGTCCAGCAGTATTCAACGCCGGACGCATGTTAAGCAGGAATCACAGCCACCTTTAGAAAGCGAGGATCCAGGAAAGCAGCAGCATTCAGGACGTAGACCTGGGACCAGCAAGATATGCTTTGTGGGCACTTGTGGAAGTGTCCATAGAGAGATATGCACACCGTGCCATTAGGGCCTCGGGGTGGAGGCGACTGTAGCTTTGAGCGATCTTGTCTACACGCTGCAAGGTGCGATCTGGGGCCTCGCAGCAGTTCGACGCTGTTGAAAGCTGAGAGACAGCACGGGGCAGATGCACGGCTCTCGGGTGCCCACGCTGAGACGCTCCTGCAGGGAGGGGCGAGCAACGGTCCTCGCTTGTTCGCTCTTCTTTGCTCTTTGCTGCCTCGCGCTGCCGTCGCAAATCGGCCAACACATCAGCCACGTCGCAGCCAGTTCCAGACAGCCTGAGAGCACAGAAGCACCGGACGAATCACACAGCTATGCCACACCCAACTACCCGTGAAAAAGAGCACCCAAGGACATGGCTCGTCGCCATGTTGCCGGTAGAATTCGACATCGTCGCCCCTGCCAGCATCAGAAACCACCACCCTTTCAAAGCGCGGCGCGTTGAGCACATGAGCCTGCCTGTATGTGAAATGCTTCCCGACGCTTTTGACCTTCATGCTAACGTCAACACAAAACCGCTGCTATCTGTGAGCAGCACGTGCTCCGCTGCTCGACGTTTGACTTGAAGCTTGTCGTGCCAAGCGGCGAAGTAGTTGTGGGTCACTCGGCATTGGCCTTATGCCAAGGCATGTCCCTCACGTGTAGATGTGGACTCAAGGTAGTTACAAGTTGACGCAAGTGATTCTGCCCGAAAAATCATGGCTGCACGGATTACAAGAAGGGCCCTCCCAAGGAAGAAATTGAGTCTTGATCAGACATGCCGACCTGCGCAAGCTCGTTTTCTACTGAAATACTTTCAATTGCAAGGGCAAGGCAGTCCTTTGCAGCCCCGCAAATGCGAACTGAACGCTTTGATCCTCTCTCCACTTCATTTTCAGACTGCTCAGAGAATCATCCGTCTGAAATCCTTCCGATGTTGCAACTACCAAGTTTTGGGACAAACGGCGAACACTTGTCGCTCGGCTGTGGTGCCGACAGCACACACACACAGACAGACACGGTGCAGAGCAGGCTTGGAGTGCGAGAAGAAGATCAACTCAGATGTGAGAATCACAGCCAGGATGCAGGTCCAATAACTCGAAGAGCTCGAGCTCGCAGGCTGCTTGGTCATCTCCTGGAGCGCCTGGGCGAGGGATGCTCCGTGTCTGCACAGCTTACTCTTCAGGGCTCTGCTGGTAGCCTCCGGCCTCCTCAGGTGAGCGCTTGAAGCCGCGGTCTTGGGTGAGGCCCATCAAGAATGCACAGGAGCACCACTGGAGATTAGCCAAGGGCGGTTGCTACAAGTACTTTGGGAAATGGTGACTTGCTTGGACAACTGTGATGCAGTGGAACTCGGAATTGCACCTGTTCAGACATGCTGGCGTTGCTGTACTGTAGCCGAAAGTGCAGTAGGCACTCGGTAGCAAGTCTGGAACCAGGGTAAGACATGCCGAATCGAACATGCCACCGTGCCTCCTGCAAGACACGCGTGAGCTTGGAGTCCCGATAAGGAACGTGAGAGCGTTGCTCTGCCAGAGCATCGATCACTTTGCCTCGGCAGCCTACTGATCTTTTCTATTCACCCGCTTTGTTCGACCCCCAGCAGGCCTGTCCTATCTGGGAACCCACGCCAAGTGCACTCAGAGACCAGTTGATCTTCTTGGCCTGAAGTTCGGCTTCAACAGTTTCAACTCTGGCGACAACGATCGAACTCCGGCTTCCAGCTCCGCTGAGGGCGGTACTTCCTCAAATGTCTCGCCGACGCATTCGTTCTTGGAGATTTTCTCACTTCCTGCGAGGTCGACAAGTGTCAACCTGAGGACAGCAGATGCCAGCGGAGCTCGGCGTTGAACTCGAAGATCATCTCGTATCCACTCAGTGCGGGGCTTGCCCAACCGCTCCTCCCCCTGCAGGGACTGCTGCTCCACCTTGGTTCTGTCGACAAGAAAACTGCCAGCCGACAGTACCGACACGCCGGGAGCCAGGCATGCAGTACAAAAACAACATGAGAGCGCGAGGAGTAGTTGTTGCAGCGCGTGCGGCCAACAGCTCGCGTCCTCAGACCTCCAGAGCTGGCAAAGAGGATCAGAAGCTCGGCTGGTTCACATTGCAATCGCCAGGCCTGCGCGGATGACGGCCATGACGTCGGAAGCACACGTCACATATTCGCGCGAGAGGCCATCCACGAAAAGACCGCGCTGTGGCAGCTCCTGTCAGGCAAAGGGACCTGTGCTGCATGCAAACGGTTTGCCTCCGCAAAAACAGGTTTTGAACTCAAGACTCGATATTCGCTTTATGCCTTGACACGGAGCATCTCACTGTTCGGTCGAAGTAGATCTTGCATCTTCTCCTTGTAGACCTGCGCATGGCAGTTCCAAAACGAGCGCCGCCGGCAGCAACAATCAAGCAATGTGCGTATCAAGAACTCTTCCTTTTTCCGCAATTGGGCCAAGCATTATCTCATCAATCTTCTCATATGCCACGGCGCATGCTCTGGATGCCCAGCTGTCAGGTGAAAAGAATCGCAGCCCAGCCTTCATCACAAGAGTGACTTTGGGAACCCCATTTAAATGCTGATGCCGAGCGACATAACACGGATCCTGCCTGCGCCTCGAAAATCGTTATGTCGCAACTTCACCACTCAGCTGTCACCGTAGGAGGCGACCTCCATACGAGCGGCTCCGACGTCCACCACCAGGAAGCCCTGGCAGCGCCATAATGGTGCACAAGTGAGAGGGAATGGGAGCTGCAAGCACGGCAGGCAAGCCAAAAGCAGAAGCGCGAACACTGAAGCCACGTTGAAGATCTGTCAACAGGATTGCAGGCTTTGCAGAGTTGCGGTGTCAGTCGCGAACATTTACGAAGACATTGAGGAGTTGGCCACGTTGGAGGTAGCAAACTGCGGCGTCTCGGTAGGTGGCGGCTTGCCATACTGCTCATCCAAGTCCTCTTTGAAGCGGGGGCTGAGGGGGGCAACTGGTGTGGACAGAGAATGCACCAAGAACCCTATGGAACCCTCAAAGATTCTGGGTCCGTCGGGGAACGGTCCCTCTGAGCTTGAAGAGCCTGGGCTGCTGGCAGTTTCTCGCTTCTCGCTAGTTCTCGCTTTCAGCCGCTCACTCCAAACCAGCACTTCGAGCTCCGAGCCGTCTCGGACTTCTGGCCTGTTTGAACCCGACTTGTCGCAGTGTTTCATCCGCGGCTCGTAGTCTCAACGATAGCGCTTCACAGTAAGCGTCACGCCAGCACGAAGCGAAGAGGACCTGAAGCGAGCAGGAGGCCCCTCAACAACAAGCCTTGCAGCGGAACCACATTGAGCTCATCTCTCCACAAATCTAACTGCTCGTTTACCGAGTGAGCAACAGTTCCGAAGAACGAGCTGCCCACCGCAACAGAAGTCAAGCCGACACGGCGCTGAATACGGAATGATCGCAAAAGATGCGCTGAATCGCAAACGGGCGTACACCCAAGAATGTTTCGCGCGCCCACCCGAACATTCATTCACGCGCACCTTCGCGCACCCACTCGCGGGCAGTCGACATCTGCATATTGCTTGGCAGATAATCCTGCGCAAATAACAGTTGCATCGCAAGAATCGCATTTTCTTCACAGAGCCGACAAGTTGGACCAAGCTGCCACATATCACATATTGTCCGGCAGAAGCGCATCCACATGAAGACAGGCAACAGGTATGCTTTCAGCATCACAGCATTTGGGCTGTTTGCGACACTTGCAATGAAATGCTTCGCATCAGCTCGTCGTTGCTCCCCGACCGGCAGCCCGATGCGGGTTTTTGTGACCAACATGGTACCCATGCACACCAACACACACACACACACACACACACACACACACACACACACACACACACACACACGCACGCACGCACGCATGCACGCACGCACGCACGCACGCACGCATGCACGCACGCACGCACGCAAACCCGCACTTACCGGGGCAAAGAAGCAAGCCTGCTGCCCTGTTGTGTGACTGAGTCCGCCGCGGAGCTACAAAGGTCTCCGTTTCAGGCCTGGCTGAGCTGGAAACCGCTCCCTGAGGACGCTAATTGGAACTCCGAGCGCTGCACAGCAAGGAGTAGAGGCTGAAAACCTATGCGTGGCGTGGAGTAGCTGAGTTCAAACACTGCGACGTGCGTGTCCGCTCTAAGCCCACTAAGCCGGGTGCTGCAGCCAGTGCAGTAATCGCAACGACAAGGCATGAAAGTCGCGATGCCTCGCGAGTCTGAAACGTCTGGCCCCGGTTTGTACTGTTGCTGCCACCTCATTGAGATGCATAAGGACCTGACCATTGCTCGGCAACCACAATCTTGGGGCACTTGAAATCTACTGCTTAGGCTTGCTTGGCAAATTCGCGCTGGCCTGAGAACGTCAGTAACGAAAGCTTCGACACCAGATGAGTGGGGGCAGACTCAAATCGCTAAGTGCACCAGGACCTTTTTGATGTTGATGCGCAGCCTCCCCCTTCTCCGCTCTACTCCATCAAGACAGCGAAGCAGGAGCAATGACATCCGTGACATCGACAAACCAATTGTGGGCAACGTCTCCTAGCCAGGACATCGAGTGCAACTAGTAACCAGCCGTCTCATAGGTAGTGATTCGCGGTGGTATTACGTTAAGCATAATCTGTTCACTCTTCAGTTCGCATCTTCGGAGGCTTCTGACTATATCGACGACTGATGCCATGACATGGCAGCGTGCACTTCAAGTAATTAATACCGAACATTCTTTGGAAGGATGTCGGCGTTGCACCAGTCCTCAGCAATTGCACAAACTGGTCTGCTCTGCAACACAAGCGGGGACATGGCCGGGTCTCCTGCTGAATTGCACTGTACAGGCATGGGGGCGAGTCAGCGCTGACTGTCCTTCCAAGGCAGGGCAATCCCTCTGTTGCCTGCAGTGGCCTTTGCAACTCACTTGTCACTGGTGGTAAGATGGAGTCGCCCTTCTTGCGGACATGGCTCCCCCAGAAGACCGCTGAGAAGCTCTTCGCGCTGCCTGACGGCTTGAAAGGCTCACGGCCGGGGCGCTCTTCCAAAGCAGCTCCACCTCTCCAGCAGATACCCGAATTCGGACACCTGGCTGGGAGTCGGAGCAAAAAGACTGCAACGAACCCAACAAAGCAAAGCTGGTCAGCGGACGGCTACCTGCATGTGCATTTGCAATCCGCCTTGTTGTCCAATGCCGTACACCTTTTGCGAAGCTCACCAATGGTCTCGTCCTGGCAAGCGCCCTTTTCTTCAGAAATCGAGCTCTCAGCGAAGAGATACAGAAAACGAGTGCTGGTGCAATGAAATTTCTCTGAAGTGGTCACAGGCACTGTCACAGTCCTTGGCCTGCAAAGTTCTCTTGACTTTGGCCTCTCGACATGCGGTCCCCAAACTACACAGCGCTACTACGAATACGTACGATACGATACAATCATTGCCTGCCTCCAGATCGGCAATGATCTGTTCTTCGCGGCGCTGAGACTCCTTGCTCACTTCCTCCAGCTTCGCCTGCTCCTTCCAGCACATGGCCAAGAAAGGGCGGAACATGATTGCCATGTACAAGCAAAACTTGCAGCACAACCAAACTTTACCCAAACTGTTCGAGAGATCACTAGATCATTGCTAAAATGCACAAATGAGCGATCTGGCAAGCGCTTACAAGTGCTATCCTTGGTTACGCCAAACGCGGTCCTCCTTGATCTGGGCCATGGCTTCACCCAAGCTTTGTCGAAGGTCTTGCAGCTCCTGCTGCGCGTGTCTTTATGAAAACCGCAGTGTTGAACTGCACAAGTCAGAGAGGCAGATCTGTGTTGTCGGGACATTCTGAAGGCATCTACAAGTCCTTTTCGCGAGTGTCTTCGAGCTGTTGAAGCTCGTTCTGATGCTTACGGAGGACCTGCCAAGCGGAAATGGAGCAGCGATGCCATGTCACTCTTATTCAGTCTTGATAAAGACGATGAAGACATGCCTCATCTGCAGCCTTCCGAAGCTCATTGCGGTCGCTTTCCAGGTCCATGCCTATGCTAAGCACAGACCAGACACGGCTGTCAATTCGCTCCTTCCACAACGGCCCTGAGCCTGTCGCATTTCTGCTGGCATTCTGCAAGGCGCTCGGCGGAGGCCGTCTGACAGTCCTTTCTGCACAGAAAGAGCATTTACCGAAAGAGACCGACCGCTTGAGAGCCTGCCTTCATGCTGGAAAGCATTTCCTCCTGCTGCTTCTTCTGCTGCTGAACTAGCTTCACCTCCGTTCTCACGATGCACGAGGGCTCGGGGTTCGATCTTTCGTTTCACTCCAGCCTCCGCTCTTGCTTCTTCAAGCTGCTTGGCTACACGCGCGGTCTCCTCTCCTCCCGCAGACTCAAAACAAAAAGAAAAAGCGACGGAGGACCCCGACCGGCCCGGCCTGCTTTTGCTCGTGCTTCCTGCAACTTCCTGTTGGCTTCGGTTTCCATGGCCAGCTGCCGCTCCACGTGTTCCCGGCTGAGGCGATCCATGAGGACTTCCAACTGGCGATCACGCTCAGCGGCCAGCTCTTTGCGCAAAGACGCCTCGCGTTCCTCCGCTTCCAGGCGCGCCTTCTCTGTCTCTCGCTTCTGCCTTTCTTCGGCTTCAGCTCGCAAGCGCGCTTCCAGCTGAGAAAGCTGCTCCTGGTGTTCCCGCCTGGCTTCTCCCAGACGCTCCCCGGCTTCGTTCAGCGATGACTGAAACCGCGCACGTTCTGCAGCAAGCGCTTCTCGTAATTTCACCTCCGAGCCCTCTGCAGCCTGTCGGACTAGCTCTTCACGCAACCGCCGCTCGGCCAGCAAATCCGCGGCGCATTTGGTCCTCTCCTCCTGCAATTCACGATTGAACCGCTCGAACTCGTCACGTACCTTCTGCCGGTGAGCTTCCCGCTCCCGATCGAGCGCTGCCTCCATCTCGCGATGCTTCTGCTCACGAAGTTCCTGAAGTTGCTGCTGCGCCAAGCTAAGAAGCTCCCTCCTCTGCTCCTCCAGTGCCTCTGTCTTCTGCTCCTCCAGGCGAACCTTCTCCTGCTTTCTCTCGGCCAAGATGCGCTCCACTTCAGGCTGAAGGCCCTTGACGGTCATGTCCTTGATTTCCTTGACCTTGTCCTTTTCCCATGCCTCCCGCTTCAAGCGTTCCGTCGCAATCCAGTTTTGCTTGTTCTTGGTCAGCTCCTTGGCAGCATGATCCTCCATCTCCTCGATCTTCATTTGATACTTCCGCTCCACTGCCTTGAGTTCGTCTGAAAAGAGCTCGCATCTTCTCGTGAGCTCTGTCTTGTCATTGAGAAGTCGGTCAACCTCGCCGAGAACTTGCGATGCTCTTTGCCGCAGCAGCTGCTCACTACTCACACACACTAAGTCACTAAGACTAAGGTAAGGTCCAGCTTCAGGTGCCGCTCACTGCCAGCCTTAAGGCTGGAGAGGGCGAGACGGAAGCTGCAAGCCAAGCAAAAGAGGGCACCTCGTACTGTGCCTTCTGCTGCTGCAACTTCTCCTCCCATTCCTTCACCTCGAAGCAGCATTCAGATCTCCGTTCTTTGCACGGGCACTATGGTGTCGAAACCAGGATGACTCGGTGGGCAGCCTGAGTCCCTGACCGTGGCCTGCACCTTCTCCTTCTCACGTTCCTCACGTTGACAGCATGTCTGCGAAACGATTCCGCGAAAGCAAAGTAAGAAACCGTGAGGGGATCCTGAGACTCGTGGAGCGCCCTCTTGAGGGAGTCGATGATGTGCTTCTTGTCTTGAACTTCGACCTGGCCGCGTCTGAGGGCGCAAGGGCATACATTTATAATCTATATGGCCTAAAGAGGTCGCCTCCAGCATGGAGGCTCTGGATTGCACTGCTGTTGCGTCCTGAAGCAGATCTGCTTCAGACGGGCACCAACTTCCATACCAAAGCCACAACGGCTGTGTCCTGAGTCAGGCCCGATGGAATGAGAGGCCTGCAGAGGGAGCAGATCCAGCAAGGCAAGCCCGACGGTAACAGTGGCAACCACGACTGACAAAGGCGCACCTTGAGACTTCGTTGTCGCCTTCAGACACCGGTGACGGGGTGATAACATCAAAAAGAGTGACCTCGACTAATGTGTTGCCTGCAGTTCGGGATGAACGAGTCGACAAGATAATCCTTGGGGCTCGTCTTTGGCAGTCCGATGAGAACCGGAGGGCCCTTAAATGGACTCAATCCTACAGAGGCCAGAACGAGGAGATATCGGCTTTTGAGGATTCCTGCAAAGTGCGAAGCCATGCAAAGCCCTGCGAAGCTGCAAGCTTCTCTGCGCTTCCGACAAGTGCCTCAACTTCGTCCAGGAAGCTCATTATGGAAGCCAGCCTTTCCTCTCAAATGCGCAGAAAGGAAGGAGGAGAAGCCTGCTTAAACTCCAATCTTCTCTGGCTGAATCCGACATGGTCCTGCGGCTGAGTAACGCAGGATGCCGGCCTGAATCGCTGCGTAAGGAGCTGACTCAGCTGACTGCAACAGAAAGAGAGAGAAACAGATTTGCAGAAGGCTGGATTCGGGTGCAGACGGCCCAGCCGGCTGGTCAGGAACAGGGGTCGTCTGCAGCACATCGACAATTCGCGCTAAAGATGTGCGAAACGAAACCCGACAATGAAGCTGGGAAGGGGGAGATAACACCGAACCGTCACATCGAGCAACCTTTCATCTTGAAACACTCAGGCTCCTCCGGCGCATGCGAATCGCCATCGGTTTGCGTTCGGAGCTCCTGCTGACGAGCTGGAGGTTTACCCAAAGCTCAGGCCGAAAAGGCTGCTTCTATGCCAGGCCTTGAGGGACAAAATGCGGGATCTCATCTCTGCGACCTTGTCCTGACAACTCTTTCCATTGCTAAGGTCAACCTGCACTTTGCAGGCTCCACTGCAGCTGCTGGGCCGTGGGCCGTGGTGGAATCCGAAGTCGGACGGGGCCTCCTGCAGCTACAATCAGCTGCACATCTGCCCAAATCCCCCCAGATCCGATAGACGTCCACCGGAGCCTCGGAAGCAGAGTGGTTCCGGTGGGCGAAGATTTCACATCCTCCGAGGAAGCACAAGATGCACGAACTCACGCGGGTTCACGCGAGTCCCCGTCGACTTTCTTCTGGCCTGGCCTCTCCGTAGACGCGCGGGCAATAGGGCTGACGCCTAAGGGAAGGCATGGGGACGTCGGCTGGAGATCCGTGTCTCCCTTGTGTCGGGCCTGGGCCCAGCGGGAAGCGCCTGAACAAAGAAGTGAGACTTGTTCGGCAGCTCGCGACCTTCGGCAGCGTCATCGCCAGCGACGAAAAACAAGCAGTCAACATCTTCCTGGCCTCCCGGCACCTCGAAGATGTCCTGCGACCACCCGGACTAACAACATAAAGCCACAGCTGTGGTTGGGAACGGAAGCGAGGAATGGTAACTTGACGTGGTCATCTGTGGTGTTTCGCGATCTTGAGCTCGTTCGAGCAGTTGAGTCCGAGTCTAGCGGGCACTTTTGGTCAAGAGTGGTCGTCGGTTGGTCAGCTTCAGTCTCTGCGCTGCATCGACGTGGGTGTGGAGTGAAGTGCACAGAGTGAAGTGGATGAAGGCACTGCATCACCGAAGGTGCTTTTCAACTGGACGTGTTGATGAGGGCGCAAACTTCCAGATAAGCGAATTCAATACTGAGGCCACCTGGACCTGCCACAAGAGAAGTTGCTCAGCAGCAGAGTTGGATGTTTCCGAATGCTGATGTCCTGAGGCGGTCGCGGAGCCATGTAGACATGGCAGCCGGAAGCTAACTTGCGAAGACCGAGAAATGGCAAATCCGTGGCCCCTCCAAACATGTAACGTCGGGCTGTCCGGCTAAAGGAAATTCTGTGCTTGTCATGCTTCCTGCCTTGTCCCGTAGATGTCTGACAAAGCTGCGTAAGCCAGACGTGCAACATTTGGTGCAAGCACGTCCATGCCATCATGAAAAGCAGGCACTGCGCACTCAGGGAGGCAAATACCTCCATGAAGCTGCAGCGCAATGTGATCTCCGTGTCGTAGTCGACACTCGCTTCGATGTGATCAAACACCTTCCGCGACCGAGTGCCCACTACCGGCAGATGCATTAGCTTCTACTCGTCGTTTCCATCGATACAGCCGAAGATGTCCGACTTGCAATAGCCGATGCATCAAAGCCGTTAGGGCCTCTGTGTGAGTGCGACATTTTATCCAACGGCTTCTCACTCTTGAAGCCAAATTGCGACACATGATTCCTGATTGAGATAGAAACATCCGGCCGGTGGCGGCACGTCATGCAGTGCACCGAGCAAAGCAAGTGCCCAGCCTTCGCAGGTAGAGTCTTAATCATAGTCTTAATAATAACAGTAATGGTGGCAATAATAATCATAACGGTCGTCATAACAACCACAATAAGAGAAAGGATTTGTCACCTTCTTTCCCACCGGACCACGGCAATCAGCCCGTATCCACTTCATTGACCGCGGTCTTTCTACATCTTTCTCCACGAAACCGAGCAATGCCGGCGCTGCAAGCCTTGTGCTTTTTTGAGGAGTGGAAAGCAAGCTTTCCCAATTATGACTGGCCGCTTGATGCGGACGCCCGCTCGCTGCATTGAATCGTCAAAAGATCGACAGCGTATTCATAGCCTTTTGCACATGTCCCAAGCTCATACATCGCGGTGGCTCACGCGACATCGATGTAGACTGTAGCCCGAGGCGGCAAGACTATGTGATAGAGGTCTAGAGTTAGCGTAAGGCAGACGTCTACCTGATACCGCCTTAACCTTGCCAGGGCGGACCTGGAGAGGCTACCCTTGACTTGCAGATGTAGGGGAGCCAAGCACTTCAGATCTGACATGCCGCAGCTGGGGCCGGGCACGAAGCGCGAGGCTTTTGGCACGATACCTTGTAAGTCTGGCCTCGGCTGGGCCACGCTGAGCCACCAGGGGCCTCTGGGCCTCTTGGCGAGACTGGCCGACTGTTCTTCTGAGGCCCAGACGGCACACTGTCGATTGCAACATTCCCGGGGCCTTTCCGAATCAGGTCGCCATGAGATGCGGTATGTGGCGACGCTGTGGGCAATCTGTTTGCCACGAGGCCGCGGCCGTACATACTGTGCGTCTTGCCGGAAGACTGGCGGCAGACAGGGAGAACGACATGTGCTCTCATAGCGTCTGTTGCTGCCACCGAAATCACACCTGTCTGGAATTGTCATGCTACATGCAAGGCTAGCCGTCTGTCCATACGCCAGAATTGTGCCATTGTATCCGCTGAGCACGTCCGAGACAATCGGCTTGCCGACCTAGAAGCAAGACCAACTCAGACCAACACTCTTCTGCACCGAATATGATTATATATATATATGTATATATATGATATTCACCAGTGCCGATCACTCAACCACTCGCAAAATAACTGTGCACACGAAACTCACAAGCTGACAAGCTGAAAACATGGCTGCTGAAGTCTGCTGTAAGCAGCAGACAGCTTCGAAAATATCGTCCTGCGTTGCAGCCTGTCAGTGGAGGCAATGACAAGTGTTGTATCGGACATGAAGACCCGCATGATCCGGCATACTTGCAGCTGCATGCGGGGGGAATGTGGCGCGCCTCTCCAAAGGCTTTGTTGAAGTCAAAGACATAAGCACTGTCTGCCGATGAGACCTGAAGGTGAAATTCGCTCATGCCTTGCGAGCCGTGAAGCTCGGACCAGGTTTGCATATGCCGGCTTGGTGACTGGCGCTTCTTCCGTTCGGGTGGATGGAGAAGGAGATGGAGTCCTACCAATACTGGACATCGGCCATCTTCCGGTGCTGTGCAGCAACCCATCGGTCCTGTTGCTCATCATCCATGACCGGGGGCCTTTGCTCAGTGCACAAGCTACAAGTTGAGCGCTTTTGAAGACCCGCATTACGGCAATACTCGCATTGTCCGATTTCACCCTTGCGGAAAGGTGCTACAGAGGAGCCGGCCTAAAGCGGACCACCACCTGAACAGCGGAGATGGTGCGCGAGTTCCTTGGCACGACCACAGAGCTACCCACAAACGTCGATGCCCATCTGCTAAGTACCCTGCGACTTCCGCAGAAGCTGCGATGGCGAAGCAAGATCCGTCCGTGATGACGGCGACTCCGGCAACCTTGCACACAAGCAGGCGTGCACTTGGATTGCGCACAGTCCGAACACGTCACTCATTCAGGACTGCATGCAGATTGAATTGAAAAACCCACGTTTTTGCGAAGCAAGAGATCCGTGCATCGACAACTTGTGTGCCTAGCTGGCGTGCAACTGGCTTGCATCCCCAAGTCAGCTTGAAGCCGAGCTTGTAGCTGCATTGCGTTGATGCTTCGACTTGATGCTACACTGCTACACTAGACTCACTAGACGGCAAGCTTCTTGTGAACACGCCGCAACTTTACGTGTAGATTCCGTGGCCCCGGCCACATCACGCTTTACAATATCGGAGTGATCCGGGTATCTGTTTCCGGATCAAGCGTGCCGTCGGGGCTCGACGAAATCTCTACACTGCTGGCATGGGGAGGTCTTCATACCGATCTCCAAGCAGCACTGGCATTGCAAATGTGATATACAAGGTTCCCACAACAATAGCAACAAGGTTCAGGCAAAATCCAAATCTTGCCATCTGCCTGACAGATACACGCCCGGTGGAATACACAACCATGTTTGGGCCTCCTGCCATGGGTAACATGAAAGCAAATGATGAGGCAAAGGACACACCCAACAAAAGCTGAACAGGACTGCTGCCCATATGCTGGGCAGCAGTGGCCATGATTGGACCGAAAATGTTCAACGTGGACATGTTCGAAACCACTTCTGTCACAAAGCAGATCACTGTCACCACAACAAGGTTGAATACAAAAATATTGAGACCCATGTTCTCAAGAGCCTCGGCAATGACCTGTGCCAAGCCACTTTCCACAGTACCATGGGCCACGAGTGCACCGCCACCGAAGACGAAAAGGATTTCCCAACTGAAATCCCTCTTTACGCTCTCCCAGTCCAAAATGTAGTTGGGACTGGGGCCCTTGCAAACCGATTGGCAGCGATCTTCACCAAGGGCATGTCTCAAGGCAGAAGGCAACCAACGACCACAAGGTATCAGAAAGAACGGAAGTGTCAGCAAAAGGCCGATGGACCCGCTGTCGAGATCTGTCGACACCCATTTTTTCCACCCAGGAAACCTGTCGATTCTAGATGCTGTGAACCAGAGGATCACCAGACACATCATGTTGAAGCTAACCACCATCTCCTCGAAAGTGATTTTGCCCAGCTGCTGCGTGCCAAGGAAGGCTTCGCGGTTCACGACAATACGTGCACCACTGCATGCATAGACAGTGCAAGTTAAAACATATACACATAGCAGAAGCAAGACTGACAAGGGCAGGGCTACCAAGCAAAATCTTGCAAAAGAAAACTCCTCCTCATCTGGCCAGAATTCTTGGAACATAGCCATGAAAATGCCGTTGGTGGGCGTGCCCACAGGAGTTGACAGCCCGCCAACAGTTGCGGAATAGCCTACAGCTAGAAGCATGGTGCTATGGAAAGATGGATGTCCTCCCTCCAGCGAAGAAAGGAAAGCTTTCATCACAGGCATGATGCACAGCATTGTGGCTGTGTTGGAGATCCACATGCTGAGAAGCCATGTAGTCAGCATAAACGCAGCAAGATAGAACTGTATACGGTTTCCAATCTGTGACAGCACGATGCGAACGAAGCGTGTGTGCAAGTTCCATCGCTCAATAGCGAGGCCAAGCAAGAAGCCTGCAATGAAGAGGAAAGATGTGCCAGAAAAGAACTTTCGAGCCAAGGCACTTGCCTTCACAACCCCAAAGAGAGGGTAGAGGCCCATCGGAAGCAGGCTGCTGATCGAAAGTGGCATCACTTCTGAGATCCAGAACAATGCCGTGACCATGAGGACTGCTAGGCCCTTGGAAGCATCTGGGAATCTGGGATCCAGCTCAGCCATCGGAAGGAAAGCCAAGAGGAGGATTGCCATCGCCAGAACACAACAAAGCTTGAGGCCGCCCGGAAGCTTCTGCACCGATGCAGTTTCTTCTTTCTTGTTTTTGATGTCTGTACTTCCATCTGAGGCAGCAGACGGCTCCACACCTGTACAGAACTCGAACCCGTCTAGGTTCATGGCGGCCCGGTTCGACTGTCAAAGGCCCAAACAGCAGCCTTCAATTCATCCGGACACGAGGCCCCCCTGTGCGCCGAGCTGAGCCACAGAGCTGCGGGAGCCACAGCGGAAACAAGCCTTAAATTGACAAGTGCTCTAAAAGCGGGTACGGCAAGACACCGAGACAGCTCGTGCTTGCTCCTCACGTGTCGGTGACATGTGTTACACATCTTTTTCTAAGCTTGCGCCTCAGCCCCATCTGGTCTGGAGGCAGACTGTCACCTGCAGCAACGCTCTTCGGAAGGAAGCACGATGCTGGAACAACCGAGGCTTCTGCTCCGGCGAGCCCTCGGAGTCCACTGTCGCTGCTCTGTCTTCGACGCGGCCTTCCAATCAATGCTCACTTGGACGTCCCTTCCCTGCCCTTCTGAGGCTCCGACACTCCAGTCTGTGCTGTTGCTCCGCGACGGCATCCTCAAACGACTGAGTGCGTCAGCTGCTTCGAGCAGGCGCGACCCAGCAATTCGTCGGGCAGACTTGTCTGTGCCCGCCGCATTCATCTGGAAGCTGCGCCCATTGAAACCTGCCCACGGACAGGAAAGATAGGATCTCTTCAGGAATCTGCCGAACAGCATCACCCTTGGAGCCCTGGCCGGTGGCCTGTGGTCTCGACAGCTTCGCTGCTCAGGACATGGAAAACGAACAGATGCGGCCACGTTCCAGCACACAGCAAACGAATTTTATGAAATCAAGTCGGTGCGGCGGTGCACGCCGGAAAAACTGTGCAGCGTTGTACATGTTAATGCAGCTCGCACGCTAGAGGCTCCAGAGCCATAGAATCGCAGATTGTGTGCTCTCAGTCTCACCTGCTTGAACCAGAAATCGAGCTTAGCCATGGCATCGCTGAGCCAAAGAGCAAGACGAGATCACGGCGATGCGCTTTCAGGATTCCCATTCATCTTAAGCATGCGACAGGCTGTCAGGCCCGAGAGCCGCCTGCATGGAGACATGGCATCTTCTCAAACAGACCTAGAACTGCATGGTTGTGCCTGTTCCGTTTGCGGGCTCTGCGGCCCACGACATGCCTGGCACGCATCCAGCGGCATAACGACGGTTTAAGGGTTAAAAGCTATCTCATGACACCTCAAGACGGCACCTTGACCAGATCCTGAAGTTCGCCGATACACCGCTCGACCTCGAAGGAAATCGAGCTGTTTAATCTGACAATGCAGGGCTGAGAACCTCGTCATAGGAGCAGGAAACCTTGCCGGTGTAACCACGTGCGGCCTGCCAAGTCAGGACAGTTTGCAAAGAGAGCCTTTCCCTTGCAGTTTCGAGCACACCGTGGCACTTGCCACGATGTGTGTGCGAATACTTCGCTTCGTCCGAGAAGGAGGAAATTGCCGCAATTCCCGCACATAGACCCGGGCCAGGCAGTTACCAGTTTCCGCGCAGAACTTCGTGCACAAACTTTGCAAGGCAGCTACAGCTCTCTTAAGTAGGAACAGCTCACTACGTACCTCCTTAAGCGATTATGCTCCGAGACTGACCAACTCTCTTATGAACTCCACACCGAACAGGCGAAACACGGGTACATCGCGAGACCTTCGCCAGGCCCGTGCTGCCATGAAGGACACCCCTTTCGCTTCAAACTTAAAAACACCTGCACATACATTCACTGTAAAGACGCTCGGGGGTCGGATACGGAAAGCATGCATCATAGAGTCAATGCAACTGCTTAAAAGTCCAAATTCCTCGTTATTCCTCGTTCAAGAAACTGCATCGTCACACCCTCATAATTCATACAACCTCGTTTGTGCATTTGCAAAATGACTCTGTGCCGGTATATGCAGCGGGTAGGCAAGCCAACAGTGTTGGCACGCAGCTATCGGCACGTGCCAATTCTCCCGTTGAACTCTCCCCCGCTGCGGGCCTCGGCCACCCAGTCCTCTCCACCACCATGGAACGGAAAGGTGTATGGGGCTGAAAGGCCGCGCGCGACGAAGAATCAACAGAACACATTCGAGCGGTGGTGTAACGAGAAACTGAACTCGCTGTGTCATAGTATGACTCACGCATGCTCTTCTGTATCTACTCCTCCGACAATGCCTTTCAACGAACTCAGGCCACGCCAAGGCTACGGTGCTTAGGGCCGACTTCAACTCCGACTTGCGTTGCAGTGTCTGCAACCTGTCCATCGGTCTGTTCCAACCTGTCTCCTCATCCACCTCTAAGCCGCTACAGTACTTTGATTTAACAGTGTGATTTGCCAGACTCGTTGCGGGCAAGGTAGCGAATCCGCCACGAAGCACCAGCTCTTAGCAGAACTTGCTCTTTGTAGCAATGCACCTTGGCCGCACTGGCGACTGCCTCCTCGACCGACGCCTGGTCCACGGAGCCTGCAGGCAACAACGATGTTCCAAAGCGCACTCCATGGGTCCATGAGTCACTAAGGCAACAGCCGAGCGATGCTGTCGGCAAAACTACCGAAGCAACGGAGGGCTGCGGAGTCACCTGAACAGCTGCTTGCATGTATTCGGTGAACACCGATTACACAAGGTCACAACGTTCATGGAAGTATCTGGAACCTGACCACGCTGCTCCAGCAGAGACATTGCCAGCTCCTGGATCAACCGACAGAAAGCGTATGCTGAAGGCAACATTATCACAGAAGGCTTGAAGGATGAGTTGGTGGAGTCGACAGAGTGACATGCCGATGAAAGTTAGCTCTCACTAGAAATCAACAAAAGCCGCTTCAATCACGCACGCAGCTCGTGTGCGATATCGTACTGCAGACTTGCGAGACTTCTAACTTCAGCTGGCTCCGAGAATCTAGCATCCAAACCAGTACTGACCATCACTGCGGGTTCTGGGTCCTGCTTCTGCCTGAGAGCTTCTAGCTCACTCTCTCTTGCTCGGACCTGCAGCTGAGGACTGAGCAAGTCTTTTGCAGGCAGTCGGCAGTTGCTTCTCTCGAGAGAGGCCTGCAAGGTCCACCTACATCACTTGGGTCCCCGGCCGCGGAAGTAGAACCATTCGCCACACCTAGGATGGGACAGTTACGCGGGCCTGACAGGTTGTGTTTCTACGCACTCTGAAAAGGATGCTACTCGACGTGAGAGGTATCAGTTTGAAGCCGGATTTCACGAGGTTCCACGAGGCTTCAGATGTAGGGAGCATTGTCGTCGTCGTAGTAGTAGTAGTAGTAGTAGTAGCAGCAGCAGTAGCAGTAGCAGTAGCAGTAGCAGTAGCAGTAGCAGTAGCAGTAGCAGTAGCAGTAGCAGTAGCAGTAGCAGTAGCAGTAGTAGTAGTAGTAGTAGTAGTAGTAGTAGTAGTAGTAGTAGTCGTAGTAGTAGTAGTCCTAGTCCTAGTGCTAAGCGAGGTCCGCCGCATGGCCGCCGCGGTTGTCTGAGCACATGGCGAGCAGCAGTTACCAGGGCGGCTGCCGCAGCCGCCACCGTCGGCGGCACAGCCGTCGAGCGTGCCTGCCGCGCAACAGGCGTAAGTATGACTGCCGGCCGGAGCCTCACGACTATGAAAGGACATTGTGGCCTCGCAACAGATCCCGCTCTGCCATGACCGCACAGAGGAGTCTGGATCTGCGCAAAGCAAAGCGCATGCTACTGGTAAAGCTAACAAGGGAATCCTTAGAAAGGCCTACGGAAGACGGTGCGGTCAAGGACGCCGAGGCCGCAGGTCTTAACGGGAGCGTCGGCACGGACGCCTCCGCGCAGTCTCACTGAGCGCACGGAAAATCGCCAACAGAAACACAAAGCGCAACATTGAGCAGCAGAGACAGAGCAGAGAGCACGAAACGAAAACTTCGACGAGGGCTCTGCTTCGCTGCTTTCTGCCATTGCAAAAAACAGCCATGGCAGCCATGGCCATGGCCCAAAGTAAAAAAGTCCCGTCCCACTTCAGCCGCGATGCTCCTGTTGCTACCGATGCCTGAGGTCAAATCCGGAGTGCTACCGCTACTGGGCATGAATGCGAAGCATGACGGCTGCCTTCACAGGGATCTTGCTGGCATGGCCATTCAAGACAATCATGTAGTCTGAGAGGATTTGCATTAGGCAACTGCTGCTTTTCGCTGAACGCATGGCAAAGGTCGCAGAGACAAGTGGCTTCTCCGCACTAATTTATGCGAATTACAGTACAGATACATTTAACCGGTCGCGTGGCCGTGTTCCGGCGCACCTGCATAGCTGGCTTCTACTCACAGCTTCTTCGCACCTCACTCATCTCATAGCACAAGAGCCTGATCTTGGTGGAAAGGTCTGACAAGCACACGGGTTCAATCTGCTCAGAAGCTCCACGCCTTTCACTGTAAGAGTCTTCCCGGCATTCCTCTCGCCAGATGAAAGCCAAGTACAGTCAGGGGTCGCGAAGTGTCACGTCGTCCTGTTCCGTGCTCTGGCCCTGGTCACCCAGCAACCTGGTCAGGCATGCAGGTGCTGGAGGAATGAAACACTCGAAGCTCGAAGTTCGCGACGCGGCGCAGGATTGCATAGGACCGGTCTCCTTGCCAGACGTTTGCTTTCGCAGATCCTAGCCTTCAGTGCAACTACGTTGCGAGCCCGCCTTGTTGGAGAAAACCCACAGTGCTTCTCTGGCTGGCAGGGCCTGGCAAGGTTGGGTCATGGCACTGCATGGCATGGCAGGCAGCATTTCAGCAAAAAGTTCTCCTCAAGCAGCACCGATATGTGCAATGTTCGACTCCCATCTGGGGCACACCCGAACTTCTGGCGGCAGGTGACGAAGTGCCGCAGAGACAAGGCTATTGACCTCGATGGCTGCCAACACAGGCAATGCAGAAAGGAGAGCTCGGAGAGCAGTGAGGGAAACACCTCCTGGCATGCATCCTTCGCTCTGTCGTTTATCTCCTTCGCCTGGGAGGCAACAGTGCTACTACACACAGCAGGAGAACTCAATCACATGTTAAGCACTGGGGCTACGGCTAATTTCCGTCTCGCCTCTTCTGCAAATGCCTGAAACCGAGCTATCTTCTGAAGTTAACTGACTTTGACGTCAGATTATGATCCGCAGCAAGCGGCATCCAGTGCATTGGCATCCAGCACCACCTGCTCTGCTTCGAGCGCAGCCTTCGCAACAGGAAAAGCACCAAGACTTGCATGAAACCGGGGCTCTCGGAAAGCTCCGGGCCTTCAGCGGCACGCTGGGCTCGTGTGGCTCGCACGGCTCCATGTGTCGGTACTTCTAAAACGGGCCTGTTCACCGTTCTTCTTTTATTGACCTTTGCTCGTGCATTCTGCCAGTCTGCACCTTAAACGGCCCTTACTCCGAGGCTCAGTTATGCTCGACGGCATTCACACATGTTCATTCCATTCCTCCAACCAGCCGAAATGCTCTATCCAGTTACTCTTGAGTAAGCTGGACTGCCGGAGCCTGCTGCAAGACACAACAGTAACGACGTTTCCTTTTGAGGTTGCCTTGATGGAGTGGTTTGGGCCGGCCAGTTCCGCAGCGCCAAGCAGTCTTCGCCGAGGAGATCCTCTGTTGCACTCAGAAGCGGCGCGGTCCACAGGCTCCACGCGGCCGAAGAGCAGTGAGTGCCGACCAAGCAGCTAAGAAAGACCTTTCAGCATGGCTCACACCCAGCTTCAGTCGTCCGAGGCCATGCAATGTGAAATGAGCACCGCTCTTGACCTGATCGTCGCCGCATCGCTGGATGTCGCTGGCGCGTGCTGGAGCTTCGGGTGGGCCCGACTCCTGACCGCCAACATCATGCACTCCGGTCCGTCCAAGCGCCGCCGCGACTATCATGTTTCTGCCCACCGCCGACCGTGCTTATGCTTCTTTGATGGGCTTTTGCTCTTGTTCTTTCTGCGCACCACGACGTTTTGGCTCGGAAGTGGCTGCGCAGGCATATACCGACCAGGAGGTACCGCGACATTTTCGAGGGGCAAGCTGAATCCTGCAGCTGCTGGCCGCTGGCAGTCGATGATTGGAATCTGCGCCGGCTTCTCTGACTTCTCTGCCCAAGCAATTGCCGATGGGCTTGCAGGACTTCGGGGTCGCGAACCGTCGCTCAGAGGCGACGACAGCTCTGCCCGCACGTCCTTCCGCTGCGAGCGCATCGACGCAGGTCGACGCACACGAAGACGGAAAAGCTGCACATCACCAGCACCGCCAGCACCTGCCATGTGCTCCGCCAGGGTCCTAGTGTCACCGGCAGGACAAGTCTCGGAGAGCTCCATCCGAGTTCCATTGCAAACATCACGGGCTTGGCCCGTAGCGGCTTCCAAATCTTTGCCTTCAAAGACCAAGGGCTGCTTAGGCTGCTGGCCGCCTACCTGCACACTTGCTCTAGCAGTCCGATCCGCGCAGGGGTCTCGTGGTACCAGTGGGACGAGGCAAAGCGGTTTGCGGAGCACGGCATGCGGAGCATCGAGGACACGTGGACTTCCGTTCACCTGCTGGCCGTCTGATCTCCCCATCAGGCTGAGAGACAGCTGGACGGGCAAAGCTTGAATTTTGAGGGAGTACCAGACCATGCCATCATTGATGTCGATGAAAGCTCTGACCGTCTCCTGCATGACTGAACCGAAGCCGACATTGAGGCGATCCACATAACTGACAGAAGGAAACCAGCGCGCTGCATCGGGACCGATGCCATGAAAACTCTGGCCTGTCGGATCCGCCTCCACTTGCCCCACCCTGCTCGGGCAGCAAAGATGCTGCGACTCGGTACTCAGCCGAACGCCACATCTCAGGTTCCAGGTCACGCGTCTCTCGAGATCACTCCCAGGCTCTATCTCCATCTCCCCCACTACCAGCTCACAGTGCCCAGCATGCGCCTCCTCCCAGAGAGGATGAACACAAACTGAAGCCGCGTTGGCAAAGACACGCACGGCCCCGGCAATGCGCTTGGAACTCTGTGAGCCAGAAGACCATCGGGCGTGGAAGCTCGTCTCGCCACATTCCTTTGCAGTCCACGGGCCAAGGAAATGACCACAGTCCGGGAGTGATGCCTGCAAAGGAAATGCTTCCGAACGCTGGCGTTCGGGGTCATCTTGAAACTGGGTGGCTTGCGCTGCCACTGCACTAATTTCCAAGTTGCCAGCAGTGAGATGTGAGTTCCGCGCACTCAACTGGAAGGGGAAGGCAAGGGACGCAGAGCCGAGCCTTTGCGCGTGGCCGTCGTTTGATTCAATGCATTGGACGCTGACGGAGACTGTAGCCCCCACGCGGGAATGCCAGGTGTGCGATCTAGTGCACCACGCAACCTCAACCTTATCACCAACTCCATGGAATCGCACGTCAATTCCACCAGGCACCCGCTGCTGAGGCAATTCCCAAGGTGCTACTGCAGCCTCAGGGATATGCAGAATGTCAGCTGATGTCCTCCTGAAAGCCCACCCAAGTGTGGCCTCGCATGTCAGACAAGCTGTTACATGCACCTCAGCAGGATCTAAGTAGAGCCGGACAAGATCAGGGGAACTTTCAAGCCGTTGGAGGCAGACAGTCTCGCTCGGAGTAAGAAGGAACCAGGCGCTGGAATCCGGAATGCATTTACCACTGTCATACATCGAAGCTGATGCTGGCATGGCCGCAGCCTGCAAGTCAGTGGCAAGGCAGCAGATGGCCCGACAGGACTTGCAGCGAACAGCGACGCGTCAAGGAAAGCACTTGCTGTAGCCAGGACATAAAGTTCCACCCGCCAGCCGCAGTGCTGCGCTTCACTGTGGGACCCTGCTATACCACGTGGAAACTTCGGCTGCCGCAGAAGGTGCTCGCCGGCCAAGCGAGGCGTTCTCTCCATGCCATGCCGAACTAGCCACACGGTCGAGAAATCATGTCCGCTCACGAGCACCACGTCCCAAGTGTAGCTGCATTAACATGTCCGCCACGAGAAGTTTGTGGTTGATATCCTGTTCATTCCATCTGCGGATATCCAAGATTCTTGCAACGCGAACACTGAAAATGAACAATGCGCAACGAGCGCAATTCAACTTATGTTCAGTATGTCTTGGCAGAAAGTGTGCGATGTTTGTCATCTGCCAGCTTCTTCCATACCTGTCGTTCTAGATTTTCGGGTTTCGCTTGGAAGCTCAAGTAACTAAACCCGAGACCCTGACCCTAAATGGCTTGAAGACAGGGCCCTTTGTTATTGAGTCTCCGGTATGATATGCTCGTTATACTTCGGGTCGGGAACCTGGCATTTGGATCAACCGCCAAATAGCCGCTTCATCTTACCCCTCCAACAGCCTTTTTCAGGAAGAAAGGACTGGACTGGACAACTAGTTGAAAAGTAATTCAAGCCCTTAACCCTCAACCAGAAACCCTAAACCCCAACCGCTATCCGGCCCGCAACAAGACAGCCAGAATTTCTAACTCCTACATGCTGTTTGTAAGAGTCACTCACGAAATCATGATTTTGCTTTTCAGCTGCGACTGCTTCGGCAAATCCGATGATGCAGTGCTGCCACAACAACATATTATGAATGCAGAGAATAACTTGGTAATGCTAACACGAAGATATCTATATTGTTTCAAGATTGCACTTAAGATTGTAGTCAGGTTGTACTTCTAGAAATGCCGACTGCGATGCCTTTTTTTTGCCATCTCGGCGCGTGGCGGTGCTCTGGGACTCCACCCTCGCGTCAAGCAATCGATTGGAGGCTCCGTTCGGAGACCCATCTTTAGCTGTAGTTCGTGCGCAGACACTAAGATCAGGCGATGCATCCATCCTTAAGTAACAGTAGTGGCATTGTTTGCCTATCAGAACGTAATGCACGACAATCCTTGGGCTTCCGACCATCGTCATGGCCTCGGGCGCCTGTTGCACTTGCACATGGATGCTGTTCTTTTGCAGATCCATCTCGTCCCTCTCCCCACTCACCTTCACGCTCGCAGGTGCGGCGAGCCTGGATAAGGAAGCAAAATGAAGTATAGACGAGGAACGACAGGAGTCACTTGCAGCAGCCTCTCTCCCTCCACATCTTCCCTGAAGAAAACTTCGGAAGGAGGTGGCAAGCGCCTCGGAACTCGTCATTCGACGGCCATGGCCTATTCAAACCGAACCTAACACGTCAGAGCGCTCAGAAATGGACCCCATGGCAGCGGGAGCAATGAAAAGGCCGACCACTACCAGGAGTCTGCTCAGCACCACATCCTTCCAGCTCTGAAAAGCGTGGACAATTTGTTGGACAGCCAGGCACACACTGGCACACACTTGCCTCATCCCAGGTTTGGATGCCTACCTGTTTGAAGTACGGCATAGGATTGCCTGCGCGGCCTGTGCGCACTGAGGCCCAGGCCGCGACCAAGCTCAGTGCCAGCACCAGCACCGCAGAGCGCTGGCAAAACCCGCAGGAAGAGTTGCTGACAACATCCCCGGCAAGCAACATGGCTCTTGAGCATGCATCTGCTTGTGCCTGAGGGTGCGCTAGCGTCCTGCGACAAGACGGCACATGCTTCGGAAGGAAACGAGCGCAAGTAGTGTGAGGCCGAGAGGTAGAGCAAATCATCTGACCTGACGAAGGTCTCCAACGAGCTGCTTGTGGTTGAACTAAGACCTCACAGAGATGCTCTGTATCGGCTCCCATCAAGTAACAGCTTCGACAGTCGCCAGCCTTCCAGGCATTCACCTGCCTTAGCAACCCGCACGGCTGGTCAAAGTCATTGACTCGCATTATCCGGGCAGATGGCGCTTGAAGTTTTCCCGGGCTGCTTGGCGTCCTGCTTCCACGAGAAGGGGCAGTTTGCGACCATGTATATACCCCGTACAACTAAGGCTATCCCATAGCTCCTCCCCTCTGCGTCGCATGATCTCTCATGAGGGATGAGGAAGCGGGCAGCGCCATGCCAACATCTCAGCTTGAAGTGTGAATATTGACGTTCTTTTGTAGACTTGGCTTGCCAAGGACAGATTTTCTAGCACTGGCCACGCTGTCGGTGAGGACCCACATGCGAATGCACAGAGATCATAATCCTGCAAGTTTCCTCATAGGCCTGGCAAAAGTCTTCGGATTGGCGAATCAAAACTGTGTCGTGAGTCAAGGTAAGCTGCGCCAGAGTACCTCTGCAGCTTTGCCTTCGCGCCTTCTCTCAACGAATACGCGCACTGCTCCACTGCTCCTATCATCTCCTATCTCCTAGACTAGAGTGTCTGGCATGGGCCAGTTCCATGTCTTTGCAACTGCAGCTCTTAGAGCGCAACAGGTAAGACATAAAAAGAGGCTCGGCACAGAGTGCTCACCGCATCTCTGTGGCTAGAGTAAAGAATTCCTGGGGAGACGTGCAGCTACGAGCCATGTCGTTTTGACAGGAGCTGCAAGCTGCTCCACAATTTTGCACAGCTTTGTCTGTGCTTACCTGCACGGTTTTGTCTGTGCAGGTGTTCGCGTTGGATTCCGATCAAGCAACACACATATTGCCTCAGCAGGTAGACGGCTAGCAAATGGCATGGTGCAGCTGTGCATGGAGGATGAACTCAGGGCGACGCATGACGAGCCCTCAATAGAGAGAGCGCTCTGTGAAAGGCCTCCCGACTCCAGACTCGCAAGATCTTCCACAACCTGCCTCTGCCTGGAGCATGCCCAATGCTCCCTGAGCTGCGGGCGAACCGTGCGCGGCTCGGGTTCACCCTGACAGCACTCGGACTCACTTGCACATATGTCGTGAGCACTGCAACAAGTGTACTGAGAAGGAAGCAGGCAAACGCTTGTTGTTGCAGGCACAATCTGTCAAGCCAAGGAAAAACCTGTCCAAGGGAGCGCCAGCCGCGAGACAAGGCACGGGCCGTCGGGTACTGAGGTGCAAACTGCTGTTTGGCCATACCAGCCATACCAGCTCCTCCTGCTCCCTGAGTTCATCAATGGCATTGAGCAAGCAGCTGATCAAGCAAACGCACACCGACCACAGAAAAGGGCCACCCTGTTTTATGTGGATACCGGCAACTATCGCGAACATCTTGAGAATGTAAGCGTTTGCTCCGCATTCAGCGGCGGACCAAGGCTTCCTCGAAGCTGAACATCTTGTGCATCTCTTTCGACCTACGGTCACCACAGGTCATGATCGTTGCAGCTTCAACGCTGTACAGGTCATGTCGGCTTCAGCGCCAAAGACCCTATGGGCCCCTGGCATCTGCCGATGTCGGCCTGCAGCTGACCTCTGCGCCGTGACCTTGGCAGGAAGAATTCCCATGAGAGTTGAGGAGATCCTGTTTTCGGCTGAAAGCAACACAGGCATCTCCAGCGCCAGTTCAATCTCTGCATGAAGAAAAGCCACACTGGAGAAAGGGACAATGAACATGGCATTGCTGACTTCGAAACCTTGCGCAAGGGCCCGTTGATTCTGAGTGCCAGGCATCCAGGAGCTTCAGTCGCAGCGCAGAGCCAAGGCCTACAGGGAAGAGGCGCTCGCGATGGCCAAGGCACTTCCGGTCCCCTTCCCAACCTGACTCCAAGAAATCTCCGCGAGAGCATATGCCTGCAGCGAAGAGGCCACTCGTGACTGTAAACGAAGAGCGGAAACTCCGCCATGGCACTGATTTCGCCACCACTCTCTTAAAGTCTTTATGTGACGAGTGCATCCACCTGTCCGGACCCGTGGACTGGAGCAGGGATTGAAAACTAGTGGCTCGGTGTCACCGTCTGTGCTTGGCACGGTTCAGCGGAGCCCAAGAAGTCTAACACAGCGCGTTTTGCTCACTTGTGAAGTTGCGCTCTGGCCACACAAAGCCGAGACTTGAACCAGGCTCCGTTGTTGATGAAGTGACACCTCAACTCACCTGCTGCTTTTGCCGTATATTGTCCGCTTACGACACCCTCGGTCGCCTGCACCAGACCATCGGATTTCTGAACCAACTCAGGAGAAACTCCATCTGCAACGAACCAGAGCTCATATGAGATGTCCCAGTAGCAAACTCGCAGCTCCCAGTCCAAAGTGCAGGGACCTTCTGCCCTTATAAGGGCTACCTCTTCTGTGCAACGAGCGCGTACCTGGACGACTTGGCAAGGGCCTGCCAGTGCACCTTCCCGATGCATGCCTCCCAGGCCTTCAGGTACCTTGTCGGCCGGAATGGTCTCAAAGAGTTGTGCATGGTCGTTTTCACCCAGGATCTGAAACTTTTTAAGTGTTCTCTCTGGGATGAATATGGAAAACGCCTTGAACAGCTTTGCGAAAGCTGTCGGAAAATTCACGAAGATAGTCTTGCCCTTCGTCTCTGGGTAATGATCGGAGAACACTTTCGTGACAGCGGAAACTGCATCCTTCACCTGCGACGTCTGAAAGATTAGTGGCACACCTGAGTAGTCGTGGACCTGAGTCAACTCCTCGGGCTCGCCCTTCTTGAAAGAGATCTTGGCCATTGCCTCTTCCATCAGCTTCGCACGATACCTGACAAATGCTTCGATGTCGCCAAAGACTTTCTCTAAGTCCATCTTCCCAAATCGGCTGATCATCACTGGCCTGCCTTCCACATCCAGGCCGCTTATGACGTCATGGCCCTGATAGCAGTCCGGCAGAACTGCATCCCTGAGCCCGTCAATCTTGCAGTCAGCTCTGAAGACCAATGTCTCGACGATGCGATCAGCTGCCTTGTCTAGGTTCAGCTCCTCTGCACGGATGTACTTGAGAAGAATGATGTCAGAGGCCTCACAGTCTTTCTCGAGGTCTACGCCCCAGATTGTGAGTCGCTCGGCGGTCTTTGCATCCTCCGATGTTTCCCGCGCTTTGGCCACCAGAGATGGCACCCGTCCACGAAGTTCGGCCAGCAAAGCCCGCTCAGTATCGCCCAACTTGTGCAAATAACAATGAGATAAATCCACCATGCTCTTTGAAAGCCGTCACTCGGCCGTATCCCTAAAGAACCTGAATGCGTCGGCATGTACATCTTGTCTTGCATGGCAAGTCTCACTCACAACAGGCATGTGATGTCCTGTTGACAAAGACTTGCCTTCTCGCAAATTCCAAGGATCGGGATAAGCCAGCACCAGGTGATCCTGGCTTTTGTGTCCTGCCACTCATGGCATCACCGAAAGCGACGTTCTTTAACACTGAGTACTTGGAATCTCGTAGCGGTCCTGAAGTAGGACTGCCTGGTTCTTCGTCTGGAACATGAGACGGTGTCGGAACCTGAAGAGAAGAGCTCAAGACTTACGCTCGACTCGAAGAACACCTGCAGGCTCGGATTCAAGCTGTTGAGCGAGGAGTCACTGGCTTTGACATCGCCTCCTAGCCACCATGGTCTGATCTTGCATCATGCAAAGCAGCCACAAGTGCACGGTGCCTCGGTAATTGACTTCCACACCTCTTGCACCAAGTCCAGACATCTCATGTCGGCCAGACGGCCTGGCAACACACCAGATCGATGTATTCTCAAGATCGACACAGCACGAGGCCTTCAAACTCTTTTGCGACCGCGCGGGTGATCTGCCCGCGGGTTAGGAAGCCCACCTGCAGTAGAAGCGGGACCAAGCAAGGCTGGGCTCATGGGTCACAGTGAGTCACCTGCCTGACTCCAGTCCCAGAAGTCGAACCACCTGAGAATGCGCTCAGACAGACGGCCCCTGCCGCCGCCGCGGATGCTCTGAGAGTCCCCTGCCGGCCGAGAGCTTCAGAGCTTGCGGCCGCTGCCAGGCCTCGGCCCAACGCATCCGCGGGCTTCGCCAGCGCAGGTGTGTTGCCGCCGAGGCTTCTGCAAGGTTGAGGTCTCTGACCACGGTGCACGAGCTTCAAACGAGCGAGAATCCAGACCTACAGCTTCCATGAGGCGCAGCTTAAGCTTTCCCTGTCCCGTGAGCCGGAGGCCAAGAGTCCACCATCTGGATCCTGGGAACCCGTGCGAAGACGCTGAAAAACCAAGAGTGAGAAAATGCTTCTGGACTGTGACTGCCTCGAAAGCCTTTCGGGTGATTCGGCCGGTACCTGCGTCAAGATAACGGTCGCGAAAGGCGCTCAGAAGCGGCCCGATCCTTCCTGCTCTCTGATGATACTGTATTCGTGAGACTGTGGGCGAAGCGACTTCTGACGAGACACATGGTCAAATTAGTAAGCAGACGGCATAGCCTTGAACTACTCTTGGGAATATGTAGTGCGATGACCACGCGTTTGCACATGGAATGAACAGTAATCCCGTCCGCCGGGAGGCTGAAATCTTGCCCGGTCCCTGCCGGTCCTTCTTTGTCCCACTGACGCCAGAGCTCGGACGACTGCAGCTGGGCCGCTGGAAGGGGAGAATCCTTGTTCAGCTTGGAAGTTCACTCGCAGATCTCATCCCAGGCATCTACTGGGCGGCTATGCTTCTGGCACTGATTTGAATCATCTCGTCGTCCGAGGCAGTGATCTGAGTGTTGTCACCTGGAAGACTCTCCAAAGGCTGGCGAGACCGAAACTGTGTCAGCAGTCCATGGCAGTTCTCAAGGCTCTCGCTTTCTTGCGCGACGGCATCATTCACTCCCTTGCACTTTGATGCTTCATCCTGCACAGTATGATGCTTCAGCGGAGTGTCTCTGTTTTGCATTCTCGAACCTGCGGCAAGTGGTTGTCGTCCGGTTTGAGAAGGGTCTCCAGCTTTTCGCGATCGATGGGAAGCACCACGGACTCAGGCCAACGCACTTCTGAACAAACCACACCGATGAAAGCAGCAGACAGCTGTACCCGTTGGCCTCTTCAGGCTGATTTTCTGATGCTCCGACGAACTCAAGATTTGGCACATGTCCCGTACCGTCTTGCATAACGCAGATCCCTCTCCTCTGGATCACGGTGCAGACATACCTACTGTACCCGTGCCCGTCTAGGTGCTTCTGTGCTGCGGCTATTTTGACCCGCCGGGCACCGCCGCTTACCCGATTAGCCCCCTGATTGGTCTCGGGCTTTGGGGTCCGAGGTTTGTGCAAGGTTCAAAGAGGCTGGAAGCACAGGTGTTTGTGGAAGCGCAGACTGGCAGACTGGCCCTACCGCCGAGATCGCCACAGGACGAACCTGCCAAACAACCCGGGGTCCAGAGCTTGTGCTCTCTTCCAATGACGGTCCCTGGCCAGGAGAAAGCTACGTTTACGAACAACGGAAGGAAGGGGGCGCTCCCGCGCCGGCACACAATTGAAAAGACTGGCAGGCTCGTGCGAATTCTGAGAAAGCACCTACTTGTACATGCATGTGCTAGCACCAGAGTCACTGCAAAAGCGCTTTTGATGGTGTCCTCGCGATGATTGTCGAAGATGCGAAGGGGGCTCTTGCTAGTGTGAGCATGTCTTAGCGGGTTGGGCGACGAAGTGTTGGCAATCACTTAACGTCCCGGGCGTGTGTCTTGGGAGGGTTCACAACGCTTCCTCTGCGCAAGTCCATTTAAAGTCCCACAGGCTCAGCCAATGCTGCCAGACGGTGCTCTTTACCCTTAAGCCTGTGTCCAAGACAGGAGAGCGACGAAACAAAGAAGCTGAGCTGTCGGCCAGCGCCCCGAGCACCTTCGGAATCACAACGAGTTGAGTCTGATATCCTTTTGTTAAACCTATCTTGGAAGTGGGGCCGTCCCTTTGAGAAGCGGAAGCGCTTCATTTGGAAGCCTCTTCGAGGTCCAGATCTCCAGTGCGGTCAATGTCCATCGCATCAAACCAGGCACCAGGATCTGAGGCAAGAAAATCTACAAAGGGATAGATGTTTGCATCGCGTGTGGTATAGGGCGGCAACTGTGACGTATGTCGGGCATCTCCCGCACCTCACTGAAGCATGCCCGGCCTTAGTCATGTTTCCATTGGATAAAAAAAATCGAAGAATTCCGTCATCACAGCTCGCGACAGACTGGACACTTGCGCGACGCCAACTGTTGCGCACACTCTAAGTGGAAGATGTGTCGGCACGCCTGGCATCAGCTGTCCAGGCTGGGAGGAGCTACTGTCAAATCGTGAAGTGAACGAGTGAGTGGCGCCCAGCCCAGCTTGCCGGCTGCAAGCAGGTAAGCAAGGCGGGACCCACTGCAAACCTCACAAAAGCAGCGCACAGCTGTGCAAACAGCAAAGAGGCCGCAAAAAGACCCAGACCCGGCCTGCTCCAGGCAGATGACACACTCACTCACTTCGCCTTGCAGGCTCGCCTCGATGCTGTCTGGCCTCGCAGGACTGCGGCGGCGCTGCTGCCCTCTTCTGGCCGAGTCCGGCACCTTGTGTTCTCGCTGAGCGTATCGAGATGGCTCAGCGCCTAAGGGGCCAAAGGCCGAATCATCGACCTCTCTCTGTCGTGAGGCATGACGCAGCACTTCCCCTTGGCGGCGGGCATGAAGCAATCGCACATTGGACTCCACCTGTGCTCGTGATGTGTCGGTGGAATGCGTTCAATGGACATCTGTGCCTGGTACTGGCGACGATTTCGCATGTAGTCGGCAACACCATACCTGAGTGAATCAACACAGGAGCGCATTCCTGGTCAACTGTGTGGCAAGCAGTGCAGCGGCAGATGCGGTTCTCGCCATCTTACACGTGACAGGCAAGATGTTGGGCTACAAGTAGCAAGCCTATGACAATACATCCAGGACATCCAAGGGCGCACCGCGGATCCGGCATATACTTACCTGCAGACACAAAGCGGTCAGGCCAGCCGTCAGCCTGCTTCGAAGCTCTTAGAGTTAAGCTAGATCATGCTCTGCAGCTTTCCGGCAGTCGTGTTCCAACATCTGCAAAGTAGCACGATGTGTCAAACTTTCGGCACTGCAGTGCAGGTTCGCGCGAAGCTGCATGGAGGTCTAGACTCTTCAAGTCTGGAGGCACGGGTACGCCAAACGGGTCTTGCATTGCGACGTGTTCATCTTCGGATCGTTACATAACCTTTCCCGGGTGTCCTCCACAGTACCATGCAGAAGGTGGCTTGGACTCCAGTTGTTAATGTCGATTTGGACTTGGCAGCCATTGATTTCGAGTCGATAGAGGAATTTTCTTCCAGACGGGGTCAGGGGCACGGGATGTCTCTTGCCAAGTGTCCGGAGTCACACAGGTCTCACTGAAGCGCAAAAGAATGCACCTTGCATCTCTACGATGTGGGCCAGGATCTTCTCCAGTCGCTTTCGGCGCTCCTCGCCCTGTGCACACGAAAGTTTGCGAACTCTGCCTGAGAAGCCGACTTGCTTGCAATCGGACAAGGGAGCGCGCGCGCTCCCTGCTCCCGAAGGCGCACCGGTCTCAAGGTCTGTGTGACACTGGCAAAAAGTCGACTCTCTCTCTCTCTCTCTCTCTCTCTCGACTCTTTCCGGCTCTTGCCTTCATCTCAGCTGCTCCGAACCCCAGGCGCATGCCGCCGAAGTGGTCGGGATTGTTGAGGAAGGGCTGAGTGATGTGAAGCACCAAGCAGAGCCTCACAGTGGTTGGGCGTCAAGAAGTAATGAGCAACGGTACGTTGAGCAAGGCACCCGAACGTCTGCGTGTCCGTCAATGAAGGGACCTTTCTTCGCACGCTGCTCGTCGCGGCTCAAGCATGGTACTGCTGCAAGTTGATGCAAGTTGCAGTCTAAGCTTCCCACGTGTGCCCTGTGCGGCACGCTGACGTTGTACGTCATTCGGTCTCGATCAAGGGCCCAGATCTAGCAGCAGATGCAGGAGTCTGCAGCCCAAAGCATCGCAGGGGCATGTACTGACATGAGGCGCATCGAGTAGGCGCATAAGGCCAGCTCCACTCGAATGTTTGTGACGATCAAGTGGCCAACAAGGTCCTGGAGAGGAGCAGATTCGATCGCAAGATATCGCAAGGCTTACACTTCCGACTCGACCGCCTCTTGGGAGGCCCCGAAGTTCAAGATTCCGTGGTAAGTCTCCGCAACCTGCGCCCCAAACTCGCAGTCTCGGCTTCCTCGCAGAGCCCTCGAATCCTAGGATGCCGTGCCTCTTCGTTCGGGAGGAGATTCAGCTCGGGCTGGCTCACTCCCTTGTGGGCGAACAAGTCTCGCCTGATGAAGAAACTGCAATGCTCTTCTTGGCGTTCTTGTGAGCACTTTCGTCATCTCAAGGTCTTAGAAAAGGACTGGCGGAGGGCGCAGTGCAGAAAGTAGTGGGCCCAGTTGTAGGCCTCAGCAGCGCAATTCAGTTTACCTGTGAGACTTAACTTCAAGCTGGGTTTCTGGGTTCTGCGACCTTCAGCGCTTTGTCTAGGAAACTCGCCAGCGTCTGCACGGGTCGTCGGAAGTCCCAAGCCCGAAGCGGGCACTCACATCACAGCACGTGCCGGTCTCGGCCTGATGCCAGGCTTCGCTTCCTTCCGGGCCCGATTCCTCGAGCAAGCTGAGGTTCAACGCGATACTCGCACAACTCGGACGGCAACTCGGTCCTCCGGAATGGCTGTGGTGAACGCCGGAACGGTCTCCGCTGGCTGCAGGACCTGGAGAATCATCTCGAACTGATCGCCGTAAGCCTGGCGGAGGCTCCACACGAGCGCTCTGTGGCGAACATCCTGCACACTGCTCGTCTTCCTGAGGCCGTGAAACTACCAGGACAGGCGTGGCTGAGCAATGCATTTGTTGGCTCGTCAGCACAGAAATACACAAACACACACACACACACAAGCAAACAATCAAACAAGCAAACAAACAACCTCTGCCAGTACGCGACCACATCACATCTACCGCATCTGCCGCCTCGCGAGAAAAGTGGGTCTACGGTACCGAAAACATCCGAAAACATCTAGTGCGGGCCAATCGAAGCAGATTGGACTCTCGGCCTACTTAAGCCGTGCGCACAGCACCAGCAGACATGAGAAGAGAAAACGCTGCACAGAATTCCTCAGCAGCATGAAGCTTGCAGGCTTGAACACTGTGATTTCAGCGAGTTTGCGCATCTCTGTGGTGTTGGTGCGAGCCCACCGTTCCGGTGCTGGAACGAGTACGACTGACCGTTCACGACGACTCGTCGTACTTTCTGCAAGCAGACCCCTTGCAAGATCTCGCAAGCCTAGCCCGGAGACGCAAGCTGCCGAACGAAGCCTTCAACCTTGAAAAGCCAAGCCTCTCTGGCCACGATGCGGACAGCACATCCACCAGCATCAAAACAAACGATGCCCACCTGGCAACTGCGACGGGTTAGCACATGCAGCTCCATCTTCCGTGTCTGAGTCGGGCCTCCTCTATCATGCCATAGCCAATTACGATGGCACTCCCAGCCAGCCGCCTGCAGCTTTGCTGATTCCCTCAAGCGCGGTTGTGTGAGACGGGCCCCTCCCTGCCTTGCACGTTTGGAGGTCTTTGGCTGCCCTGCTGTGGTGCTTGGGAAGGTAGGAGGAGCATGCCACCACCTTGCAATTTCTGCCCAATGGCCGCTTGACTCGGGGCTTCCAGCACTGCAAGTCTGAGCTCACCACAAATACAGCTCGGTAAGAACCAACACCTCAGACCAGCATCAGTTCTCGGCACAACATCCACTGCAATCTATCGTTTACCTCAAAGGATTTTCTTCCCAGCCAAACGCTCCTCTCTCTGAAGGAAACCTTTCTAAGCAGCTATTGACCACTGGTGTGGCCAAGTTGGAATAAGGATGATGACGATGAGGACGACCACGACGACTATAAACTACTACTACTACTACGACGACTACTACTACGACTACTACTACTACTACTACTACTACTACTACTACTACTACGACGACGACTAAGACTACTACTGCTGCTGCTACTACTGCTGCTGCTGCTGCTGCTTCTACTGCTACTGCTACTGCTAAAGCTACTGCTACTGCTACTACAACAACTACTACTACTACTACTACTACTACTACTACTGCCACTACTACACCTGCTGCTGCTACTACTACTACTACTACGACGACTACTACTACTGCCACTAGCCACGCCCCCCCCCCCTACCAACTACCCCTTTTACATACACTTGTAACCCACATCCGTTTTACTCGGTATTTACAGCACTTTCGTCATGTAGGAACATCTTATGAAGCCTCAAACTTCACCTGCGAGTTTTCAAACTCCAGCATCCGATTCTGGACTGCAGAAAGAATGATGACGACATTGTTACGCCGACACCCCGAACAACATCTCCGGAAGAGCCATTCTACTCGGTATTTACGGTACTTTCGTGACGTCAGCCATCTTTTATACTCGCCAAGCCTACCTCTGCGCTTTGCTACGTTGTCTTTTGCCTTTGCGAGGGCTTTCAGCGAAAACTCGAAATTGGATGGTCATAACTCTTCGAGGCTGCCTGTACGTTATCAGCCCCCCAAAGCAACGTATGCAAAAGGGGTAGTTTGTGGGGGGGGCCGCCTACTGGTAGCACAGCTGCTGCGACTGCTACTACTGCTACTACTGCTACCGCTACATGGACGCAAACGTTGTTACGGTTTGGGCATGATTGCGCTGGTCATCGCACGCAGTTGGCGCTGGACGTGATTTCGGTTTGGGCATGGATGTGCTGGTCATCGCACCGTTGACACCCTTCCCCACTCCCCTCCATTCTCAACAAAACGTGGACGTTAGCACGGTATTCACAGCAAAAGTGCAGCGGAAGTGCCTGATAACCCCAGACCTGATACGCACACGCGTGGTACTACCGCCAACAGGAAGAATCCGACCGCCGGCGTTGGCAAGCCTCAGAACTACAGCGAAACTACGTATCCAAGCTTCCAGCGCCAACTCTGGTGTAGTCAGCCGACCCAGTGTTATACACCCGGACGTCCTGCGTCATGCTATGTTTAAGCTGGCCTGGCAGCTGTTCAAGCTTGGGCACACAGATAGTCCTCGACCTCATTGAAGCGCATGATCTCTTGCCCTAGCAATGGGCAAAATTGCGGGTTAGGGCAGATTGTGCTGCAGCAGTGGTGCCTCCTTCCTTTAAAACAGATTCCCAGACCTTGACCCTGTCCTGTCCTCAGCTACACCGGCAGCCATCTCCGTTGTTTGGCTCTAACAACTCTTATTCAGGCCCGCACTTGTGAAGCTCTCATAATACACCTGGGCAGGTGCCACATCGACAACCTCTGCTGGGGCTGACATGCTTCGCAAATCAGCTCGCGCCTTGTGGTCGAAGGGTTGCTCAGGTTGCAGGGCCGTAGATCTGGACAAACCCTTGCAACAACATCCTCAGCAGGACCAAACAGGTGGCAAGCACGACTCAGTTCAGATTCTCACCGAGGCAAAAGCCCCCCATGGTTGCAAAGAAGGCCTCTCGGCTCAAGTGTCTTATCGTTACGCAAACCACGTGAAAACAAAAAGACACGGCAGGAGTCGAAGCTATGAACTTGTAAGAGAAATCCGAAGGAGAGGCGAGGGGGAGGGAGAGGGGGAGACAACAAGATAAGCAGGTCAGAAAGGCTACTGAAACGATGCGTTCTCAGTGAAACGACAGAGCGCTCAAGAATCCGCGGAATTGCGTAACTACAGTATATCGCACTTCCGAAACCTTGAACTTGCAAAGTGCGCACCTCGGCGGCGCAAGGAAATTGCCAGGACTGGCACTGGTCGTGCCAAGTGTCGTACAGTCTTGCAGACTCCCTGCACAGACTAGCAGCACCTCAAAACCAAACAAATGCCAGCAAGGTGCATCCGTTGGCGTGCATGAACCTACCATTCTTCACTCATCTTCAATCCGCTGCTTGGCCAGCTGCATCGGAATGGCCATGAAGTCGCGTTCCACAGACCAGCCTAGCTCAGGATTGGAGAGACGTTTCAACGCCGCCTGCCACTCATAGTTCGACCGAGTGCCGAACGCCGACCTGGAAATGCACAAGCTAAATGGAACGACTGTGGTCCGAGCCAAATGCGAATCGAATCTGCCAAACATGCACTCGCCCGAAAAATCCCACGGACACAGACTTGGGCGACGTGAAAACACGATTCATCCACCTGAACTATTTTGTTCGGGTAGCCAAGCAATTCTTGCTCGAATTGGTCTTGCACGTGGACATTATCACTACGCTTGTGGCATTTATTGAAAAGTTGGCATCTGCATTGGCATAGTCGATGGACTGTCGCAGACTTCAAAATGGATATCGTAAACTGTACATTCGCTTCGCGTTGTTCGAATTTCCGTCGGATTAGCTGTGACAGACTCAGATCGCAGTCCAATGCGGCGCAGGCACCTGCACCAGGACGAGTCACATATCACCGCTTGCAGTCTACAAACGACCCACACCCCACAGTGGCACACTAACAGATTCAGCATGTGATAACATGTGTGGACCCCGTCGCAGGGAAGAGGGGGCGAAAGGGACCATCGAGGAGTTTGATGTATAGAGGAGGTCCGACCACTCGCACCGAATGCAGTGTGGTGTCCTCTCTTTCTCCTCACCTGTCCGAGCTTCTGTGCGCGTCCTATGCCTGGCATCATGTGAAATTGGCACGGCTGCGTAGTGGGAGTGTGGTGTGGGTCCGGGTGGGAGTGGGCGTTTCGCGGGGTGCGGCGGGGTGTGGTGGGGCTGTCGTGCGGGTGTGGTGGGGGTGTCGTGAGCTCCGGCCTGTAGAGCTTAGGCATTCCTTCTCAGCCTTGTCAGACACTCAATCAGCTGACGGGGAAGGCAAACGGGTCGACTCCACTCCTCCTTCCCTACAAACTAATATGACCGGAACAGTGGTGCCTCCAACCGGTAGCTGTTTCCGGCCTGCCCCGTACGCTAGTCTGCTTACAAGCGCTGTAGATTGCAATTAGCTTCTCGGTTTTCCTCCTAAGACACGCAGTAAGGTGGCGGAAGGTAAATGGGTACAGTACCGACTAGGGGGTCTACTCCACTCTTCCTGCTATGCAGCCCAAAATAACCGGCACATCGGTGCCTCTGGCCGGTACCTGTTTCAAGCGAGTTCCTTGTAACACACCCAGCAAGCTAGCGGTCGAAGGTAAATGGTGCCGAGCTAGGGAAGCTAGGGGGTCCACTCCGAACGCAAAGTTCTGAGGTTGCTCCCCGAAACTGATAAACGGAAATGCTGAAACGCCTGCACCTGCTTGGCAGGCGAGTTGGCGAAAGGTGTCAGCACGCCAACCGACAATGGAGACTCAGTGGCACAAACACGGCAGTCGTGACACAAAAGAACCGCTTGGATTCAGCCCCAGGCATCTGGAACGGGCTGAATGGGCGGCCATGACCTCAACACGATGTAAGTTTCCGTGACGCGGTGTCGAGGAAGTTGCAGCAGCCACAGGCTTCTTTGTGCAAAGTGCAGTTTGCTGAGCTGGGGGCTGCTGTCTTTGGACGCCGGGTCGTGCAGGCTGCTGGAGTTGCTGGTAGAACCCAGGGTCGCCGGCATCACCACCGTGACATTGAGAAGGCGGTGGGTACAAACTTCCCAGGATGGTTGGAGGCATAGTTGGAGGCTCCAGCCGTTCCGCAGTCAGCTGCACTTGAGGCTGAGTTGGAGGTGCTGACAACTGCGGCACCGTGTCTGGCCCAGTGTCGAAACCCGAAAATGCTTCGGCAGACCGCCTGGCCAGCCCATCTTCGAATACGAGCGGTACACTTGTGAGCACGGGCTGCGGAACCTCGCGACTTCAAGCTCGTGCTGGGGAAGACCAGCCTGAAATGCTCAAGGACTCGCAGTCTCAGCCTCCTTTTCAACACCTGCGGAATCGAGGAGCCTCCTGTCCCTGACGTACTGCAGCGAGAAGGGCATACGGATTCCTGCGATCTGTGCAGTGCGAGAAACTTCCCGACGCCGCCCGAGGCCACGGCCCGCTGGTCCGAGCCAGATGCAACTCCTGGCCCGGACTCGACTCACTCGACCAGCTGAGCAGCGAGAGCCCGACTTTGGCGTTCTCTTCGCAGTCCCTGACGCGTCCTGGCGCGCGTGGAGACGAGCGTTCAAGGCGTCCAGATGCCTCAGCCATCGCATCTCTAATTGGAGCAGGCATGGTGACAAGGTGTGACAAGAAGTCAGAAAAACTGTGCTGCGCTCCGCTTGGCCGCAGAAAGCTCTGGCGGGCCAAGACCTTCAAAAGAAAAACCGGGTTTCTGTCAGAGGTTCTCAGAGTCTTGTGACCCCGCCTCCGAGTTCTGCTTGCTTGATAGCCGCCTCTGTGAGCACAGCGGCGAGCCGTCTTCTGCGAAGCCGTGTGAGACCCCCCAAATTCGGAGCCTGTAACCGGACGGCATCGTTGCTGGCGAGAGCACCATCGAGCTGCTGCCTGTTCGCAGAGGCCTTCTGGCTCTCAATGAGATGAATCAGTTGTGCCTCAGCCAGCTGTGGGACTCCAACTCTCGAAGCCGATGCCACGCGGACTCCACCTGTCGGCTGAGCCGCGGAGCCCCCAAACAAAAAAAACCCCAAACAAGAACAACTGCAGCTGCCAGCAGTCAGTGCGAGCTCCCTGCTCTGCACACACAGAGAGAGAGAGGAAGAGAGGGGTGCTGGTGCTTCCTTCCTTGCCGGGCTGCGCCTCCGCGCCCGTCATGCCAGCGTCCTTGGAGTACTTCTGCGGAGGCGCCCAACCCCACACGGGGCGAATGCGCTTGTTGAGGCAAGGAGCCGTCGCCGCCCGGGCGGCTGCCCGCAAGCGCACAGCGTCACCTGTCTGAAGCGCCTGCGGATGCGCAGCAGTGCACAGTGCACCCATCATGGTCGTTCTGTGCTGTTCGGGTCAAAACCGCGACTCTTCGTTCTGCAATGCTTGAGAATATTGATTGAATATTGAGAACTTCAGAAGAGGGCCACGAAAGCTGGGGGAAGGAAGCTCAGCCCCGTTCGTCGAACGCCATGCGGAGAAGATCTGCCACTTGCGTTTGAAACATTAATGCTATGCTTCATAGAGGCGGCGTGGATTTCGTCGAAACAAGACGCGAACCATCCTTGTGACTCCTCCCTCCCTCGCCGAGCTTCTTGTCGTCGTATGATGTACAACTTTCGTCTGTGGTGGTGACTTCAGCTTCGCTGAGTTGGCAAGGTTCTTGGCTTGGGCCGTCACCTCTCTCTGGCGACTCTGGTTTAAAGCTTAGCCTTACAAATGCATCAGGGAACTCGCAAAATTACGTACTTGCAACATTTATCAGCAAGGCAATTGCCTGGAGAGGGCGTGAGGGCACAGCTGATTTCGCACAAGCGGCTTCATTGCCTACATGCAGCATTGCAGCACCATCTGGGTGATCGCGTGTATTCTACAAAGATCTGTGCGATGCATTTTGGAGACTCATCCGAGATTTGCTTGGCAGCCCTGTGGTGGTTTGGTGTTCAGATGGCCGCTGCCGTGGCCGGCCGGGAGCCATGGACTTCCTCGCTTGGTTCTGTCCCCGGTCTGAGAGCTGCATTTGGTGAGTGGAGTTGGGTTAGGTCCATCAAAGCTTCATAGCAGTATGAGGACTCGTGCTGCTGCGCCAACCTGGCGGGATTGGCTTCCTGTGCCTCGGCAAGCTCGCGACCAACGCTTGACTGTCCAAGCTTCTGGAGATGCTTTTGTGCTCGGGCCACCTCAAGAGGGGAGCGGCAGCCGTTCACAATGCGTCTGCAGCACAGGTACGCATTGAGATGCACGCCTCTTGTCGGTTGAGACCTGCTTGCTTCCCATCCTCGATGCATCTCCTTGTGAAAGGCACAAGCAACTGCTACGGTTTGCCGACGGCGAAATTTGTGGCACCTCAGAAGCTCTACGTCTTTTGCAGTCACAGCTGCCTGCCCGGTGAATTCGCCAAAAGAACCAACGTCTGCACTGCACCAGCTTCCCGGCCTCGATGCTGCGCCGCACGTCAGCCTGCATCACAAAACAGCAGCCACTCAGTCACGCTCCCATCCCCTCCCACTCTTCAACGATCGGCCAGAGGTATGCCTGCAGCTCCAAGCACCGCAGGGCCTCTCTGGCACCTAGCACAGCATGCGCTGCGACTCGCGCGCTGCAGCACCGTAGTGCCGTCCGTTACCTGCAAGTTCTGATTCCGACACTTCTGCTCGTTTGGCAGCGGTGATTGCCGCACGCAGCCTCCCGTCACTCGCACATGCGGGGGCATTTGCACATGAGCGGGAAACGGGCCAGACGTTAGCATATCAAAGACCTGCCCACTGCACATTTTTCCGTCTGATTGATGACGACTATCGCTCAGCAGGCGGGAACTCGGCCACGGCTCAGACATCCAAGCTCCTGGGCGAACGACAAAAGTGCAGAGTTTCGCAGCAGCATACTGGCTGTTCGGCAATGCCCAGGCAAAGCTTGCAAGTTTCAATTTAACCTCAAGCAGTTCTGCCGAAAGTTCATGGGCTTGAAAGCAGCTATCCTGTCTCTTCTGCTTCAGACGTGTCTGACGTCCGCAGAGTCTGCAGCTCATCTAAAAAACAAAAGCTGTCTCTCAGTTCAGGAGGATGCCGTCGTACTTGGTCTGAAACCACTTCATCCCATCCTCCTTCCTCAAGCGGTGCGACGATCCTACCCTGCCACGTCGCAACTTTCGATACTGCACGCGGCCACCGGGCCGGGAGAGATGAACGTAGAAGTCCATGCCGTAGATGCCGGTACCAGGGTCGTACTTGATGCCCAGGTCGATGTGCTCTGTGATGCCAAATCCGAAGCTGCCATTCCTCGCAAAATTCTTCTTGCGAAGTTCGTACTCTTTCACTTTCAAGCCCTTCTCCAGAATCTCCTCCGCTTTCTCACCACGCACGGTCACGTGGCATGCAATCTTCTCATTTCGGCGGACGCTCCACTGCCTGATGGTCATGCGAGCCTTGGAAAAGACTGGCTGCTGCTCTGTCAACTGCTCGAGCACCTTCGCAGCTCGTGTGAGACGATCTCCACTCTCACCGACACTGATGTTCAAGACCAGTTTCTCCACACGGATTTGGCGCATTGGATTTTCGGACTTATCCGCCATGGCAGTGTGCCTCACCTTCGATGCTCTCGGAGCTGCTGATGAGGTGTGATGCCGCTGAGATCCGAAATCAGACGGCCAAAACAAATCAATCTTCCACTGGGTCTACACAGGCTGCGGAGGCACCAAAACCCTATGGCAGTGCAAGGGAGCTGAGATAAAACTCGCACGCACGAACATCTGAGAGAGCAACCCGGGGCAACGGAAAGCAACCAGCGGAGAGCCGTCTACCGGATGGCTACATCGCCATGGCGGCTATGGCGGCTAGAGCACAGCGGCGGGTCGTCCAAACGGGGTTCTCAAGTTGATCTCAGCAGCATGCAAACACGGGATAAAGAATGCAGCTCTGACGCCACGATACTTCGCTGGTTGGTGGTTCCTGGAACAAGCGCAGGTGCAAAACTGTCGGAGTGGCACGCACTTTAGAACGCCGAGATTTTCAGGCAATAAGCCATGGTGGCAGTCTCTACTCAAAGGATGAATTGACACGTCCCAAAACTGTACAGAGTCTGGATGCAAGCTTCTTTTGCTGCCTATTGCAGCCAAGAGATATATCTACATCTGATTGATTGTGCAGCCTAATCGGGCTTGAATTCACAAGTCTCTGCTATGCGCTATACTTCCGATGCAGGCAGGCGTTGTTTGAGAGGGTGTCCTTGGACAACTTGATTACGACCTGAGCGGTTCGGGAGCAGATCTAGGGGAGCGAGAAGATGCAAGCACAGCCACGTTTGAAGCAAATCTGGAAAAAAGATCGTCTCGATACTATCGGCACTACCTGTAATATCAATGGCCACGGCTCACTGCAGTCTAGCCACTGAGAGTCGCGGAAGGCTCCGGCGAGGTGCCTCAGGCACGCACGACTGCCCAAGGAAACCACATCGTCTGGAAACGGGGCCCGGGCATGAGATTACTCGCTCTTGCGTTGCTTCAGCGATGCTCGGAGGTATCGAGATGGAGATGCGGTGTCGGTGGAAGGTGTTGCTTCATGGCTCCGGTGAGAATTGCTTGGGGAGGTTTTCACTTGAGGGTGCCCGTGCTCCGTCTGGTCGCCTCTGGGTGTTGCATCGCTGTCATCGGAGTCAGCATTGATCTGATCACCATTCGAAGAGATTGCATCTGAATCTTCCCCATCAATTGACAAAGAAGTGGTGGTCACGGTTGTGGATGGCACCTGCTTGCCCAACGGGGCTGCAGTCGAGAGCAAGTAACTCGCGGTCGGTGCCTGTCGGGCAGGTTTTCTTCCAACAAGGTCCCTGGGGCCGCTGTCACTGTCACCCGTCTCATTGCAATCCAAGCAATCACGCTGCTTCTGCTTCTGCTTGCGGGTCCTGGTTCTTGTAAAGGTGGTGCTGGTCGTGGTGGCGGTAGCGGTGGTGGTGGTGGTGGTGTAGTCCCAGTCCGAGCAATTCCAACAATCGCTGGAATTCGAGTCCAGACCAATGGCTTCAGTCGTGTGTACAGTAAAGGTTGTGCTACTGAGTGAGAACGTTGTGCTGCTCGTCGCTGAAAACGTTGTTGTTGTGGTCCTCGTACCTGTGACTGAGGTCGCCGTGAGAGTTGTACTCATCGTGGATGTAGAGCTTCTCGTGAGCGTCTCTGTAGATGTCTGTGTTTGGCTCGATGTTGTCCTGGTAGAAGTTGTCGAAATTGAAGTGGTGGCTGTATGAGTCAGGGTGCTGTGCGTCACAGTGACCTTAGTTGTGAGCATGTGAGCGCATGAGCAACGTCTGCGACTTCCACGGGCCGCAGAAGCAAGGGCTGGAGCAGGCAGCGTTGTTGTCGGTGGCTCAGGCGGCAGCTTCCTTCAGAAATGATTAGGGTATGGCTTTTCGTATCTCGTCTGGCCGAGTACCTACACGGTCGATCCAGATGGGCTCGAAAGATCTGAGTTCGCCACACACAAATATTATCGCAGAAGGCAGGCTGCTGACATGTCAGCGTCCCCCCTCCTGTCAGCTATGCACGTGGCTGATGCAGGCTCCAAAGGCAGAGTAATTTGAATACCGAGTCCTCCAGGATTGAGCACCAGCCTGGCTAGTAAACCCATGCAAACTCCATGGAACCGTGGAGACTGCAAGCAACTGCACGGCCGAATGACCGAACACCCACATCACTGATGTAAAAAAAGTATCATATCAATCATGCCGTGCGGACGAGACGACGCCAAGATACTCCAATGTGAAACACCCTTTGGGTAGCAGCGACTCGTTTCTGCGCTGAACACATTCCTCGCATGCCATGGATGTCCGTCTGTAAACTTGGAAACATGAAGGACCGCGCGAAGCTGGGGTGCACACACTTAAAAGCGTGCCGCCACAAACGCTGGGCACATCAATCGTCCTGCAGAGTCAGGTCACCTTCCCTTCTGAGGCCGAAGTTACATGCAAAAGCAAGCGCAGAAGAAAGCATACAGCCGGTCTCATCAGCCCCCTCAATGCAGCTCATCGCATCCACGATTGGCCTGATGAAGTTGCAGTATGGACGAAGAACCCAAAACGCGCACCAGTTCAAACCTAAAGCAAAAGACGCGCAGACCAGCAAGCTGGGAGGATTGCTGCGAGCCGAGGGGGCACGGTGCGTTGCCGTTTGTGAAATAGATCCTCGATCTAGCTCTTGGAACGAACAGATGCACGAAACTAGCACGAGCACCCCGCCTCTGTCCAACGAAATCTGCCAGAGCACCTCTCTAACAACTCACTTCGACATCGCGAATGTCGCGAATCGCGACTCTACTCGAAAGGGCAACCCTAAGATGCTTGCCAGCGCTTCCGGCTGGCTCTTGCTGCAGGCCTTGGCGAATGTGATCCACGACAGGAGTCTAGAGTCCAGAAACAACCAGGCATCATTGCCGAATGCAAGCACAACAACCAGCTCGGCGCACCCCGCTTTACATGCCCCACGACTCTGCGGTGGTCCTGTAGGACATCTCTGTGACGGCCTGACGCCTGAGAACTGTGGCATCCTGTGTCCCTAGTCGGCATGGCACTATCCCTGCAAAATCTGACAGTGTCCTGAGCCGGCAAAGCCTGTAGCTGCAATAGAACCATTAGCTTGAAGGCAAGCACGCATCCTGCAAGTGTGCAAAGATCTGCGTTCAGCTCTCTCATCACCCTCTGTTCTACCGTAGACTGCGGGGGCTCCTGTTGAGCAGGCCACTCGCATCCCTCCGCATTGCACGTTTCCAATTTACTTCTGTTGGATGTGTCTTCTGCAGGCATGGGCGCTCATAATGCGTGCGTCCCTGTCTAGAACAGGCCTAAACTTCCTTGGCCTGTGAACACTATAGATGCTATGTTCTGCACATGAGCAAGGGCAAGAGTGAACCTCACACTCCAGCGTCTGGGCCAAGAGCAGGCCGCACGATGGCAGGGAACACAAAGAGAGCACCCGAATCCCACCGGCACATGCAGCATCTCTCAAAAGCACAATCGGCATCGGGCCTGTACATGTCTGCTGAATGTGCCGCTTCTCGCAGCTCTTGCGCCGCACCTCCCAAGCCCATGCTCTCATCAGTACAAATTATGCTTGACCTCGGCGGGGCTTCCCCCCGCGCCAACTCGAGCTCGTAGTCGCCGCAGGCGCTCCCGAGCGAATGCGACCTGCAGCCGTAGGGCCGTCACGACCATGAGTGCGGCCATCGCAGGTCTGACGCGACTGTTTCAGCTTTTTTTTGGTGGCCTCCGAAGAGGTGAAACCTGCTGCATCGGCAGCTGTAAGAGCTGCAATCAACCGCCGCTGATCCTCCGGGATGAGCACGGCAAGAGCGCTTCAACTGTGCTCAGAGAAGATGAACCGCTCTGCCGGCCAGGCCTCCCCGTGCACAGAGCGAGTTAACTCCTCGACCAGTCAGGTCAGAAGACGAATGGTCATGGCTGGATCCAATGCACGGTATGCGTCCTAGCCTAAGCTCGTACTCGTTCTTTCTTGCCTTTCCTGTTCCTTTCTGTCCGATGCCTGCGCCTCTCCCCGAGCTCAACTTTTCAGTGAGGTGTCGCTGGGTCGTCGATGTTGTTGTTTCTTTTTATCTCGCCGGTCCTGCCTGCATTTTTGTGCCTTTGTTATCCATTCATTTGTGCTTTCTTCCCCTCTCGTTCTTTCGTTGTGGCACACAGTTAGGCCAGCACATCGGGCCGTTCACTTCACTTTAGCAGAGTCTACCTGCCTGATTCCAAGCTAACTGTAAGCCCTGCCTGCGACCTTCCGCTCAACGAGCTGCCTACCCACACGAAAGGGTCCCCCGAGCTCCGCACCCGCTTGACTCACTTGCCTCGCTCAGGCTCCCTCGTAAGACTAGGTGCCGTGATTCAGTTTGGGATGGCGCCAACCTCTGCGGATAATTTTCCCTCCAAATTCACGCCGCATGTTTGCTGCTTTTTCGTGGCGCTCCTCCCCTCTGTCTCGTGCGGTGTTCTGTTTTGCTTCCTGGCGCCGATGTTCTGCCATTTCTCTCGGTCAGCGCGAACACGTTCTCCCTCTAGCACCATCCAGCAAGAGCTGAGGCTTCAAAGTTTCCTTTGGGAAGAAGGGCGCCCGTACAGCACCAATGACCAGAAGGTCTGACCGACCCCAAGTATATCTTCGTCTGGTAGAACACGTGAAAGACGAAGGGTGCTCAATCTAATGCTGACGGTCACCACACCTCTTGAGCTGTTGAGGAGTGTTGCATCGCTGCCTCCCTTCACCAAAAAGGGACCTCCCCGAATTATCTTTGCAAGGATCGTCTGGACAACTAAAATGCACTTTCTCGCAGGCCAGAATGTTGCGTAGTGCAGCTGAAGCCGGGGGCGGCTTCCGACTTCAGCCACAGCGGCTATCTGTCTGTGCAGTGTGCATTTTCGAGTCCAGTGCTCTGCTCGACCCCGTCCTGTGGCGACACTATACTCAGTCGCACGTCAAATTATATGAGGAACCGATGAGCAGTCTATGTCAAACCTGTGAGAGAGCTGTGAGATAGGCGTGAGACATCTGCCAGAAACCTATGACGAGCCGGTGAAAACCGCATGCGAAACACGTGAGAAGCTTGTCTGAGCAAATCCCGCTTCCCAAGTGCACATTAACACAAGATGCCGGAAGGAACAACAAAGCAGGGCATGAACTGAACGAAACCGCAATGAGGTGCCTCTGCCACCTCGGCACGCGTCTTGGCCATGGTCTCCTCCGCCTTCACAGATCTTCGCAGGCCAAGAAGCAACAAAGAGACCAGCTATTGCCATGCAAACACGCCACATGAGGCAAGGTCCTCGAGCATGGACACCGTTTTCTGGGCAATCTCGATGACTTCTGAGTTCTGCTCCAAGACGACCTAGAATAAGCTCAGCTGAGATTGCTCGTTCTGTGATCTCAGTATGCTTCCTTGGCATCTTCCATAGCAGCCACGATTGCATCCTTGTCTCTGGCCTGGTGTAGCCACAAGTGGGATTTATCAGACATCCGGCCAAGTCGGGTTGGTGGACGGATCTTTGAGTGGCTCCGGGCAGTGCTTTAAGGAATGTCTCTGAGAGACTGAGGTATTCAATCCGCCCAGCCGTAAGGCTTGGAGCTCAGTCTGGGTGCAATATCTCAAAATGCAAGATATGCCTACCCTGCCTGCCTTCCTCCCTGCCTGCATGCATACCTGGAGAGAGCTGGAGGGAGAGCGAGCGAGCAAGTGAGAGAGAGCGAGAGATATATGTATATATAGAGAATGCCAGCGAGCAAAAAAACAAAACACACGCGCGTGCATTCGTGCTCGAATCCCACACCTTGACTGGCTGCATGCATGTGTCGGCATTAGGCTGCCGAGTGACCTTCGTCGCCTGTGCCAATTTATCTTGGCACCGCTGGCGTGTCTTCAGCTGAGAGTGCCTGGTTTGCTGCGAGGCCAGTCTCAGTTCAACTCAGGCATGGCGAAGGTAACCTCTGTTCGAAGTGCTGCCACTCTTCTGCAGGGACTCCATGGCCAGAAAGTTCCTGTGCTAAGGCAATTTGCTCAACAGGTTGAAGCACCGTCACATTGCGCCAGGCACCTGAAGACCTTTACCGAGGCTTTCGATGTCTTCTGCATCTGCAAGTCTTGACAACCTGCTCGTTCTCAATTGACGGTTGCCTCCACTCGCTAGGCCATGCCCCTGTGCCTGCTCATGGCATGCGTGCGTAGAGCTGCTCGTGCTGCGTCCAACCTGAAGCAAATCTTCATGGAGGCTGCAGGATACTGGTCGCAAGACTTATTCACACGACTACTTGCTCAGCATCTGTTCATTAAGTGCACGGCTCTTGCTTCTCCTTGGGGTCATCCCCGCACATCTCGGGAACCTGAAAAGAGCTGGCATCCCATTGACCCCAAGACTCCCGATGTCCAGGCACAGCCCCGGAACCAGTCACTCAAAAAACTCCCCTGCACCAAGACCCCGCCACCGCGCCCGGGACCGCCTTCTCCTGGAAGCTCTTTTCCGCAGCGATGATGGCAGCTTTCAACCGAGTCATATCCTCAACGGCCGCCACCAACGAACTCTTGGCCCCTCGAACAGCGAGGTCGGAGGGCGGAGGAGGCGCCTTGGCTTCGGCAGCTCGCCGGAGCTCCTTTCGGGCAGATTCCCTGGCCTCCGCCAACAGAGAAGAAGAAAGACGATCCCCCATTTTTCATGGCTAAGTAAAGGGGCCGCAGTTCTTCGCCTGCAAAGCTCGGAGAGTTGCACGGGCTCGCTTCACGACATCCTCTTCCAAGTGGACCTGCCGCATGGCATGAACCATCAGAGCTTTGCTGAGGCTACCAGATGCTAATCAGTAGTCGTAGTAGTAGTAGTAGTAGTAGTAGTAGTAGTAGTAGTAGTACTACTACTACTACTACTACTACTACTCCGGCGCCTTGAGAGCCCCCTCAATGGCAGTCCGTAGTCGTGGCACATCCCGAACCTGCGACACGGAGAAATCAAGGAGCAAATTGCTCTTCACAGCTAGAGAGTGGAGCTTACCGCTTCGCGATATTTGTGACGGAAACTTGGGTCAGGGCGTTTAGGAATTTTCCGAACATACTCCGACACCTCAAACAAATCCTTCCAGAGTGTGTTGAGCCTCCTTTCAGGATGTTTCGCGCCTTCGGCGTTCCGACTGGGAGGTGGATCTTGTGGCACGGGAGTGCCAACAAATGTTGCCGCGAAGTCCCGACTCTGGCTGTTTGGACCACCGTTTCAATCACCGCATTGCCAAGCAGCACACTACACCCGCCGTCTGTGATGGAAATGAAAGGGTTCTCGCACATAAATATTTCCTGCTGTTCTCCTCATCCTTTCGCGTTGCACCTTGCACTGCACGCACTGCGTATCAAGAGGCCAACAGCCATCGATACATAAACAGTCGATCGAGCAGCGTGATGTAGAGCCACGGTTCAGAGTCCAGAGTTTAATAGTCTTCACAACCCTGGTGTTGAAGTCAGTCAACACAACACGTGTACAATATGATAAATTTTAAAAAAGAAATTGCGACGAGTACAAGACTTGATCGAAAGGTAAAAATCTACAGCTGCTGTGTCGCGAGGCAAGCAAACGCAGAACTCGAAGCAGTTGGTTTCGGAACTGTGCATTCCTCTTCTTCAGGGTTTAAGCTTTAGCAATGGGATCCTTTCAACCTGGATAGCGTGGGCGACACTTGAAGTTCTCTGCCAGATCCAGACTTGCTCCAAAGCAATGCCCAGGCCCGGGTAAGGAGTGCAACTTACGGGTATCCGCACCTGAGCTGCTCTCCGCAGCTCTCTGGATGCCTGAATCCACGCTGCCCAGCTAAAGCTGAGCTTGCACACTGCCTTGGTTAAGCCAAGCGCCTCGGAGCGGGCTTTGTGAGTACGCATCGCTTGCTTCAGCCGGGGTGCCTGCAGGAAGCACAAAACTCAAGTCGCAGACCGGGCTCCGATAGTGGCCTGCTCTGCGCCCAGACCACAGCCAACTGCAGCTTGCATTGCCTCAGCTTTCTTCTAGCCGTTCTATCACTGCAATCGAAGCGGCTTCTCGAGCGCGCTGCCGCCTGCAGCTTCCAGTAGTCGCCGGACTCCACGGCATCCTGAGAAAGCGAGCAGCGGCTGCGGAAGGAGAAGGCGAAAGCATGCGAAGGGGGTTGGCTCCACATGGCACCTCCACCAACATCACAGCGCTCTTCCGGAACTCGGCGGCCTTGGCCGCACTCTGTTCAGCTCAAGAGCTCAAGAGACACGGGCCGACGACGCGGCCTCGGCAGCAAGCAAGACGTCCCGAGCCCAACGCACCTGCCGTTGCCAAGGCATGGCCGCATGGCATGGGAAGACAAAGACAGCTGACGTGCTGACGTGCCTCCGGGCCCTGCAGGCCGACTTTGTGGGCATCGAGTAGCAACGCCTCCGAAGCGGAGTGGACGCAGTGACTGAGACTCCATGTATTTGCAAATTTCGCAACGCGTCAAACTTCGCCCGTCCGTCAGCATATTTGGCCCTTCACAAAGTTTCTGATCGAATGAAAAGCACTCCGAAAGCGAAGAACGAGTACCCTCACAACACAGGTATGCTGTCTGTCCCTACAATTGAATTGAAGCTTTGCTTGCTTGCTTGCCTGCCTGCTTGCCTGCTTCCTGGATTGCTTCATCTTACGGAGCTGCTCAAACGCAATATCGTGAGAGACCATTTCAACCATCGGGGAGGCAAAGGCGATGTTGGCACGCGTCTGGGGCTAGTGTTGCGGCCTTGCTGTTCCTGTGCTTTCATGCTTCCCCGACCCGTTGTCGCCAGACTGGGGCTGGACAGTTCATTGCTGCTGTAACGTTGGAGCCGGGGATCTGGATTTGCAGGAATCGGGGAAAAGATGTGGAAGCACCCTAGCACCCACCACAAGCTTACCGGGGGCACTTGGGAGTCCATGTGCAGAAGTGGACAAAGGGACGAAGGACGACACAGGTACAGAAAGGCGCCAGAGCCAATGGAGCCGGAATCAAAATGCCTCCAGTGAGTTGATCAGAAATTGGCTGTCAAAGCTGCTCTGTTCCCTGACATTTGCCTGCTTTCTTTCATGGCTTTGGGTCGACCATTCCTCCACTACTGCCATATGGCCATATGGTATAGGAATAGTGGCACTGCGCATGTTCTGAACCGTCTGCCTGCGCGGTTGGAGCTAACAGGTTTGAGTAGTGACACGAAAGTCCCATGAACAGAGAGAGTCAGCTACAACATTGGGTCATGACGATATCCGTGGAAGCCGGTGCCTGCACCTCCTCTGTGCGGCCCTTGTCCACGGCAATGGACAGCCGTTTCCGGAACTGAGCAACCCCGACCAACCGAAGAGAACAGCAGGTTCACACACACACACACACACACACTCCGGGCCTTCTTGGTGCATGGGTCTTCGTCCTCACCAACATACACCTGCTCACCTTGCCGAGGGGCCGGGCTAAGGACTCAGACGAGGTGACAGGCCCCAGGCCCCGATCCCGGCCTGGTTTCGCTGTTCCGTCCTGGCGGCCATCACAGAGACTGGACTGTGCTGCGGTGCTGCGTCCCAAGATTCCAAGGCCTCTGGCCAAGGGTACACAGCAGGTGGTGGTGGTGGCGGAACACCCGCACGAAGAGGGCCTGTCAACGAAAGCTGCATGTCACATGAGCGTCAGCTCGCGATCAGGCTTCACATGCGGCAGCCTGATGCAATGGCAGGTCCGTTTGCGGCAGCACGAACCTGTTGTCTCTTGAGTGTCTACCCCCGTGCTACCACATCCTGCTTCACATCCGGAAAACTAGTTGCTAAGTGTTTTGCTGTTCTGCGGCGAGTTACTGCCACAACTCCCCACTTGCGTGTTCGGGTATTTTAACCGACATCATTCCACAATTGTCTAAGCTTTTCAGCAGCCCTGGCAAAATCCCCAGCATGCGATCAACCATGACCATGGCAAGACCTGCGACGGCGACGCATGTGAGCACGTAGGACTGTAGGACTCTGATGCTCAAACAAACGTAACTGCACTCGCCTACGAACACAATGAACACCCTGATCTCTTTCAGAAACTCAGGCAGCCTTCCCGTGAGCGACGTTTTTCTGGAGGTACCTTAGCGGCAGGCTGATTCACGGCTGCACGGAGCAATAAGCAGCGGGTCATTGGGCGTGTGGCCCGTCATCATATCGAATTGTCACGGCTCCATCCGGCGCCACCTGCGGACATAGCGGTCCCTCGTTCTCTGGTGGATATCCAAAGGAACACAGCCCATGCCTCCACAACCTAGCAATGCAGCCCAGAAGCATCACAGAAATCACACAATCGCCAAACAAGATCAGCTTTCCTGTCCGCAATGCCATCGTCCAGGAACCCACTCAGCCTTCCCAGCCCGGCCCGAAGCCCAAAGCAGTACAAGTGAGTTCGGCGCCTCCACACGCAGACCTGGCACTAAGGCGGGTCCTGGTTCAGCACTATGGGATGCAGTCTTTCCTCAACTGCTTCGGCTGGGGCGCTCACCGCATTGTGCAACAGCTGGTGGGGCTGGTGATGGTGAGAAGCGAAAACTTCCACCTGCATGTGTTGTGTCTTCCTGCGGTTGCAGCGCTTCACATCAGACCGACCTGGAGCACCGCCCGGCCATGGCGACGGGGCAAGCATGAGACAATGAGAGACTTATGAAACAAAATGAAATCGACTCATACACTTCCCACTACTAGTAGTTTGCGGCTAGCGAGTCACGGTTCGTCAAGGCAACAGAAATCAAGCAGTGCGCTTCGCATGCCGGCTGGACACTTATGGGTCTAATCTTGGCTTGGCTGTGGTACACTGCATCTGCGGGGAGGAGTCTTTTCTGAAGTCTGGTGATGCTCGACGCAGCTTCAGCTTCCGCAAATTGAAGGCGAAGATCAAGTCTGTGCTCACCTTCGCTGGAGGGGTTGGCGGAATCATGTATGTGTGTGTCTGCACATCTAATGCATTCATGCATGCATGCACGCATGCGCGCATGCACGCATGCATACGTACACATACACATACACATACACATATGCAAACACAACGCATACACACTCGGATTGGCATACACATGCACATACACATGCGCGCACACACACACACACACACACACATGTACGTACACATGCACATACACGCCCATCTACGCATGCGCTGATGCACAGAAGCAGACACACATCAGGCAGAAATACATCGCGGACGCTAATCACATGCCTGACAACAAGTGAAACAGTTGAAGCTGTACGTTTGCGGCACATGGCCGGGGCCCTTGTTGGAAACGATGCGAGGGGACTTCCACACCGGCTGCAATCCCCAAAACGCCGTCTCCCGCAAACCGCCCAATTTTGAGTTTGGAGGTCGCGGGCAGAAGCAAATCGAGAGCGCGGCAAACACAGCTAGCATCGGAAGGCCAATGTCCGTCCAGCGCGTCGCCGAGCTTTTCCATGGGGCAAAGCAAGTTGCCAAAAACAGTTCTGCACAGCTGTACAAAGTGCGTGTTGGAGAAGAATAAATTTAAAGAGTTTGCAGGGGATGGCATCCTGCGAGGTTCGACGACTGTACACACAGCAGCCATCTTAGAAGCGGTTGCCCTATTTCAGGTATTCATTCCATGGGATGGAGTTCCAGTACAGGAACCGGGATCCCGGAACGGAGCTCTTGCACCCCGTCTGGCTTCGATGCTCAAGCGATCCATGCTTTGGGCCTTTTGTCCGTTCCGAGACTGGGACCTGAAACTCACCCCCGAACCTGAATTAAAGCACTAAGCAGCTCCCCTATACGAGGCCCCAGGCGCCCAGTCAGATTCTGGATACCTGCAGCGACGGCACGAGCATGAACATGAATGCATGTGCTTTGGCTCTGGATATGCGCACTCTGGCGGCCAACTGCAATGCATGCCCGACACATCGCAAGTCAGACCTTAGTATGCTGCAGGCCCGACACACGCCGACGGCCAATGAAAATTATTTTCTGCATTTTTTGGGCAGCTGCCGCAGACAGGCACAGCTGCAGCGGTCTGCTAGAACGCCTGTGGCGTTCAGCGACACCTCAGATTCAGACGGTGCCCAACGAATATAACGAATTCGCGGCCCGAAAGCTTCCTGGCAACCCAGTCAAGCGGCAATCGTGACGGACGACGCTCTTTTCGGCGTGACTTTCTCACCAACCTACTGAGGAAGCGAAGCGACAAGAGCAGTTAAGCGGAAGAAAGCGAGAGTGAAAGGACTGAGGGGCCTTGTTCAGTTCCGCGAACCCCATGTTTTTGATCACATCGGTCAGGTTGTGGGCTTCCCCGTGGTCGACCTCTTCAGTCCGTGTCTTCACGATCGCCTCCAGGCTTCGAGGCTCGGTTTGAAGGCCGAAGGCGACGGCTCTGGCGCTCTGGCTCTGGCGCTCTGGCTCTGGCCTTGGCTCTTCGTGGTGATGCGGAGGCGGCGTCTTGGCTGGCTCTGGAAGGGAAGTGCTGCACCTGCCAGGATCTGCCAGGCCCAAAGCCGCTGTACGCCGTGCTGTGCCTGTGTTGCCGAAGAAACAGAGGGTGCCTGACGCAAGTCAAGCGACACCAACAGCACCGGAATAGCGAAACGCGTTAGAGCTAGAGCGCTTCAGATGAAGTGACTGCAGGGCAGAGGCTGACAGTAGCTCTCCCACCTGCGAACGAAAGGTAGGATCCGACAGTGACCGCAGAAACCTCTGCATGTCAAGCACGCACCCGCTGACAGCATTTCGCTCCAAGTCGATTCTCAGGCAGCAGCTGGGATTGCAAGTGGCTTGCCACCTCAGCATGTTGTTGACAGAAGCAGGAACATGTTTTGGGACATGCCCTCAAATCGAGAACAAGGCATACATCGGACTCAAACCAGCTTCCTGCATCACGAGGCAGAACTGCACCAGCGCTGCCTGCCGTTTGCACTTGCCGTGTGCGTTCTTGGACGACCAACATGTGTCTACAGCATTATTACGGTTGGTCTCTTCGGTGTCTTGTTTGCTTGCCAGGCTATACAGCATGGACTGAAACGTAACAGCTGGACTCTTCGAACATCTCAAACAATGTCTGTCAGTCAAACTCAACCAGAAGAAGAGCGAAAGACGGGGGCAGCTCGAGACGGGACGCAGAAGCAACATCAACAAAACGTGCAGTTGCTCGGTACAGTGGTTAAAGCGATCACTGCTTGAATCTTCTCGCCTCCGACATGCCATGAACGACAGCGCCGGGAGCTGCAGCTTTGCAACTGTTCATCAAGTCCGCAATACCTCACGGAAGCTATCGAGGCGCAAGATGTGCACAAGCTGCTGGCAGAGGCCTCCCTACGCTGGGAGCCCGACGTTCCTCCTCCTGTCCCTGCCTTCGGAGGCATGTGGGCAGGCAACATCGAATAACCCAACGCAACCAAAAGGAGCTTGAAGCTGAGGTTTAGTTTCCCACATGTAAACTCAGCAGCACGGCCTCGGTGTTGTACCAGAGCAAGTGGCCATCACATCACCTGTCTACACTTTCCTGAACCAACAGGAAACGAAGCAGCGGATGCACCTTCGAAGCTCATGTCGAAGGAAGAACCGATCTGGCAAAGAGGCCCGCTCCACACTGCACGACTGCGGATGACTGTGGGCGGCAACTCGGACATGTCGGGCCCACACTGGAGACACAGGTGCTGGGCGTCTGCTTGCCTGGCAAGAACATGAGCAGAAGCATAGCGTGGGCCTGGCCGCGACATGCCCAGGCGCCTTTTTCAAAAGAGATCGGTTTCAACTTCAAGTCCTTGGCCGGAGGAAGGACTCTGCGGCTGGAAGCACTCTGTGGCACCGTACTTCTCACCACTTTCTTGGTTTGCTGGGCTCCTCACTTCTGCCAATCGGGATGCGCTCCCCTGATCTTTCACGAGCAAGAATACTGCCTCGTGTGCGGGCACGATGAACGAGAGTGCTAATTGAGAGCGAAAATTATGACGCGAAAGCGTCGGTCTTTACAGGCCTGGGCTGGGTTTGGGCTTGGCCTATGGGGCTGTTGCTGGTGCTGCAAGTGACGATGTGTAGCGCGCAGCCGAGACAAGCTATTACTGTACAGCTAATAAATGCATGGCCCAGTAGCGGACAACTACATGTGACGGCTGTTTCTGTACACGGCTGAACAGCCGGTCCCAAGACTTCGGAACATTGTCCCGGGTATTTGCACAAGTCTGCAACAGGCCAAACCAAGCAGTCTCCGTGGATGCTTGAAGCAACCCGAGGTACGTGACCCGAACGGTAAGTTCCAGCACCGATGCCAGGTGCATCTAGTTGCATTCACTTGACACGAATAAGGCCTGTCCTCCGGACCTATGGCTCCACTCAAACGAAACTACATGGACTCCAGATTCCATCAGAAGCAAGCCCCCAGAAAACAGCTGCTTAGCGCTGATCGCGTGCAAACCAACAGGAGCGGCTGTGCATCCTTACTTGTCGGAAGGAACAGAACCAATTCAAAAGAATAAAATCCACCCGGGTGTCAATTGTCTTGAGACCATCAAACCTTAGTTTCGAAACGGGATTCCGCGAGTTGTTGTTTGGCTCTTTTTCTGCACCACCAGAACAGATTTCGAATCCAGACAGCCTGCAAAGTTTACATCCGTGGGCGACAACCGACAGTCAGCATGCCTTGCCAAGCCCATGTAGATCTCGGACTGTGTCCTGGAGGGCCGAAGAATCTTTGCGAAGGTCCTCCGAAGTCAGAAGGGTGCGTAGTGGTGCAGATGTCTCTATCGCGACACCCCTCGCCAGAGGTCCTCTGTCAAGAATATGATAACAGCATCAACCTCAGCAGTACTTTACATCAGACGCTGCATCACGTCATCCAAACGAGCGCCTGGCTTCGCCATTTTGGATTAAACCCGACAAGGAACGCTGCAACAGTCAGCTTCTGAGCCCTGCACAGCAGAGAGCTGGACCATGACGTCGAACGAGCGGCAGATGCAGTTGGCCTTCGTCCCTGCATAGCGCACAGATGCTGCTGCACATTGAAGCCATGTGAAACCATCAAGTGCTCTGACGCCAGAATTTAACGACTCCAAGGTGCATAAACTTGAGAAAACCGTTTGGCAAGAAGCCGCAGTTAGTCCGCTCCTCGGTAGCTCGAGACTGGAACTTATCAAGGTGGCTGTTCGAGCGTACAAAGTGCCGGGCGGTACTGTCGCATCAATGGAAAACTCGGCATCCTTACAGGCTTCTCTGAAAAGGCAGAGCCCACAAGGTCTCGGCGGATCGATCGCTAAAGTTTGAAACATGTGCCTGGTCAAGGTTAAAGCAAAGCCGCGACAACGCACAGGGTGCACAAGCAGATTCTCGGCTATCCGTCCGTCCCTTCCGAAGTGTGCTCCTGGTACGGCTCGTTACGGTTTCTCTGCAAGTGGCCTGATCAGAGTCGTTCGCGCAGCGATGAGGAGCAAGCGGATCCTGCACCATTTTGCTCGTGAAAGATGCGGCAAAATGCCACCACATAGTTCGTGCCGATCCGTCCATAAAGTTTTGCATCACAGATGCTACACTACGACAGCATGGGCAACACCACTACAAGTTTCGCACAAAGCAGGGTCCATCGAATTTCGAATCACCACCGCCAGCAGCGATCCTTGAAGGATCCAGCTCCCCTGTCAGAATTGCACTGCATGCCAAACATCCGCAGAGCCGGAGCCCAACCAGCCTTGAGAACTATATTGTCAGAGGACAAGGGATCCTTACATCAATCTGCACAGGATGGCTTGCTCTCCCCTCTCTGACATGTCACCAAAGCACCAACGCATCTGCAGGCAAGTAGCGGCTGATGTGCACAACTCCGTACAGTCTCGGACCTGGGCAAAATCAACGACAAATCACTGCACGATGCTCGTAGAGTGACCTGGCCTCTGAACCAACACCTGTTGATGTGTCGATCCGGGTGTCCTGACTGCCCAGCTCACGCATCTGTGCAAAGAGCGCTCGCAAGGCTTCCCGCCTCCAGAGTCTTTAAAACTCGCAGATCGCAAGGCGCACAATCGCCACTCTTTAAATACACGATGTCGCCAACAACCTGACGCCAGTCAGGAAGCATATGGTGTGGAAGCGACTAACATTGCAGCAAACCTATCTGCTGGCTCATGCAGAGGCGAGCACCATTTCTGGAGCGTTGGCACGGACAAAGTCTCCATTTCGAAGCACCTGCCAGAACGGCTTTGTCCAAGACCACGGCCCCCATCTTAAATCTAAACTCCTCGGCAGCGGCAAGGAGAAAATCAACCTCATCTTCACCAAGAAAAAAGACAGAAACCGGCTGACCGCTTCCAAAGTTTCACCAATCTCAATTCACGGGATCTCAGACTATCATTGCTCTGCTATAGTGCCAAAGGCTTTGCTCAAAGGCAAACCCAAAAGCTGGCCTCAAAGCCGCGCTCGAAAAAAGATCGAACATCGGGCCTTGACTGTCGCAGACATGAGCGAAGCAAAGCCGTTTCTTGTGATCTTGCAGGTGCACGGCCACCATTTCCGGTTCTGAGGAAATCCTGCGCCCTTGGCCGTGAAACTGGCGTCTGGAAGAGTTACCTACTGGCATGAGACTGATGAGGCTGTTGCGCCCGCCATGCAGGATCCGAACAAGGGGCGTAGCGATGACCTACCAGCTAGTCTGCTGCCAGGCATGATTCAAACTTCTTCCCTGGCACTGCCTGCCTTCTGGCTGAGTTCTGCACACCTGCTAGGTCGGAGGCACGGCTTTGCCTAGAGCCTTTCAAATCACCCCTGCCTGCAGGCTGCCGGAATGTTCGCAGGCTACTAAAGAAGCCTGTTAGGGCCTCCCGTGAAGCAGTACAGCCCTTCAGTGACAGGAACATGTAACATGCACTTGAAGCAGCAAGCAAGCGGGTGCGGCCTTTTCACTGACCTTCGGCTTCTCGAAGTTTAGACCGAATCGACGACACAAAGCAATGAGATCGGCTGTGTGCTCCTGCACACTTTCTATGCGAGCAGCGGCGGCTTTGAGAAGGTGCCAGAGCCTTGCCTCGAATCGGGCTTCTTCCAATCCTGCTCTCTCCTGGAGCACTACAATGCAACAGCCACCAAAGCTGTTCCGAACGCGCCTGCAACAGCTTGTCGGCTACCTTGAGCAGGAGGTGAGCAGTGGCCTGTGGAGGTCGAGGGCCAGAGTGAGATGATGGATGTGTGACTCTTGGTCGCCGAACATCCTGCCGTGGATAACGGCGTCGATTCTCACTAAGTTCTTGTGTTTCCTGCAGGGTGTGAACAATTCCCATGCTGAAACGGAAGCTACATAAAGCCCGAAGAAGTTTCCCTCGTGTGCTGCATCATGCCACCTTGTCTTGCTGGGCCACAAGTTCTCTGTACTCCGTACAAAGCCTTGGCTTCGAGGCACATCGCGCTCAAAACCCAGCACTGAAAAAGTAAGCTTCAGGCTGATCCAGCAACGAATGCGAAGTCATGACCTCGAGCTGCGCCTGACTTGCCGATTCCAAAGCGAGAAAGAAACAGGCACAAGCATTGGCCAAACTGGAAAGGTATGCATCAAAAGAACTATATCTTCCAAGACTTGTCCAATGCTTCTGAAGAGAACTGATGCTGAGCGCTACCAGTACCAACCCAAAAAGGATGCTGACGCCATACCCTTGGTAGCTAGACGTCCCAAGTTTGGAATCACTGCAGAAGCGACAAGCTAGCTCGGAACCCCAAGAATTGACGGCCCACGAGCAAACCATAAACTCCGCCAAAAGTGATGACAAGCAAAGTGCTTGAGGACCAAAACCGAATCTCTAATCGAACTGGTCTGACACGGTGCTGGACAGCGACAGGGTTCTCTGTATGCAGATACAAGCGTGGCCAGCTTTCCGCGTATCTTCCGAGTCCAATCTCGACGTCAGTCTGGGAAGGGTTAGACTTGTAATTCGCCCTACACCAGCCAAACTTCGCAAGTCAAGGCCCATGCATGCTGCCCGTTTGTGCATGAATTGGTTCGTGCACTCACCGTATCTTTCGTGTCCTGTTCAAGCCGATGTGAATAGCAGCTCTTCGTTTGACCCTACACTGGCGCTTTGAGCTGCTTCAACATGCATGTCAGCTCTTATCTCTTTTTTTCCTTGTGACCTCACGGAATGCATCAGCCTGTTTCCAGATGCATTTCTGTTAGGCTCTAGCCCGTGCACGCACGGATGTTCTCAACTGTTCGGAAAGGACAAGCACAGAATCTCTTGAAGGCTTGCGACGTGCAGAGGCTCAAGCAGCATGACAACATGGTTTTGTTGTTTCCCGCCTTGAGCGAAGGCAATGGTCATGCCAACGTGTCTAAACACATGTGCAGGGTTCCTTTTAGATGCTATCCTGATCTACAGTGACACTGCTGGTGCTGTTCGTTCGTGCTTTGCAAGACCATGGCTGAGATCCATCTTGAGCCATGGCGACGGACGCACACTACATTGACATAAAAAGGCGACTCGGCAGACGTCCGTCTACGATGGCTCGCTGCAGCCGCATGCGTCAATTGCCCGATTTTACAGGCACCCAGCCCCCGAAGCACCGTGTTTAAGTGAAACAGAAAATCGCAGGCAGCAACTCGCTGCCATAATAGACTTCCACAGAGTAGTCGGGCATTCTGTGCGAGTCTTCCATCTTCCAATGCTGCACAGGAAGTCCGCTATTCGACAATAGTCTTCAATCCTACATACCTATCAGTACCACCCTCATACGGAGGAAACGGCGTTGCCTGGATGACCTACACACTCAAGATCGCAAACCATGCAACGATGCTTCTCACTTCGTCTTCCTGCCATTCTGAGACCGGCACGCGGATCGCGTCTTGCAGCTCCTTCGGCACGATGACCAGATCCTCGCAGAACTGTTCCAATGTTGGCTTCGTGCTCTGCGTTGGATCTAGCCACTCAGTCCTGAATCAGGACGGTCTTTGCCAATTCTGCCCTTGCCTGCACAGCCAAGCTGTTTCTGGTCACATGAACCCCTCCTGGCCCTTTCTCGCCTCTGCATTCTTGTACACGTAGACCTTCAGGGGCGGGGGTGGAGTGCGACACGGTGCAGAACAAGGCTCAAGATAGCAGCCTAGCAGTGAATGGATCCCAACCTCGATCCCCTCTTCAGGCTCACTGATGTCACTGTCGATCAAAATCTGTCCCGATCTGGCTGCCTTCAAACGTGGACAAAGTGTCACTCTTCTCGCATCTCATATGCACGACACATGCTCAGCAATCTCTCCACATCTTTCCCATGGCCCGAGATCTTGCTGATGCTGCCGGAGCCAAGTAAGGATCACAGTACAACCGAATCTCTGGTTGGCACCTCGTTGTAGTTGTCTCGGTCAACTACGTCGAACTTGAAGAACTCCTCCGAGTCTGGCTCCGCAGTCCAGTGGATGAAGTACTTGCCACCGAAGGCGCTCTGGCGGCAGGCAGAAGCACAAGCCCGAGCGAGGCTCGAGACCCAAAGACCCCGAGACCCGGGCTGCTTCGAATTCCTGGACGAAGCGTTGCGTGACCGCCTGGCCAGGCACACGGCCCTCGCTCTCGAGCTCCATCGGCTCCATCTCTTCAGTTCCCCTCCGCCTGCAGATAAAGCCTGATTCTATCATAAGGCTCTGCTTTCCAGGACTGGACCTGGGATTCTGATGAACAAGAATGCAATCAAACATCAAGGACAGGACAAGGCAAGCACCTGCAAGTCGTAAATGAACTTGTTCTTGCCTCGTGGCGGGCTTGCCCTTTTGTTCACTCCTTCTGGTAGCCCATGCCGTGCATTCAAGATAGCTGCAGATAGCTTGGACTGGGCATCTCGCTGGGCTTCGGTGGCACCGGAGGAAGCACGTTCGGGCGCTGGCGCAGGTGCCGCAGGAGGGCAGAGACGCGAGAGAACGCATGGGGGCCTATGGCCTAGGGCCTGACTTGTACTCCTAGGATGTCGCAGAACCCGCCTCCGCTGAGGCGGTAGAAGCTCCTGCCAGAGCCGCTGAAGAGCTATTTCTTCGTCATTCGTGACTGCAAGTTTCAACTCGAGGCCTGCACATAAGACGGCAAAAAACACTGCAGCTGCGCCGGTGAAGCTGCCTCTGTCTATTCGGACAAGCCATCCAAGTGGTCTCCAAACACATGTGCATCAACAACAAGTCGTCACTTACAGTGACGTCTCTTGCCAGGCCACGTCGGTTGCTGGTGTCCATTGCGGAGGGAAGCTCCAGCGTCCTGCTGCCCAGCGCACTTCAGGCTGCGAGTCTTAAGAAGCCTGCGAATCTGCCGTCCTGCCGCTCTGTGATGACCCTGTGATCCGGTCGCCCTGTCGAAGAAGCAATGAAAGAAACTCTGATCATAACGAAAGAGAGGGCGCCGTTGCACGAAAAAAACCATGGGAGCGGGTGGTATATAGGTGGGTTCCCCCTGCTTGAGTGGGTCGGAGGCTTGGATTTTGGCAGATGTGTGGCGATTTGTGGTTTGAGGTCAGTTCCTCACCGACATCAAGTCAGAGGACCCAGGAGCTGGGGCCGGAGCAGCCCGAAGCAAACGCGCCATGCTTACGTTGATCTGCAGATCTATGTGTTGATTTATGCTTGCATGGCTGGACATATGCATGCATGCATGCATGCATGCACGTACGCACGCATGCACATGTGTGCATATTTATGTATGCACATAGCCATGTATGCATGGATGGATGGATGGATGGATGGATGGATGGATGGATTCATACACCTATGTGCATATGTATGTATGTATGTATGTATGTGTGTATGTGTGTATGTAGGTCCGCATGAGGTGCCTACATACGATACACCACAGCACAATACAATCCAAGCCAATGCAACGCGGTGCAATACAGTACAATACAAGCAAATGTACTTATGCAATCTTATGCACATACGTACATTCATACATACTTCTTGACTTTGAGAACGCTGCCGAGTTGTTCAAGGCTTAGCGGAATCAGTCGAGACAGGCATATTATCTGCCCGGGCATCTGTTGTGGTGTGTCGCTTTCGACACTCTCGCAGACGGCGGTCGCGGCCGGCCGCAACACGACGGCTGTGGATTTAACCGAACCACATAACAGTCAGTGCTCATGGGATGCTTTCGCGATGCTTGCATCAACACTTGGTGGAGGAGCAGGATACATACACACGTGTACGTCCATGCATGCATGTATTGCTCGCATGCATGCTCCAGCACGTGAAAATAGGCAATTCGAAGCGTAGAAACTCTTCGGCACTGACAAATCATTGCTCTGGTGCGTCGAATGTGACAGCCACGGCCTTGGAGACCTGTCGCGGTGCACAGCCGGTCCAAGCCAGCGTATGCCTGCAATACAAGACCCTTCGATTACTTGCATGCTTCCACGAGAACAGTCAGCTTCAAACCGATGCTGAGGCGAGGCAAAGCACAGCAAGTCTCTTCAGCATAATTCGGAACCCTTCTAAACGTCTTGGGCAATCGCAAACGAATCAATCAGGGCCTCCCGCAGCCCACGACTGCACCCATCAGGACGAACACGCCCATCACCTTAAGCAAATCCCCACTGCTTGTGAACAACATCACTGGGATGACATCACTCGGCCCTTCGCCAGCAAGCCAGCCACAGGCCTTGCCAACACATGAAACAATCTGCCTACATCTTCATTGACTAATTGACTGGCCTTCTTCGTCCCAGAATTCCTGGCGCTGAAACATCCTCAGAGCATTCAGTCAACTTAGGTGTGTCATCCGTCTGGTCACTGGTGGTGCTAGGGCAGTAGCCTGCGTCCTGACCATGAGGGTTCAGGAAGCGCCTGCTGCTCTGACTCTCTGACTTCGAACTTCGACCCAGGCAGTCGTAAGAAGCGCAGGGAAGAGATGTCCGCTGCAATGCCTGGCAGGATTCTGCCACTGATCCTGAGAAACTAAACAGCAAAGCTTGAGCCGCAATGCCAGATCATCAAGTTATCAAGTCTCTACAAGCGCACATGGAGCAAGAAGGCCGCAAGTAGATTCTGTAGTTGCCGACGATCACACAGAGGAGATCCAGCTCACCAGTCTACCGCAGTCTGCCTTTTAATCAAGGGTTGGACGGCGTTCTCGTCCAGGTTTCTCTAGCTTCCCAGCATCGTTGCGCTTGAGTTGGCTGAGATGGTAACCGTGAGATCCTAACTTACACAATTATATGACACACCGGGCAGTCTCTTGAAAACCAGCTGGTGAGCGGCTGACGTCCACCACTCAGCTGTCCGGATGGGCTCACTGCTCCGTCTGCTCCGTCTGGTCCACCTGCGACATATCAAGACATCCACGACCTGAAAGCTTCAAACATGTCAACAGACGTTTGTCCGACACCTCTGTTTGCCTTTTAAAAGAGTCTGGGCACGATCGGTCCTGCTGAAGTGACCGGCACTTTGTGCCACATCACCCGACAAACAAAGCAGCAGCAATGTCTTTTGACATGCAATGGCGTCAGCGAATTTCGCTGCTGATGTCTCACGGCTATTGCGCGACATCTTGCTGACAGGAAGCATTGGCATCCCGCCATGGACTACTCCAATCCAAACGTCATGAAAACGTGTCAAACTGTACCTGTAACCATCTCCGGCTGCTCGGCTCTCTCCTCGCAAGCACAGCTCACCCCCGCTATCACCGGGCAAAAAGAACTGTCAAAGAAACCATGCCAGCCGCGATCTCCTGTGGTTTGGCGGCACTTCGGCCACAGAGGCAGAAGGGCCTGCGGGGCCTGCGGGCCGGAGCCGGCAGAGCCTCGGCCTTGGCCTCCGAAAGTCAAGGACACAAAAAGCCCCCAAATGTCCCCAAGGCCAGAGCCTCTCTCGAAAACGCTCGGACTCGGATCGGCTTCCGGCCTTGGAGGCCTCGCTCAGAGCAGACTTCGGCTTCTCCTCTTAGCGTCCCATCGCAGCAGACGTTCAGTACTGCAAGCTGATGCAAGCTGATGCATGCAAGTTCCTGGTCCTGCTGATTCTGGACAGCAAAGACTTTGTCGGGCTCCAGCTTCTGCGCTTGGGCTTGCGGGACTTCTTGGAGGCACCGATCACAGCAGAAACACCCCTCGCCTTTGCCAAGTCTACCACGGTTCCACTGAAGAACCTCCCGAGTCCAGCGCACCAAGCGGGAGAAGCCTCCGCAACTCCTTCGCCCGAGGACCCAGTATAAGTGCGGCCAAATCACTTCACGGTTTCCTGAAGTTGCGTGGCGCGCCGAGGCCTCGTTCTTTCGAAATTCCCTCAGCCCTCAGCTGGAGACTTTGCGACTGCCTCGGTTCCGTGTCAAAGTTGACGAGCAAGGAGGCTCTGGAAAGCGACGCCTCGAAGTCACAGGTATTTTGGCTCAAACCCTAAGGATCTCGAACCCTCGGGGGCTGGCAGAGCGACGATGAAGGTTCTCGTCGATGGCGTAGCGAGCCCCACCTCAAGCCGCTTCCGGAAAAGCCACGTGGCCACGCTAAGGATCGAAAGTAAAAGGTGCCGGCTTTGAAACCAGTGGTTTCCGCAAAGCTTCCGGTTGGCACCATTGAGCAGGGCGACCTTGTCGCGCGCTGTGCAGAACCTTCGCTTGGCACGGGAACCGTGCGGACCGCCTTCAGCTTGCCAGAACCCTTCTTCGCCAGCTCGTGGGCAAGCCTCGGTGACGGCCGCCCTTGCCATGTCCTTCCTAAAAAAGGAACCCTTCAGTCCGCTGCTGCAAGGAATCGACGTTGCGCCTCAATTGGAGGATCTCTTTCAGCTCAGGGCCTTCATGGCAGCGAGTGTACATGCTCATGCTCAAGAACACGGAGACAAACCACTGAGTCCGAAACAGCTCTTTGCCCGAGCTGCTGCTGCCTGACCCAGGCAGCGATGGGACGGACGCATCACAGGGATCACTCTGCCTCGACGAAACAGTTGTGGTTGTCCACGCTCTCGGGGTTGACACACACAAGACCTCAGCTGCGAGAAAGAAGGAAGGCTCCCATCCAAAGATTTATCGGGGCATGACAGAGATGCACTCTGGTTTCGAGAGGTGCTGAAGCCTCTTGCAGCAAGACTGCGACCAAACAGTAATGCGCAAATAAAAAACTTCCAACCTTCGGAGCAGCTTTGGACCTGAGAAAAAAAACGAGCACGTGCTACAGGCAACTGCACCTGCCACCCGAGGCACCAGCTTTGGCGAGCATATGTCGACTATGGCATGCATAAGCTCATCCTCGGAGCAGCATAAGAATGGTATTCAAGCAAACAGCTGCAGGCCTGACAACCCATACAGCTGCTGTTTGTCAGTACATCAGGTCGAGACAACAACGGCGACAACAACAGCAGCAGCAGCAGCAAACCACCACCACCACCACCACCACCACCACCACCACCACCACGAGCAGCAAACCACGACCACCGCACCACAACAACAACAACCACGATGACAACGACAACGACAACGACGACAACGACGACCACAAGAAAAAACGCAACAACGACCCACAACAACCACAACAACCATCGCAACCATAACCACAACAACAACAACCAACAAACAAGCAAACATGAAACAAGCCAGCAAACAAACAAAAATGTTCCTCCTCGTTGTCAGCATCTCTGACTAGGTGAAACTGTGTACAGGTGCATGTGAGCGACAGCTCTGAAGCGGGCGCACGAGAAGACCTCACATGTTGTGGCTGAGAATTCCTGAGCTTGTGGCGGCGATTCTGCGTTTCAACCTTCGCATGATGCTCGCATCCTGCATGACTTTGGAGCTTTAATGTTGTGATCCACAAGGCCGTCGCATCCTGTCGTAGCTCCTCGTACCGATCGTCGTTTAGGTTAAGGTGTCGCAGGAAAGCACCCATTCCTGAGCCCAGTCTCCGTCATCTTCGCGACATTTTGTTTACAAGCAGCTGTCTGGGCCCAATGCCGAATGGGAAGAGAATGACATCCTCAACCTGAAAATTCATGCAGGCACGTCCGGGCAACAGCCAGGGAAAAAAATGGTTAAACCCACGCCCGAAAACTTTAATGGCTGCTGCGTAAAGGATACAGTCGACAAAAGGTTTCCTCCCAAGCACACCTTGATTCCTTCTGCCTGACAGGTAGGTGGCCTGCAAGTGTCTCATGGCTGTCAGCACATTCCGCCAGAGGTGACGTAGGTCTTGGATGTAGAGATCCTCAGTGGCTGCTAGGCGGAGGAAAGACGAAGGCAAGACAGAAATCCTACGAGAAACTCACCTCGTTCAACCGCCGCGTTGGTCGCACAAGCCGATCCTTCCAGCAGCACCTCTCAGTAAGGGACTCACTGGCTGACGCCCTGCAAACAGCCTTGCCTGGAGGCCGTCGAAACCGTGGATCTCACGGACTCTGTCCTGCTTGGGCAGTGCTTGAGGTTCGAGGTGAATTGTTGACAGATCTAAGTTGAATGATCTTTCATCGCAATGTGCATGCCGGCTGAACAGAAACAGACGCGTGGCAGGAGTCCTTGCGGGGCTCGATTCGTCAACGTCCTTTACTGCAATTTGCAAGCGATGCAAAAGGAAATCTCACCGTGGGTGGTCCTCCTCTTCCACCGAATACGCCAGAAAGTCCTCTGCCTGTGCACTTTCACCTCGGCCACAACACATGCCGGTGATGGCTCTGTCTTCCCACCGTCATCTTCCGATTGCCAAGCTCCGACGCTCTGGCGATACACCCCTGCACAACATCCATACCCATCTCTGAGACCGGCAATATCACTGAAGATCATGGAGTGAGGGTATGCCAGGACCATTAGAGCACTCGCAAGCAGTCAAGGACCCCAATCAGCAAGGATCGATACTCTCTCAACAGAAGTGCTGCATTTTACTGCGTCGCCCAAACCTCGCGAATAACAGACTTGAGCTCTTGAACTTCACAGAATTGCAATGATCGTAGCAATGGACGATTGGATGCTACCAAGAAGCCTCCGACAGCTTAGGCCCCAGCCAATGTTGGGCGCAGCCGCGTGCAGCACCCAGAACCAGCCTTTGGAGAACGAGTGCCAGCTTTCTACCTGCGAATGCAATATACCAGATCCTTGCATCTCAAGATATCTCAGCCACAGGCCATCGAAACCCTGGAGCAACAGAGCGAAGTCTATTTGCATCTGTGGCACTCACGAGATGGCCTCGGGGCCGTCGCAGTCCCAGCGGTGTGGGGACGCTGCCTCCGGGCCGAAGCCCTCCTGATCGGACGGGTTTGTTTGAGACCCTCTGAGTGCCACCGCATGTCCCGGGTCCTGGCCTGCATTCCCGGCGGTCCCGGTCGCACCTCTCCGAAGGCCGAGTCATAGTCGGCCATCGCCGGCACTGCCACCATCTGGTACTTCCCCAGCAAGTAGTGGTCCTTCACTCCCCACAGCCACGTTTACCCATGCTCTGGCGTCAACTCAATGCTTGTCCTGTCGACGAGCCACAAAACCCTCGGCCGCTTTGGTTTCGAGTTCTGCTCGGAGTGCTTCCTGCAAGGATATTACTGCTAACAAACAGGAAAGTGCAAAAATGCTTGAAAAACTGGTCTTGATCACACCAAGTCTGAGAGACATGCACGCACGATCTCAATAACAACGGGACTGCCGGCCTCATCATTGAAAAGATGGGCCATTGACCTGGAAGCAAGAACACGGCCGCGCTGGGGCTTTTTGGGTGTTGACTGTGTACCATAGTGTACAATTTGGCCATTCTAGTAAACGTCGTTCAGCAAGCTTTGTGTCAAGAGCGGGCATAACCATTGCATGTCAGCACTGGGCACTGTGTTTGACACCGTCCCTGTTCCTAACTGCAACGTCTAATCATGAAGGACAGAATTCACGGATACTGCATGGGGAGCAAGAACAGGATGCGAAAACCAAAAGACACAGAGAGCAAGGAATCGAAGGTTTCTGCCCGTTCAGAAACGAAAAGACATCGCTAGAAACAGCAGATTGAACTCTAGATGCCAACTGTGTGCGGAAGAAGTGGGCACAGAAAGCAATGGCAGTCGTAGTAGAAACATATGACTACCACGGAAAGCAGCCTCCGGGCAGCAGAGGGTGTGTCGTACTGTTGCGGACTGCAGTCGTTCTGCTATTCATCGAGGCGTGATGGCCCTGTATCAGCACATGCGCCGCCTCCCCATCGGGAAGTAGGGAAAGGAGGTATTGCTGGGAGCTTGAAGCCGCTTCCTATCTTCGTTGCGACGCCAGCAATCTTTGAAGCATTTGCTGTGAAGGCCGTGCTCCAGCGTCTGAGAAATTGAGGGGAACAACACTGTCCTTTCCCCATTTACCCCCACCCCCCGAACAGCCCCACATGGAGCGGCTCAAAGGGAAAAGGGATGCTAGTGGAGACAAGTTGTGATCCAAGACGTGTCGAAGGGATTGGGGAATCACTGTGCCCATGCCAGTTACACAGAGGAAAACTTGTTTGTGCGATTGGAGTCGGGGATTTCTTCCACGTTGCAGCACGTTGCATGCACGTGCCTCCTTGATTGGGCGAAGTCCCCGATGCGGAGAACCCGATTGAGCGATCGATTGGTGACGCTGAATGTAGCTCAGTACAGCAATAACTGTTGCTCCGCATATCTGGTGCTGATGTTCTCTGTGGCACTGCCTTGCTTGTTACTGGCTGCACCGATCTCAGAGTTCATTGATTGCGTGCCCGTGCTGCAATGCAGCGTATCCTACAGAGCCAGGGGCCCATCCGCACAGTGTGCACAGAGCATTGCTCATTTTTGGAGAGCATCAGTATGACGCACAGCAACTGTCAGTATAGCTAGCTTCCGTTTAGGATTGGGGATGTTCGAAGCGCATCGTCTTGTATTCGCAGGGTCTTGTGTTAAACGTGTTTGGATTGGGCCTTCTGAAGGAAAGTCAAGGGTCCAAACCGTAGGAGCGGAGTCAAACTTGAAAGGCTCGTTCACTATGCCGACTATACCCATTTCCGCTTCAAGAGATTCTGGCTGAAGGGTCTGAAGCTCTAGCTGAAGAGGATCGCTTGCTTCTGAAAGCCTAAAATGCCTCTCCTTCATCGGACGTGCAATGCTGAACAGTCTTCCGTGGACGTTGTGTGTTGGCTCTGTGCCGAACAAAACATTGTTCCGCCTGTTTGGGTGTGCAGGACGATGGGATTGCTGACTTGAGGGCAGCCCCCCGCCCCGTAGCGACCGTCAAGCTAACCGCCGTTGCCGATCCTCCACGCAGGGGTCATGCGGCCGTTCGGAAAATACACCGCAGAGTCGCTGAGCTTAGCCCTGATGGAAGCGCAGAATGGAGAAGCAACGGTGTCGTCCACCGTTGCTTCCACACAGCCGCACGACCGAGCTCAGGGTGTCCCATGAAGTTCCTCTTTGCAGCGATCCAAGTCCCCTACGGACCCTGCGCTTTGGTAAAGCTATGCAAGCTGCCCGCACCTGTATTTCTCAAACGCGCATCCTTTCTGTTACACGTAGGTTATTCGGAGGGCACTAGTCCGTTACGATCGGTGTGCATGCACAGGAAAAATGCAGACGGACTCCTTTTTCCGGATGGCTGAAACCCGTAGCGGTCTGGATAAGTGCCGGGACCTCGGGCCGGACACAAACCCCAAAGAAGACTGCTACGGATCGGTACGGGCACCGGTCAGGACGGAAACCGTCGGAGCCGGGTGCCGAAAGGGACTTTGCGGTTTTCTGAAGCCGGCCTACGGCATGCAGGAAAAGGCAAAGTCCAACCCACACCAGAAATCCAGGCTGTAAGCTGCGGATTGAAGGGCCTAAATCAAAGGCGGAGACCAAGGGGGAGGTGGCGGGAAAGAAAAGGCTAGCACACCGTCGGTATGCGGAACGGATGCGCCTAAGTCGAACGGCTGCGGTATAGTTACGACTTGCCGTTGCGAGCCCTCCGATTAACACAATACGACCCGTCGAGAAACCGTTATTCGGAGGGCACTAGTCCGTTACGATCGGTGTGCATGCACAGGAAAAATGCAGACGGACTCCTTTTTCCGGATGGCTGAAACCCGTAGCGGTCTGGATAAGTGCCGGGACCTCGGGCCGGACACAAACCCCAAAGAAGACTGCTACGGATCGGTACGGGCACCGGTCAGGACGGAAACCGTCGGAGCCGGGTGCCGAAAGGGACTTTGCGGTTTTCTGAAGCCAAGATCTTGAACGAAGTCCAGGCAAAGGAGTACCCGCACCGGGGAGAAAACAGCCAAAGTCAGAAGTCCAATGCCGGGAAGAGGTCACGGTTGAAGGCGGCCGCAGGAGAGTAACACGGGCGCGGAGGACGGCTCAACAGGTGCCAAGGGACCAGGATCTCATCGGCAGGATTGAGTCCCAATGTGCCCGGGTCGCGGGACCGGCTCAGGGCATCAGCAATCTTGTTACGGAACCCCGGAACATGATCGATATGTGCGGAAATGCAGAAATGACGCTGCCATAACAGGTAGGAGTGCAATAGGTCACACATACCGCGGGCCGTAGAGAGGCCTTTCCAGGAAGCCGATTCGGAAGGGCTGTTGTCACAGCGGCTGACGAAATGTACTGGGTGGTGAGCGGCCGGGACAACGAGAGCAACGCACCAGAGAAGCGCGATTTGGCCAAGGAGTTCCCAGGCAGCGATGAATTTCTGAGGGGAAGTGTCAGGGGAATACCAAGCACAAAGTCGAGCAAGATCCGCAGGGGATAAGGCGGATCGGAACCAGACCGTGCGGCCGGAGGGAAAAGCCACGAAGCCGCCCAAGCCCGCGTGTTTGCTGTCGGCACAGGCGTCAGCAAACGCCTCGCAAGTTAACAGCGGCGCGAGAGACAGCGGGAAGAGCGGGATGGTCTGACACAGGCAGGAGTGCCAAAGGTCCAAGACAGCTTTAGATTCCTGCGAAAGTTTCCGGTCAGAGTCAGGAGGGGAGCGGACGGAAATCCAGAGTCGTCGCTCACCGGCAAAGTGGAGAGGAACATCCTTCAGTGTATGAACAGGGCGGGAAGCCACACTGACCAGGGTGCAGCCCTGGGGGCAACTAGCCAGACCGACAGATTTCGTGAGCACGAGGTCTTTGGACAGGGCTGCACGGATGGATTCCCACTTAGAGGGGGCCACAGCAACATGAACAAGTGGAGGTAGGCTTTGGTCCCGATATAGCGGTGCAAGGGACGGCCGGAATGGACGAAACAGGGAACAAACCCAAAGGAGTTTGCCGGTGAGTTTGCGAAGCAGGTGTAGTGGAATCGCCTCCCCGGATCGGGCTGAAGAAATCAGAAGGCGGAGACGGGCCAGCTTCGGTGGTTCAAGCGTGGCGGTAAAGGTTTCCAGGGACATAGACCAACCAATCCAAGTCGGCCGTGCGCCCAAATAGGCTTTGTGCCAACTCATTGGGACACGAAGCACAAGAAGGAAAACACACAGCACAGCGGCCCAGACCGGCGCGGACGGACCGGAAAGGAGGGAGATCAGGTCGTCGACATAGATGAGCAGGGCGTGGCGGACGAACAGAAGCCGATGCATGAGGCGTGACAGAATCCCCGCCAAACGTGCCCAGTAAAAGCCGGACGCGCGTGCACCGAAATTCAATGTCAGACACTGGAACAGGCGGCCGCGATGGAAGAAGCAAAGAAGGCCTTGGTCGGCGGCCCGGATCAGTATGCGCCGGTGAGCTTTGCTGACGTCCAGGATCAGTGCGAAGAGCTGTTCCAGGGCCAGACGGAGGGGAAAGCAGCGACGGAGACCCGAGATGGTCGGGTTCGCGGACTTATTGGGAAGAGTGGTGTGTTCTGTAACGCCGGAAACGCTTCAAGACCGCCCGGAACCTCCCGCACCCATCCTTCGGAAACTTCGGTTTGAAGAAGGGAGTCAACAGTGGACAGGTCGGAAAGAGCTGATCCCCAGGAGGAGGAACAATGCTGTAAGTCCATGGATGGGTCCTTGGTGGCGGAAGCAGGAAACAGCGTAGGGCAGGCAGGCATAGGTTCGTCAACACCCAGAGGAACTCCTTCAAGCAGCAAGTCCACAAAGGGTCGATCCGGGTCGCGCGAGAGTTGAAGCAGCGCATCCAGAAGGAACAGGCGGAACGGTTGGCCCGGAGGGACCGAAAGGAGTGTATCAAAGTCAGTAGCCGCCAAGCCCAGAAAGGAGCGCAAGTCACCCAAGAAAGGTACCAGTTCGGACTCAGAAATGGGGGCATCCTTGGAACCGGATGCCAGACGAGCGCGAAATTTGGCAAGGAAATCCCCCGACAGGATGCGCTTAACCCAGAGTTTGCGCAGGGAGCCGAAGGTGTCGGGGCCGGACGGTTTGGACCAGGAAGCAGTGGAGCACGAACCTGCACCATCTTCAATCCGGGCGGAGGGGGGTGGCCAGCAGAGCTGTGGCTCAAGAAGAGCCGTTTCCCAGGAGAGGAACGGGACTAGGCCCACTGACCGGGAGAGATATGGTGCCATCAGTGCCGCAAAGCGCTCGCAGAGACCGTCCGGGTAGCAGGCAGTGGTCCGTGTAAGGAAGGCACCGGACGAGTCACGCTTGCCTGCCAAGGGCGGGTGAGTGCCCGGCGGGTGGCAACAGGCAGAGGCCAGAGAGGAAAGGTCCGCCAAGTTTGAGACAAAGGTCCAGCTCTTTTTAGCATTCACGCCAAAAGTGCAAGCGGCAATTTCCACGGCGGACAGGCAGTGGTGACGAATCCAGGCTTTGCATGGGTCGGTGAGCCACAACAAGCTGCTAGATGGGTTCTCAAGCAAAACCAGACCACCCGAGAGAAGCACGAGAGTGAGGAGCTCCCGACAGAGCTCGTGCAGCTTGTCGGATCGTTGCAGTTCAGCCTGCTGGCGCTGGGAAGGAGCAGGGATGCCGTGCGGGTGTGCAGGTGTCCGGACTGCGGGCGGGCTAAAGCTGGAGCAGGGTGGGGCGGCAACAGCCACACGCACGAGGCCAGACGAGCACAGTTTCCGCATGGACGACTGATGCTGGGGCAGAAGCAAGTCCACCTCTTCCCCATGAAGCACGTCTATAGGGGCAATGCGGTCGAGGCCAAGATTGGAAACTGCTTTAGAGAGCGGGGCCGAGCAACCTGAAAACAAGTCCAGAAACAGTGCCGGGCGAACAGGAGGATCGGCCGGGGAAGTGGAAGGGGGGGCCCGATCCAAGGATGGAGCTGTCTCCTTGGCAGGGCGTGCACACGGGGAGGGGGGATGCATGCCAGGGCGGGCCCCTTGCGAAGGTGGGCGGACAAAGGAGAAGGAGTATCGGAGTACCGGGCGGTGCGGCGAGCGACTTCTGAGTCGATCCGACTCCGAGGCAGGGGCCGCCTGAGCCACGGACTCAGCCGGGGCGTGATTTGAGATCTCCTCATCAGAGGAGAAAATACGCACGGCTTCATCGGCCAGGGCATCAGGGGATGAGCCTCGCAACGGCGGAGCAGAGGCCGACAGGGGTTCAGCCGCATCCGCGTTTCAGTGCGATGTGGCGCGTGTTTGGCAGCCGTGTGTTTCTGGCCACAGGGTTTGCCGGAAGGGAGCGGAATCGGGCAGGAATGAGAAAAGCGGCAGGAATCCAACTTGCAACGGCCGAGCACAAAGCGTTTGCAAATCTCCTTGCCATTCTCGTCCACCTCATGCCACGACTCTTCCCACAGATCCTTGACGGGTTTCTTGCCGGCCGGCTTTTTGGCATCGGCTTTGGCTTTGCCGGTCGGTTTTTCCGGTTTGCCGTCGGTTTTGAGACGTTTCGTGGGCCGGTCTGGCTTAGCTGGCTGCGACGTGTCGGCCGTGCCCACAGTGCGGGTGGGTTCCCGGACCGGAGGGGCAGGCATGGACCGAGGCCGGGCACACAACAAGGTCGGAATCATGTGTCGGGTGACGGAAACCTCATGAATGGAGTCAGACAGCGACCATTTCTCATCTCGCATCAGTGTGCCAACGGCAGCCCAAATGGACCGGTCGGCTGCAAGTACTTCTTGCAGAGACGGTGCCCGGAGGGAAGGATCCAGGGGGACAGCCGTAGCGGATGCAATGAAAGACTCAGCAAAAATCTTGCCGATACGGAGGTGCAGGTCACCCAGAAAAGCCAAGGCCGTGACCAGAATCCCGAAGTGGCGGCGAAGCAGAGGCTCAACAGGACCTGAAGTAGGCACGGACGCGTGAGCCACAACCGGGTCCGGAACGTCATCCAACAAGGAGCGGAGGAGCTGGTTGTCCGACCTAGGTCGGCGATGTTCATAGAACGTCTGAACGTCATGCTCAGATGTCCTCAAGCGCCAAGGAATCCACAGGGTTGTTGGCTTGTCCAACTCAGAGCGGAGGCGGTTAAGAAATTCCAAACTAGGTGTGCTCGACGGGGAGAGGACCTCTCCCGGGTAGGCCTCAATGAATTTTTGACGCAGCAACTCCGCCGCTTCGGCCGTGATTTTTGGGCCGTCAGGGAAGGCGGAGCGCTCCCGGCAGAGGCAGGGGTCGACGGGGCAGGTGCCGGATGAACAAGGTCGCGCGCCTGCACCAGAAGGCGTCGTGCAAAACTGGCAGCTGGTGTGATCCTGGCCAAGGTGTCGTTGGGGTCTGCCGGAGGCCACAAGACGCGAATCCAGTCGTCAGGGGAACCATCCGGTGGGATAGCATAGGCAATGGTCGCGATGGTCTTGAAGCCCTTTACAGTGAGGACCTCCAGAAGCTCATCAGGAGCAGACCATTGCCGGAGCAGGGCAACCAACGCAGCAGGATCATCAAAGGCGGGTGTGCCAGAACTTGACATGTCGGAAGAGCAAACAACTCCAGGCTGACGACAGGAAAAGTCCAAGCTGACGGCCTACCCTGATCCTAAGAGCCTGAAAATGGCAGCGGGACGGAGGCAGTAATAAGCGGACAGAGGCAGGCAATCCCAGCAAACACGGGAGCAGGGCCGAGTCCAGGTTTTTTTGACCGACCGTCCGCGCCGGTGAATAGCACCGTCCATGTTCGGAGTAATATGGGGGGCGTGTCGGCCTCCGGCCAACCCCCTGATATGCAGCCGCTGAGCTACCATCCGAAGCGGTGGCATATGCGGCACGCGTGATTCTGATGCTGGCGTCTGCGGGTCGGATCCACCTGACGGCCACACGTTTGTGGACATTCCGGGTTGACGCATGGCAGTTGGCAGTAGATCACGACCCGGGGCGGGCGCAGGATGCTCCCACAAAGACGGACCAGTCGGGCCAGGAAGCTGACCGAGCAGCGACGCAAGAGGTCAAGGAGTTGCTGGTCGGTAAAATCTTCCAGGTCTTGCAGTTCCGGAGCAGACGGCAGGAGAACCGCGCCATCACGGTCCCAGGCCGCTCGAACCGGACGGTCCCCAGGCCCAGCCGACGGATAACCATCAGAAGCCATGGCGGAAGAGGGCGGCACTAAAGGGGGGGGCGGGGCTGGCTGAAACAGAAAACGGCTGCGGAAAAAACAGTGCAAGCAAGTGTGACCACATGCTCATGGAACTGGCACGAGCTGGCACATGCAAATGCAGCATCTTTACAGCGGGGCGGGGCATCAAGTCTGGCAGGCGCGGCGGAGGCAGAGCTGGGCACCCGCAGGCGGGGCGGAACACCATGCCTCAGAGCAGAGCTGACCAACAGAGGCCCCACAGGCCGGTTTCACCCAGAATGGTTCCAGGCCCAACAGAGACACGCGTACGGACTTTGCAGTGTCGGGCGGGCACGGAACGGGACGGTGCAAGACGTTGCTGCGAGGGTTGTGCAGGAACCCATTCATGCTGGGCTCTCGCTGTTTGGAGCGAGGGGGCCGAGGCTTGGCAAAGTCATCGTCCGAACCCGAGGCCCCGGATTGTTCGGAGTCGGAGCTGTCATCGGAGAGGTCAGTGCTTCCTCTTCAGCCGGTTCCGGACGGCGCCGGGGGGAGCGCGAGCGGCCAGAGCGTTCCCGCGGCGCCATGCCACCCATGTTGCTATCAGGTGGCGGCAAGGACACCCGAAAGTCAGGCAATGGTTTGCTAGAGCCGCGGCCCACTGGCTGGAGGGGGCGGTAACCGGACCGGATTCGGTTAATGACCTCAGCCTGCAATGATAACATTGGGCCTATATCGTCTCGGCTATACCCGAACGGAGCCCTCCATGGAGGACGGACGGTGATGGCCTTGGAGACGGCGAAGCTCAGGGTCAAGATTAAGCTGCCTGGCCCAGGATAGGACGGTGGCCTTGCAGCTGTGAACCCCATACATGGAGTGCTCAGGCGGGCAGGCTTCGGAGGAGTGCAGGTGCCAGTGTTCTTGCAGGAGGGCCCGGAGCCAAGGCATGGCGCGGGACCGATGCAAAGGAGAGACGAACACCGGAGAGGCAGGGTCAGGCCCGAGGACCGGAAGCAAAAAATCCACCGTGCGGTCCGGGAAAATGCGTTTGGTGTCGGACACGCACTGCTGAAGAGCGTTAAGCCAGGACATGCCCCAACAAGCGGAAGGCGAGCCCGTCAACCCGTAGAGCTGGCATCCCCACGGCATGTTGGCCCGGCAGCTTTTTGTGCGGGTGGCGACACCGGTAAGGGCAGTGGAGCCAGATTGCAGTATCACCCGGGACGGGGGAGACCAAAGGCCGTCGTTCCAACGAAGAGACGACCAAATCAGGCACAAGACCGACCCACGAAGCAGGACCTCGGCAAGCAGAGTAGTGGGATCCATGACGGACCGTTCGAGCCAGACGACAAAGGACACGGAAAGAGGCAAGGCTTCACGTTTTTCCACCGGGCCGGTCGAGGAGAGAAACGCGGAGCAAAGCGGAGTGTGCAACTGTACCTGGATAGATGGCAAGCCCGCCACCTTGGCCATCCAACTCAAGGCCTTAAAACTGGTGGTGGAAAGGCCAGAAGGGGCGGAAGTCAACTGAAGCCAGGACGGGAATGCACCGGGCGGCGGGTCGGCAGGATCAATCCCAGAAAGGATGCAGTGCCGGACCCAGGCAGACCAGGAACGCAAGTAAAGCTGCAAAGTGCTGGGGGCATTTTTCGCGATGGCACGTGCTTGGAGTTCCCGAGGCACGGGTACCAACTTGGTATGCAAAAACAAGGTGCAGCGGTCACCAAGCTCCTGAACAAAGTCGCAAAACATGTTGCGAAAATGTGCCAAGGCGCGAGCAGTTGTGGATTCCATGGAGGAGGAATCGGAGGCGTCAGTGGCCAGTGGCAAAAAGCCAGAATGCACAAAGGGAGCCGGGGGAATCACAGGGGGCCGCGTTTCCGAAGAAGAGGCAGAAAGACCCCGGGGGTACGCCAATGGGTCGCGGGGCAGGCGGGGTACCCGTGGGCAGGATAAAAGTGGTGGGCCCAACGGAAACGTAGGAGCCGAACGTGCAGGGCGCAGAGCCGGGCAGCGAAGAGGCCGGAACAAGGGGAAGGGGGCAGGCCGAGGCCGAGCGGGCCGGGGGCGAGCAGCCAGGTCCGACAAAGAAGCACGGGACAGGCAGGGCAAGGCCAGCCCAAGGCGAGGCACAAGCAATGATGCAAGTCCAGGCAAGGGGGGACCGACCGGGTGAGCAGTAGGGACCGGCACGACCTGAAAGGATGTAGAGGATGCCGACGAGGGGCTGGAATGAGGCGGTGCCGAGGGCCCAGGGGCCGAGGCCGGAGAATCGCAATGACGCGGGGAGGCGTCGCCCAAAAAATCCAACCGCTGCGGGCGGGGCGGTGTGACCAGTGGAGCGGCAGCGGTGGGCTGCAAGGGAAAGCCATGAAGCAAGGAACCAAGGTCAGATGCCAAGGCCGGGTTGCCCGCAGGGGCCACCGGCGGATGCACGGGTACCTGGCCGGGCAGGGCATACAACAAAAAGCGCAACCACGCGCAAGAAAGAGACCGGCGCATCCTCGATGGTCTCCAGCTCGATGTTGGCCTGGCGGCAGGAAATAACAAAAGCAACATGTCTCTGAAAGAGCCAGGCAGGTGCAGCAAGGCGGGGAACCACGACTTTTTAGGCATCGCCGCAGCGGGACCGGATCAGGCCGGCCGCGAGAAGCAGAAAAGTGGACAGCGCCGGGCCTAGCGGGCCACCCCAACACGATGATCTTAGGAGACTAGTTGGATTATGGGCAATAAAGGCACGGGGCATGCGGGGCGGTCCGGACCAGGTGCCTAGTACCCGTCTTGGATACAATACGGGCATTTGTGCCCGGTGTGATCGGTCCGGGAATGCAACATCACGGGCCGGAGGCAAATGCGGAGACAGTGCGGGCCCCGGGCCGGACAATCGTGCGAGCAGTATCCGCGAATTTGCAGGTGAGACAGGACAGACGGAGGGTCCTGAAGCGGAGCCCAGCTTGGCAAGTCCTGCTCCTCAAAGCAAAAGAGGTCGGGCCAGGGCCAGGAGTCCGTGCGGATGAACGGGCCGGGCGTCTCAGGCAGGAAAATGCTCAAGCGCTCCCAGCCTTCGCTGATGGTCCAGGGGCCGGTATTGGCCCGGCGCGGGGTGAGTTGGCCCCGATCCACAAAGACCGGAGTGCAGCCGGGGCGGTTGGGATCCGAGTGGACCAGGGGCTCGTTCGGGTCAATGCCCGACGTGTCCGTCAAGAGTGCCTGGCGGGGGCGGGCGAATCCGGGCAGGACACGCAGGCCACCGGACAGCACCAGCTCCGTCGGTGGGGTTCGGCGGGGCCGGGTTGGGATCGGGCCTGGTGCCATCGTTCTGGTCCAGACCGGCATGGATGGCGTCGGCTGCCTGTTGGTCCGGAAAGCGCGGACCGGCCGGCAACGGTGCAAGGTCACCACGCGTCGTCTGCGGATAGCGTCCTCGGTTCGGAGGCGGGCCGGTCTGGGACATGTGCGCGACCGGAACCTCAACGTCGAGCTGGCCCAGGTTGCCCATGGCATAGGTGACGTCCTGGGCGACTTCGGCGATCAAAAGGAAAAGTCGAGTCACCTGGGACGGTGGCAAGTCGGCAAGGGACCGGTAAATGGCATCATCGTCCAGAGTGCATAAAAATGACAGGTCCGTCTCGAGGGGCGGCGGGGCGGCCTTGGCAGCTGCCGCGGGGGCTTTGGGAGCCGCTTCGGATGGAGCGGCAGCCGGCTTGGCGGGGGGGAAAGACGGGGTGGCAGGCCGGGCCGGAGGAAAGCTGGCTTTCTTCTTTGGGGGTCCGGCGGAAGCAGCGGGCAGACCACCAGTCGTAGGGGGGTGGCTGGGAGGCTGCTTCTGGGGCGCGAGGAAGTCGGCACCACGTTTGGCCGGAGGCTGGGACGGGGTGGCAGGTGGATCCACGGGGGGGGCCGGGTCCGGAGCCACGGTCGTGTCCTGGGCCGGAGCCTCCGTCGGGACAGCCTGAGCGTCCGGAGCCGGAGGGGCCTCGACATCGGCCGGAGTCGGGTCGACGTCGGACCGGATGCCCACGGCAGCTCCCACCGCACCACGGGCCAGATCGCGGAGAGCGTGTCCACCAAAGCGGGCCATGATCACCGAGAGCGAAAGGCAGAAAAGGCAAAGAGCGATGAAAGCTGAAAGCGGCTGCGGAGGGAGACAAGGGTCGCTCGAGCAGAACAAGGCTAGTCAAGCAGCCAGGGCGAGAGCATGACCGGACAAAGCTTGCAAGCAGGCCTTCGGGGGCGAGACCGGCGGACCAGGAGCCGGGTCAGGCCTGGGAAGAGCCAACGTGAAGCAAAAGACAAGAGTGCTTACAGCTGGGGACCATGCATGATGGAACGGAGCTGAGCACCAAAGGACCTCAGCCAGCTATGGGCCAAGGCGGAAAGTGTATAAAGGCAGGGTCGGCCTCCTGGCGGAGAGGCGGGACCGGGGCCGCCTGACAGAAAGGGTCAAGAGGCTGAAATGTTAAGCCGAAGGCCAACCTCGAAGACGAGGATGATGTACTCGAGGACCGCCGGGCCCTTCGCCGCCGACGGCGGGGAGGACAGGAGCGGGACGAGTCCGAAGATGAAGGCATCAAGCCGTGACAGTCTAAAGAAAAGGCTAGCACACCGTCAGTATGCGGAACGGATGCGCCTAAGTCGAACGGCTGCGGTATAGTTACGACTTGCCGTTGCGAGCCCTCCGATTAACACAATACGACCCGTCGAGAAACCGTCACAGGGTCTTATTCTTGCCAGCCAAGTTGTCCTGCAACCGAGGTTATCAGAGTATGTGTTATATTATTATATACAGCAGCAGACATGTAAGCAACAAGACAAGGCACAAGCCAACTATCAAACACCACAAAATGTTACCAGACGATGACACCATTCTGTTCGCAGGGCATCCACTAGTGACACGTGGGCAGACATTCATGTGGCAAAGATCCATCTACGAATTCTCGTCTCTCTTAGCAGCAGGCATCTGCTTCTTTGGGCCTGGCCTCAGACTGAGGCTGTCCCCAGAAAACTCCCACGAAGTGACACGAATGACTTGAATGATTCGCAGAGGCCGATACGGCAAGCTTTCACCACCGGAACCAGACACCTGGACAAGCTACGAATCGCACGCAAACACTTATCGCAAGAAGTGACATGATATTCTCAAGAACGCATGAACTGCACCTTCTCTAGTAGCCTCGATGCCAAGGCCTCGAATGTGTTCCAATGGCTCATGTCCTTCAGGTTGTGCCGAAGCAACCAGCCCAAAAGTGCAAACAGGCTGCACAGCTTCAAGACGTCCTCGGTGTGCCCCAACTGCTTCAACACGTTTTGTTTGGTCACATCACGGACCTTGAAATAGTGTCGAATTGGGGATGGGCAATGAGGGAGCCTTGCTGCTTTCGACTATCCGACTTACGAATACTGCCAGCAAGTTTTATCCATAGCACACAGAGGCTCTGCCAGGCGCCTTAAAGCGGATGGAGTCGGGCACGGAAGGCATAGAAGAGTTTCGCTGAGCCTTACCGCGCTCCAGAAGGTACTTGTAACCATTCAACATGGTGCTGGGGCTCTTGGCTCGGGAAACGCTTAGGCATCAGCATAGTCAGAGAAGCCAAGCAACGGCGGCTCCAAAGGATCACCCTGACAAAGCTGCCCCAAAAAGAGACTGGAGATACGGAAAAGCACGGCCGGCTGGCTCAGGGTGCCCCTGCTGCGAACAGCCCACATACAGTTCGGTGGTTGTGCCGTTGTTTTCGAGTCGTGATTGCTCATGTTTTGGCGCCGCAATCTACAGAATATGCAGACATGCTCTAGGTTCTCATGTTTCTTGTCCGTAAGCTCATGACGAGACAGACGCCAAGTGTGCCGTACTCAACCGCAACTTCTTTCTCGTTTCGCTGGACATCCCAAGGCGTCGGTCTCTCGGGACTCCATCTCGGCTCCCTCGGACTTGGAATTAGCATCTGCGAATGTAGCCCAGGGCATACGCCAGAACAAGGGCCAGCCTCCGCGGTTCGTTTAGCTTCGTGATAGTCCTGCTTGACCTGGAGAAGCCAGCGAGAGGCAGACCGATCCAAAGCTTTCTCAGATTCGTGTTTTGGCGCCTGCCATCGAGTGGCGCTGCCTCTTGCAACAGCTCCAATTTTGGCAGCGGCCGCCTGCTCTTCAGCTCATTTCAGCTCTTAAGCTCGTCGGACCAGTCGGAGACTCGGATTCAAATCAATGCACCCGAAGACCTCCTGTTCCTGCGTGTACTCCCTTTGCTCTGCACCTGTCCGGATCAGAGCCGACATGCGAAGCGCCTCTCAGACTTCCATCGCCTCTCAGGCTTCGGATGGGCGGTGCGGCCTGCACCTGGGCATGCGGTGCATGCGAGCAAATCCGCGCCAGGCAGCGGGATTCCCGGATGTTCCTGGGCCACCAAACTGTTGCGGCCTTCGGAGCGGAGCGAAAGGCCAGAAAGGAACAAGGGCAAAGAGGCAAAAGGAGACGTGGCCTCGGAGGGCAGATCAGCTTCGGGACCTGGACTTCACACTGTCAGGCAACACTCGGACAATTCAAAAACTCAAGGCAAGGGGCCTCCAGGCACTGACTTTGCTTTCGCAGCTTTAGCCCCCATGCTGTTGGACCTTGTAGGCTCAGAGCGCAGCAAGTCACGCCACCAAGTCCCCCCAATCTGCCATCAAATGAGTAGCAGGATCAAGCTTGCAAAGTGCAAGTTGTTGATCCAGCTTGCGCTAGCCGCACTAGCCGACATTTTCAAAGCAGTGGAAGGCAAGCCCGCCTTCGCCTCGTGGCATCAGGGCTACCAGAGCGGAGCTTGGACACTTCTAGGCAGGGAGATGTCCGGGCATATGCTGTTGGGAGATGCTGGCTCTAGAGCTTCCACTTTCTCACAACCTGCCATGACTAGACGTGGGGCCTGGCGTGCCTGTGGGGCCTGTGCTTGTACCAGACTCTGATTGAAAGTCAGCAAACGGTGGTTCGGCTGCTGCACATGTCAGCAGATGCTCAACAGCGGGTAGCATGCTGAAGCCAAGCTTAAAGCTTAAAACCTAGTTGTGAATCTGTGGGTTATTCCATGACCCATGATACTCCATGTTCAAGCAAACTTAAGCAACGTTCTGCAGTCAAATATTCATGCCTTTCAAACTGCAAAACTGGACAGGGCATCCCAAGTTGATGCAAACACAGCTTGGGCGATGATGCACCTGTCCAGAAGCGCTGGCAGCCTGAATGGCAACACTTGCAAGACTGCTGGATCCATCCCGACAGCTTCTTGCGCCTTTGCCGCTTGCAATTGTGCGAGCAACTGAGCGACGTCCACTCCGGACGCCACTGCCTCCTGTCTATCTTGCTTGAAGTCGCTATATCACTATGACTGAAGTCGCTATCACTGTGACTCTCTGAACGGAACACAAAATGTCCCAGGCCGTCCCTTGCAGGCTGCCAACTGCCAGCTTGCCTGAAGCTGTGAGGCCAAAGTGTCCATGCCAGCCTTTGGACTGGGAGTGTCGCTTGCCTCGTCAAGACTTGTCTTCAACCTTTCTGTGTAGACAAAACCAGCGAGTGACGAGCCTGATGTGCAGAGGGCACAGTCGGTGCACCTGCCTGTCATGTCCACGATATATCTTGACAAGCAATACTGATGAGTCACTTGTTGCTGCATCTGGCACCTGGCCGTTTCCATTCGGAGTGGCACCTGCCGCTTGCACGCCATTCGGATCTCATAACTTCAGTGCTTTCCCTCTGCGAGACACGAGCACAAGCGCATCACGCTGGCGCCATCAGCAAGTCTGGAATCGCCAGGATCCCGTTCAGGGGACTTCGTCATTATGCCTGAACCAAAATAACTTTGCGACACTCTTTGAAAGACTGAGAAGACGTCATCGGAACGCGGTGATCCCAGATAATCTAAGCCCCACATGGCCTGTGGCATCCTGGGTCCCAGTGACGGCACCGTCTGGGAGTGCAGATGGCTCTGCAGCAGCTGCTTTGGCGCCACCTGAGCCTGAAAGATGAAGATTCACGGATGCCGTCTGCACCTTACTGCACTCTATGACCCTATCTGCTTCCTGCAAGCCTGAGACCTGTCAAACCCCTTTGCGCGGACCTTTGGCGCGGTTGCTGCCTGCCGACCTCGTTCTGCTGTTGCTTCTCCTGCAACGCTTCTGGACTCTAGTCGTGATGAGACAAGACACCACATGGACACTACGGCATCTCGGCAATTCTTGGCATCTCGCTCTCTTCCTCTGCGGACTTCCGGAGCCCGCTCCGGCCTGGGCACAGCGCTGGAAGAGAGAAGAGCCGAGCCCGTGCTTCCCTTGGCTCCGATCCGAGGGCTGAGCTTCGCTTGACTCGACGAGCGACCCCTTTGGCCCTCCTCGGCCTCTCAACGAAAACGGCTTAAACAGGATCAGCGCGATGTTGCTCCACTGCACCCCGCCCCGAGTGCTGTGCCTCTTCGGCCTCCTTGCAACTCCGCGCTGGAAGACGGAATTCTGCCAACATCTCTCTAGTTCGCGTCCTCGACTTCCCACAATGGGCAGACCGGGCCATCGCCGAGGCAAGCCGCAAGCAGGTGCTGGCAACAAAACAAGCAGAACTTCTTCATCGACTCACGTCCACCAGAACCCTGCCGATGGCCTCGCAGGTCAAGTGAGTCGCAGCACAGCGCTGCAAATGCCTGACGAGTCCCAGCAGCTCAGGTTTCTAGCATGCTTAATGGCCTCAACAAGGGTTGCAGCTTCTTCGGCTGTGAACAGCACCGAAACAGGCCTCATCTGGAAGGCATGCGGTGGTGGCATGAGCCCCAGAATGCACCTCTGCTGCATCGTGTACTCCGAGAGAGGGGATGCGAGAGGACTGAATCCAAGCCTAGGCAAAAGCTCCTTGGCTTCATCTGAGTTTGATATTTCGTGCTTCTCCACCTCGCCGCAGCAAGTCGCATCTTTCTTCGTTGACAACACACATCTGGCACGGCGCCTCCGCTTCCAGCATCGGCACCGTTGCATCCAAGAGCATGGATATTGGATGCAGGTGCATCTGGCAGCGGCTGTGTTCTGCCCTAGCCTTGCTACAGCCTGGGGCATGACACGAGAACGAGACTTGCCTCAACACGCTGCTGCCATTGCTGTCTCTCCTTCTCGCCGTCCTGACAAAAATGTGTGTTCATGCAAACGTCTCACAGAAACAATCCGCGACTTGTCCTTGTCAAGATCAATGTGACATTGGACCTGTGGCACCTCAAAAAGACTCAGGCTCAACACCGTGAATCGTGTCCCCTATCTCCGCACGAGTTCCCGGCCAAAGACACGAGATCTCGGAAGATCGCCTCTCGGCTCGGAGCATCTGCGACCCACCACGGCAGATGCAACTTCGGTCACAAGCCTGTCTTGTCATCAAGCCATAGGCTAGGTTGGTGTTGCCACCATACCTGTACCTGGCTCCCCAAGTCTCATGGGATCACGAAGGGCTGAGGCTGTCCTATGAGAACTGCATGAGGCTCACTGGAGGGCATTATCGAAGGCCTACAACAGAGACGCTGCGAGGTGCCGCACATGGGCTGACGACACTCAGCGCCGCACTTCCAGCAGTATCGGCAAGTGGCTGGCAAAGCCAAGCCTCACCAGGCTCTGCGACTGTCGAGATTCCCGAGACTCTCGGGACGGTCCCCCCCCCCACCGCCTTTCTCGAGACAGCTGGAGCGATTTCACGCATCGCTCAAACAAGGAAAACCTGTGCGAAGCATGTCTAGTCGCTTAGGCTCGAGGCGACCCGTGCTTCCAAACTTCTAGGCGGGTAAGTCGTGGACAGGCGCGAGGTGACTTCCATGCACAGACCGTCCGCGAATGTTGACACATTGGCCAACGTGAACAAGCTCATCTGGCAGCATCGAGCACGCTTAATTCTTCCCCAACCAGCTTCTCCGGCTGTTACAACACGGCCTGCACGATGTTGTCATGAATTTTGCTCGCCTGAAGTTGACCAGGTTACATGAAAGGCGCTTTCGATGCTCCGACTGGCCTTGCACTTGCCTAGGTTCTCGTTGGCCTGAGCATGCGTTGACAAGACATGAAGTAAGCCGCTCGCTCTATGTCAATGGCCCGTGGCCTGAGCAAGCGCTGCCAAGGCCACAAAGTCGGCAGCAGTACCCTCGCGAGATTGGTGTTCTGCCCAGGAGCTCAACAAATGCGCCCGTGTGCCTCGAAATCAGGGATGCTCTCGGGTAAGCTGCCATCAAAGTCCTGAAGAAACGCCGTAACTTTGCATCCTGTACTTTCTGCATGGCAGCTAGTCACTCATGTCCCTCTCTCATGCATCCAAATGCTGTCCTCATCCAGCTCCACGCAAACTTCGCGGTACCTTCAGGCCCCCGCTTTGCGCTTCTAACGACATGATATCAAAAGACGGTTCACGAGGTCAGGTTGAGGAGAATCGCGGCCTGCAAGACTCATCGCGCTGCAGACTTGTCATGTATTCTCAGCTCTCCTATCGTGTCACCAAGGATTTTCACGCTATCTAAGAATAGCAACATGGAGCCAGTGTAGAGGGACGAACGGTCCGTTACAATTTCAATGCAAACAGCCAGGCTTGCCCACAAGCTTGTGCACAGACGAACAGCTGTTCATCCCGCGCACAGGCTCGGAGTGCCCTTTGCAAGAATCCCGTCGAAATTTTGGGGACATTTCGACATGGGATCTGTGCAACGTTGCATTCACCGCAAACTCTAAAGTCCAGAGAGCCTGCAAATGTTTCAGCAGGAACCACACCTTCGCCGGGTTCCCGAGCCGAGTGCAGCTGGCAAAGGCCGACGACCACTTCCCGCGTCACGAACACTACCACTGCCACAGCGACCACCATTGCCACCGCCTATTGCTGCTGAAGCCAGACCCTTCGCAGGGTTCTGAAACCACTCTCGCGAAAAAATATCAATTTCTGCGGCGAGAGTGAAAGCAGCCTGTCATCACAACATGGGTTTCGTCACGAGTTTGGCACGCCTTCGGTGTGTGTGCGCTGCTTCTGCCTCTGCGAGCGTTGATACCCTGGAACCTACAAGAAACTCTAAAACCCAAGAACCCCAAGGACCCTAAACTCAAGAACCAAATGCATCAGAAACCCTGACAACGTTTGGCAACTAGACGCGACAATATGGGCCCAAACAAACTCAGAGCCCCCGAACCCTAAGATCTGAAGACACCCTAAAAATCTTAAACCGCTGAAGCCTCAACTGGCATCTGACGCCCCCGAACCCTAAACCCTAAAAAATCCTCAACCCTAGGCTTCAAGGCTACAGTGACTACGACAGACCATAAAGGAACGCTTCTTTTCGTATGGCCCCGAAAAAACTCTCCAAGCCCCTTTATGTATCGTAGGCAGGCCTGACGGCCTAACTTGCTTGCCCGCTCTGCAACATTCTGCTACTTGCTACTGGATGCTTGCTGGATTACTACTGTTGCTACTGCAAACATGGCCAGTAGGAAGTCGTGGCAAGAACTTGCGACTGCGGGTGCTGGTCGCGCTTCTTCGGCCTCAATGAGGCTGAGGCCTGATTCGTCGACATGCTCGGGCGCCTTCACAGGGCAGGCGGAGCCAAAGGTGGCAGTGACCAAAACGACATGCAAAAAAAACAAGAAGAGCAATTCAAAAGACAGCGCGACAAGAAGACGATGAAGGGAGACACGAGGGATGACAAGTGGAGACGGAGAGAGACAAGGGACGCCATGCTGCCACTGGGGCGAATGTCAAAACAAGAGTTTCCAAAAGCAGTCGAGCATGCGACAAGTTGACAAGGGAGGCAAAACAGACGCAGTCCTACGACGTTCCGGGCTTGAGCTTCGCGCAAGATTGCTGCCGCGACAACAGTGGAGACACGACAAGGGAGACTAGGTCTGAAGGAAGATCAGCTTCCCACCTTCGAAATGTCAGAGCCAAGGAGGTTGTACAGGTAAACTACAGCCACTAGTCTAGTGTCACGGAAGAAAACTAGGGAAATCATGACGGCAGACAAGAAGCGAGACAAGTGACACAAACTGCAGGCTACGATTCTAGGGGTTTACGATTTTAGTTAGGCTTCAGGGTTTGTGCAGGGCCTTCGGATTAGGAGTTTAGGGCCAGGGTTTCATGCTCAGGCTCTGTTTCAGGAGCTTTGGGATGTGCACTGGCTTCTTCCAGTGTGGCGCGGCTCACCCTGACCTTGTCTGTACAATCTCGACAGGATTCTGAGAGAGGAGCCTTGGACGCGGGAGGAATCTATAAATCTACGGAGCCCCAACGGACCAGGCGTGGACGACCTCACATTAAATGAGTGCCAATCTAGAAAACTTAGGTATACGATAAAATGCGCCGGGCTGCTGCGACAGACGGCCAAGAAACGGCACGAGGCAACATCCGGAAGTTGCTGGGGGATACAACGCGGAAGGCGATGGCGCCGTCTGGGGGACGAGGGCAACAAGTCTGCAAAGAACACGTTGGATTAGGAGACAAGATGGACGACAAGGACAGCATGAAAAGATTCGAAGACGGAGACAGCGGATGCTATTGCATGCCACTGCCGTTCTGCAGTGTGAAATACAACTCGGTTCTGCAACAAGCCGTGTCCCAGCCTCCAAAAGCACTTCGGGTGACAACCAGGGTGAGACACGAGAGAAGGGCGATCTACACGCGGCAAGATCCGCTTGCCGGCTGCCAAAGGCAACTTGGCTAAGCCTGGCAAACAGAGGACGACAACAGGTGGACAAGACGGGACACAAGAATGCGAAGTAGGGAGGCAACAGAAGATCAAGCAGTCAACATCAGGCGCGAGATGCTAACTCTGCACTTTCAGAGGCTGTTGCCTCTGATGGAAGAGAAGACTGCACACAACAAGATAGGGGAGACAAGGGGATGGTGAATGAGACCAAACAGGAGGCAAGAAATGTGCTCGGAGAGATCTGAATTCTACTACTTGTAGAAAACACGCATGTGACACGATCTGTTCCACAACTTGGAAAGGCGACTAAGGAAAACAACAGACCAGACGAGAGGAAAACAGGAACATAAAAATGGAAGCTATCGAGGAGACAAAGAAGAAAGGGAATTTCGGAAGGAGATACTGAAACTGAAGGAAGGAGTTTGAAGGAAGACAGCATGCGGGACCTCACAAGGGAGACAAGCGGGAAGGCAGAGAGGCTACGAGGGAAGACCGGGACGGCAAGAAAGCAGACAATGATAAATTTTGTGCGAAGTATTGTGGGGGATAACACATGAAACATGAACGCTTTGCCGCAGACACACGGTATGTCGAATTAAGCAAGACGGCCATGTGGCAGACAAGAAGAGTAAGACGGGACACAGGGGAGGAGCTGAGGAGAAGTCAAACAGCGTGTGCGACTTTGCTCGGAGAGGTAGGACCTATCAGGCCGGAGAACCGAGACACAAGGCATGACAAAGAGAGGAGATAACAGAAGACAGGAGGGGAAGAGAGACAAGGCACGCGAGAGGCGAGACACGAAGAGCAAGAAGGGAAGCAAGGATGGAGACCAGGTGGAGAAATTGAAAATTATGTGGAGGCAATGTGCACACGTTTGCCCAGAGACCCGGGACCACGCCACTGTCTTTGATTATGTTGAACCTCGACAACCAATGTTTCGCTGGTTAGGGAGCATGTGCTGACGAACAACATTTAGCTCGTTCTGGAAGTAGGAATGACTCGTGGATGCCCTGACCGATTAACGACTTGCACTAACTTGATATGCATGTCTTAGTGAATGACGCCATAGGCAAGTGAAAGCGATAGTAGCAAGAAAGGAAGGGCCATCGAAAACGGATCATGAGTCCAAATCGTCACACGTGTTCGGAAAAGGTATGTAACCGGAAACCATATACAACGAGATTCATACACAATACAAAACGTATGTTGAAAGGTATGGTTCATGCACAACCAACCAACTACCACCAAGTCCATCTGAATTGTCAGTCATTGCAACGACCATCCGCATGAAGCGGCTAGTGATACGGTGTGTGTGCATGTGTGTAAACAGCAGAAGATCATGCTGACAGCAACCCACCAACAGCCTAGAGCAGGCGTGATTGGTAGCAGTTGCTAGAATGACGAAAAAGCAAAACGAGAATTAGAACAACACAATCGGCGCAGACGATGAGATATTTGCTTTCCGGGCCTGGTTGGCTGCCAACAGGACACCCTCGATGAGGCTGATGACCTCACCCTCTGCCTTGGCAAGCTGCATGTAAGCCAGTGTTCCGGCTGCTTGGGTTGGTGCATGTAGTCGCACGTGTGCGCATGCATACCTCATATTTACTCCTCAATCTCACAGGTGTTTCACCGCTCTGGATCAGAAGCCTCTGGACAGACTCAACACAATCGCAGCATTGATCCAGATAAAAACTGGGAAATCCTTGCAGGATCAGGATTTGAAAGCTGATCGCAACGGTACGATGCAGATGACATCACAATTTCACAGGATAGTTTCGCTGCGTGGTTCCCGCGGCACGCCGGCAATCACCGGCAGCCCTCAACTCCAACGCTGAACCCTAAACTAAATCAAAGAGTGGCTTGGGGACTGTGGTCTAAAACACCTTTGAAGTAGAAAACCTTGAACTACACTATATGAGAGGTCATTGTTTCACGGTCGTACGGTAACACAAGCCCACCCCCCTCCCCCCTCCCGCCCCGTGTTGAGAATAAATCCCTCCCCCCCTCCCCACGACTAGTCCCTACTACAACCGGAAGCCAGATACTACAACCAGAAGCCCTATACTGCAACTGGGCCTGGATTTGCGCAAAACCCGAAACCACCATACCACAACCAGCCAACAAGCTTACATGTTGCATTGTTTCCAATGTGATGGTCAACCTTTAAGGAAACACATTCATTTTTAGAAACAGTTCAGTTGCAGTAGGTACCTTTCTTCGCCCGGATGCTACGATCTACTAAATCTTGATAACGAACCGGATCCAGCAGAACCCCTTAACAACGAAATCATGTTCACACAACCTTATACTAAACAAAACAGAACGTTCCAGTTGTAGTAGGGACCTTTTTTGTGCATGTAGTTGCTCAGTTGTAGTAGGGTCCGGTTTCTGGTTGCATTATAGGGCTTCTGGTTGTGGTATCGGGGTTTCGGTTGTAGTAGGGACTGTTTCCCCCCCTTCATTTGGAGGGGGGGAGGGCGACCTATCACATTCCGGCTCTCGCCAACCCTGTAAACCTAAGTGCTTGAAAGGAAAAACAACGCTTCTCGACCGTAAGGTCTGTAAAGGTCTCTCAAGAGTTGCACGCTGCGGACTTTGCCCCCAAGTTGTCATTGCGGAGAAGATGTCTACTCGTGTTCCATGACTGTTTGACACAGCCAATGTGTTGATTTGTCGATGTTTCAAAAAACCTCGCCATACTATGTACAGTCTCCAGTACAGACAGTCCACGTAGGAGGGAAGAAAAAACCTCCTGGCCCCATCCCGGCAGTCTAAGGGCGGTGCACACGCACCTGCCACGAACTTTGGGCAGGCTGTGAGGTGAAAGACCTGACTCGCATCCGGCCACCAGGGAGCACCAAACCACGGAGCAAGTGGTGCCAAGCGGCGAGAACGAGGAGTTCAGGCAAGAAAGGTGGCAACCTTAGCTAACCACACGAACACAAACAGAAACGTGCACTCACGCATACACACACACACACACATGGCAGGGCGGATTAACACTTGGGGCGTCAGAGCTTAACACTGCACATGGTCGCACCTCATCGAGCTCGGCAGATAGCTGCCCTTCTCCTGAATGAGCAGAGTAGCGGATGCCGTGCCCAGGCTGTTGGATCAAAGGCCTTGCTCACAGTGCCCAGCAAGGTGACGATGCCTTCTACCATGAACTCCACCTGGAGACACCCCAGGCAGACGCGGAAAGACCCCGGGCTGCCCGGGGCCCGGCCTCGGCCTGAGAACTGCGTGCCGCGAGCATGTCGCGAAAGACGTTTTGCACACTTGCACCTCAGGCAGAACGTAAACACCTGCGGCGGGAGTGCTCTGCTTTGCCTTCCTCCCCCGACCTTCTTCCTCCGGGATCGACTTCCGAGATATTAGAAGCTCCTCGTTCAAATCTCAACACAAAAGTGGTTCCTCTGGTGCTCAGACCCGGTCCTGTGGGCGCTTGGTGGCCACACTTGGCAAGATGCTCATGTCACCTGCAACCACACCCGAAGGCGGCTCGAGAGCCAGAAGGCGACAAAAAAGAGACCTGCCTTGGCCAAGGGCAGCATCGCGCACGTCTTGCAACAGCAGCCCAAGAGCCTCCACAGCAACTCAACTCCAACTATCGCAGGCTGCCTGCAGGCTGCCAGCCTGAATGCAGAGGTGCGCAAAAGCTTCTTGCTTAGCCCCTGCAAAGTAGCCCCCGTAAGGCAGTCCAAAGCCGTGCGGGTCGTAGCCTCAGAGGGCATGTCGCCGCACCATGCGCGCCACACCACTTGCAGGCAACTGAACACGAACAAAAGCTGCAAAAGCTCCTTCGCCATCCTAGAGTGTGCTGAGCAAAGCACCCATAGCCACAGACAGCAATGAGTAAAAAAGTTCTGCTCGAAAGGGTACTGTCCTGAACAGCAGGTGTTTGCGTGTCCATCCTTTTGACTTGGTGAAAACAAGCTCCTGGAGGGGTCACTGAGGTAAGCAAGTGGACGTGCATCGGGAATCAGAAGCCTTCATTTGGTGCTTGTCAGAGAACACAAAGAGATCACTTTATCAAGTCTGCGGCCTGGAAAGGCGTGCATCAACCGATGCATCATCACTGCCTTCCTGTCCAACGCGTGCACAGGCACCTATCACCTATCAGAGGGAAGCGTCAAAAGCTTGTGAAGCCTGGCTGACGATGGCAGACGGAGCTCCAGCTGCTAGGAGGGCTAGCAGAAGTTGTAGGCCCACGACCCTGACACGCCGATGCTCAGTACAACTCAGCATCTCTCAGCGAGAAGACTGCGGGCGTAAATTTCCCAGCCTGTTTGCCTGCATATCGCCATTCTTTGGCTGGCTCGAGCCTTCGGGTCCTACTCCTTCTTGCCTCAGGCAGCCATGGAGCTTTCCATCGGCTTCCGTCAGCGAACATGCGAGCGTACCAGATCAAAGCCGGCATCACGCCATCGACCTCTTGGACCTCGTCATCCTGCTCAGTGTCTTCTAAATGGATTGTGACTGCGACCTCTGCAGACGCCCCTCCTCAGTCGCATCTGGCTCTTCGACCGTGAAGCCGTCATGAAACCTGTCTTCAGCAGGGCACACGGCGAGTTCAAGATGGTATCAAGTGCAACCAGGCCGAACGCACAGCGCCCGCAGCGTGGAGTCTGCGATGCGTTCTCCCAGGGGCTTGGTCTCAGCTCCAGAGACCTTCAAACTCAATCAAGGCAGGACCGGTCGGCGGTCAGCAAGAGAAAGCACCGTCCACAACTTCTCCATGAAGGCGGCACCGGCTGCTTCCCGAACAGCCTTGAAAAAGGCACAGCAGGGTTCTTAAGACAAAAAAAGATCCCCTTCTCCCTCCGTCGAAGGCAGCAGACCTCGGCCTCCGTTGTGCCAGCGCCTCCTCGCTTGTTGTCGCTCCGTGCTTCGAACGCTGCACCCGCACACTGACCGAAAAGCAGTGCACAGTGCCTGCAGCCGCTGGTAGCGCAGCTAGCAGGTATGACATGACCTGACGCTTCAGCTCGAAGCTTGATTCTTCTCGATCCCCCAGAATGACAGACAACGGGATCGGTACAAAAAGTGCATTAGCAAGGACCGTCTCGGCCGCTTCATCCAGGTCGTCAGCCTCAAGCCAGTGCAAGAACACAGACCCTCAAAGCAGTTGACGGACCACTTACAAGTCGAGAGCACACCATCGTGCCTTCTTGGCCAATTCAGTCTCGACCGTCTCAAGGCAGCGTACGATCAAAGCATGAAAATTGTCCGGACCTTGCGCGGCTTGGTGTCAAAAAGCCGGCTGGGCAGTTAAAGACTAGCAACCAAAAGACTCTCGGGTCGCAGCACCGGGCTAAACTAACCACCAGTGATTCTCTCCTGACAAGACTGGGGCTTCGGATCGCCCGGAAATACGTTTCGATACCAGCCTGGGATGGTTTTCCAACTCTTCCTGGCCAGATGTGGAAGAAGAAAAGAGAAGGCAACGAGGCAAGGCTCCGCCGCTCAGCCAGCAGAAGTTGGCCTCCAAATTGTTTAGATTTAGCAATCGTTCCCACACTTCTGGGGAAACTCCAGGACCTCGGAACCGTAGCAAACTGGTACGTGTACTATTCAGAAAGCAATGCTTCGCCCAGCCTAGAAGTTCGGAGGATAACTCCTTCTGCGGCAAATTCAGCCCCGAATGAGGCACACAGCGCAGGCCTCGCTATGCCGTCATGCAGTCCTCCAGAACATCACCGGCAGAAGCTTTGCCGCCGATGAATCCCAGAATTCGCCTGCCCGAACATGTGTATATGTAACATATGTATACAGTTACGTAAACATTCCAAAAGACAGGAAAAGCCTCATGGTCACGCTCTCCGCAGTGTGGCTCCGGCGAAGCCCATATACACACAACACATTGGGAAGCTTAAACCAGGACTATCAGCCGCTGCACCATGGTTGCACTGAAATGTTATTGCTACGAAATGGCTTCACAGGACTGCAACGGCCAACATCACCATCTGTTGCCTCCATCCTACTAGTTTCCATGGCGCCTTGACCGGAGGTAGCGGCCATGGAAATTCTGAAACACGTCAAGGAAATGCTGGGACAACTCGTGTGCCGCGACGCAAGGGCACTGTAGGCAGGCTCTAAGCAGACAATGGACAGGGCACCACGCCACAAAACACAGGCCCTTTTTCTGCAATGCTGCAATGCATCCAACTTAGCTTTGAGGCGCTTTCAAGTCCATCTGCTGCTTGAACTGACTATCTTCTTCCGAAAACCTAAAAGGTGCCAATTCCGCACGATCTAGCAATCAAGCCTCCCAGCTTTGGTCACCCCAACAACTTGTTGGACTACTGTCCACACATCGGAATGCATGCGAAACGTGTCAATTCACAAGCGACACAAAAAGCAATGGTAATGTCACCACAGAGCATTGACATTTTCGAATGGGTACCCCCCTATATGGGGTCCCCTGGGTTTTTGCACACCTCTCTCTCCCAAGCATTCGAAAGTGCAAAAACCTAAACCATTAAACCATTCAACCAATCCTTTCCCCCAATGGACCCAAACCAATAAACCATTAAACCATTAAACCAATCCTTTCCCCCAATGGACCCAAACCAATAAGCCATTAAACCATTAAACCAATCCTTTCCCCCAATGGACCCAAACCAATAAACCATTAAACCATTAAACCAATCCTTTCCCCCAATGGACCCAAACCAATAAACCATTAAACCATTAAACCAATCCTTTTGGCCCATACCACTAAACCATTAAACCATTAAACCATCAAACCATTAAACCAGTCATTTGCCCCTATAGAGAGAGACACAACCCTGTATGGGCCGAAAGCATTGGTTTAATGGTTTAATGTCAGATATCCGCATGAAAATGGCACACCAAAAGCACCATGCGAGCAGGCCCTCTTTTGCATGGTGGATTGGTGTGGCTGCCGACTCCCGGGATATTCCTTCGGTCGAAGACCTCAGCCTTTTGAAGAGGCCGTTTCAGGCAAAGGAGGGTCCCCTCCTTCAGGGCGTACGGCACCTGGGATCGGGAACCCTCCTTGTACAGAAAAGAGAGTTCCAAAATTTTGTGCCGTCCAGAAAGAAGCCTGTACAGGAGGCAGCCACATCCTCACCGGGCACCCTGCGCGGGTCCATGGGTGAGGTCAGATGGGTCGTCGAAAATACGATCTTCCAAAATAGAACGAATGAGGGAAAAATGCTTGAGCACGGGTTCCACCGGCAAGCAGAGAGATGGAGTGAAACCTTGAAAGTTGGGATGAGTCAGATCATCAGCCCACGTGTTGAGGTCACGCTTGACGTGGGAGGGAGCCAGCTGCATACCGTTCCGGTGCAGTTGGTACAAAACCTCCATGAGGATGACAGATGTTGGCATCCTCTTGGACTTATCGTTCAGGAGCGAGTACACATTCCCTTGGTTGTCGCTGACCAGGGGAAGCCTGAGGTTCGGGATGAACGCAGGCGCCTTTTCCATGAGAAAGTGAGAGAGGATCAGAGTGCCGAACATCTCAAGGGCAGCAATGCGCTTTTTCGGGCAGCCCTTGTCAAAAGCCCATGGATGTCGCTCTTCGGTGACCTGGTAGTGGAACCAGAAGACTTCCGACTTGGACGGGGAGTCCACGTTGGACAGCCAGCCGCCCACATTGGCGCTGCCATCATCAGAAGCGCTAGCATCACTTGCCCCGGACCAAATGGCGAGCGGGGCATACGGCGACGCTTGTCGGAACTTCTGATCAAAAAGAGAGAGCAGGAGAGCCGAGAGTGCACGGATAAGCTTGCCAGGACGTCCTGCAGTCTGGCAGGCCTTCTTCCAAGCCCAAAAGGGTTGGAGGAAAGGCTTAGTAAGGGGGCAGGCCGTTGTCGCCCACTGCAGCCTACCCAACGCACTAGCGATCAGAGATGCCGACATGACCTTACCGCTTTTGAGCTCTCCAAGGATGCCAATGACAAGCAGGTGCTTGTCTCGGGCCATCTGCACACAGGGTCCTTTAGGGTCAATGACAAAGCCAAGCCAAGTATTAACCTCAGCGAGCAAGGTTTTCCTCCAGCTCAGAGGAGTGCCGAGAGCAAGCAGCAGCAGGCAAATTGCCGTCGCCAACAGGGGGGAGTTCGATTTACGGAGCAGCCAGGCAAAATCGTCGACAAAAACGAAACCCCAGTCGACCTCAGGAAACACAGCATACACAATCCTTAGGAGGATAGCAGCCATCCTTCCCCAATAAAGCTGGGCACTGGCCATCCCATATGTGCCTATGGTGTTGGCCCACCATTCCTCACCAAGTTGAGCCACTTGGTAACGCCACTCTCGAAGGAGGATCTTGATTCTCCTGTGCGCCTTAGTCACGTCAGCTTTGAGTAGAATCCAATCATCATCGGAGCCAGGAAAACACCAGGGTCGGCCGGAGCCAGCGCTGGAGTCTTCCCTATCAGAGGGTCTGTCCCGTTCCAAGTTTGCCGCACCAGGGGCGGTTTCACGGGGCCCAGACGTATCCGTGGCCTCCTGTTTCCCGGGCTCAGGGCCATAGGCGCCTGGATTCCCCCGAGAGCGTGATGCCCGAAGCCAGTGTAAGCACTGGACACAGTCCATGACAGTCGGAGCCGTGGTTTTCTCCACTGTGTTCTGTTGGATACGGAGATTAGCACCGCCCTTGGATCCATCAAAGATGGAACGGATCTTGTCCGCCTCATCAATCCCCGCCATGGGGCAGGGGCAGAGCTCTTCCTCCGTGCACTGGCAGCGCGCTGCTGCTTCGGCGCGTGCGCATGGTCCGATGACCATACCTAGTGGAGTTTCTTCCACGAAGGTAGCACGAATCTCCTCACTAAAGGTGTTAGCGGAGGAGTAGTTTGCATGGCCTGTGGGGGGTGGCGCTTCCACCGGGTCCCACTCTTCACCGATGAGCTCAGATTTCAGAGGCCACATGCCCGGAGATTGGAGAGTAGGAGTGTCCACTCCCAGAGGGACTCCTTCCTTGAGTATCGTCGGGTACTCAGCATCGACATCTTGGATGTCGCACAGGAGTTTTCTGATAACATCCAAGTGGAAAGGCTGTCCTGCATCCGGCTGGGGATGCTGAGGCAAGATAAAATCCCGAATATCCCTGAGAACCGAATCCGGGAAAGGGTGTGTCTTGGCACCCGCAGCCGTGGAGGCTATGAAAGAGGGGACCAGGGGCCCGGCCTTTTCTCGGATAAACTTACCCAGAGCAGGAGCCGTCGGGCCATTACGTAGGTGCAGGGGAATCCTACCGGGGGAGGTCTTACCGCCTCCGTCCCTCAGGGGCCTAACCTTAAAACCATGGGCCACTCTCATTGTGGCAATTGTGGCATCGTCTAAGGTAAGCTTCTCGTAGAGCGGTAGCGTCGAAGGCCGATCAGACCCAATCAAAGGGGTCGCAGCATGCAGATGATCGCCTGCATGGGTACCAGCACTCGGAGACCCAGCACCGGGTGCTGACCCTTGAGCCGCCCAGTGAGGACGCTCCTGTCCCAGCGAGGGAACTGCAAGGATATTGGTGGCAGGCCCACCTGGCGAATCCACCATCGGGGGGACCGCGTTGCGAAGCATTCCGGCCAGCGCCGAGGCAAGACTCTGTAACATGGCTTCTGGTCGCCTAACGTCCCCCGGACGATCAGATTTGGGGTGATGAGCATGTGTACAGGTCCTTCCCTCCCAGGATTGGAGGGGAAGGTTTGTGACCGCTCTAGAGGCACGACTAACAACCCAACCAAAAGAACAGAGATCAAAATGAAGAACCTCAAGGCCTAGGTCAAGGGTCCAAGCGCGCAGGGCCGGAGTGGCCCAAGCCGAAGAGGAGCGTCTCTTGGATGGGGAAATAGCTCCTCGAGCCGGATCTTCAGCCATCTCCAGGAAGCAAAAGACCTTAGGGGCGGCACTGGGCGAGGTCGCCTTGAAGGCGAGCCAAGCAAGCAGAAGGAACCTAAGGAGCAGGGTGCTTTCCTCATCTGCCAAGTGCAAAGTCTCCGCAGGGAGAGCGGATAAGCCCCAGGCATTCTCTGCGGATCGGGCTCGAACCGCATGGAAAGTACCAGAGTCCTGAAACCACCTATCTAAACCCCATGTTTTGAGATCCGGGCATCCTCCCACAAAGGAGATGCGTCCTTGCAGCGCCGAGACACAGAGCGACCCGAACAGTGTGTCATTAAGGAGATCCTGACTGGAGGGTTTTCTAGAGGAGTCCAAGGCCAGAACTCTCGGGGAGAGTTCTGGAGCTTGGGAGTGGAGGATCGCTTCCAGGGAGGAGGCATCCTTCCGACCCGCGAAGGGCAAAATTATGGCACCCTGAGGAATGCTGGCAGTGCACACAGAAGGAGACCATTGGAGTCTCCGGACCAGGGGGTCAGGGACTCCTTTTAGCCATTCAGGGGAGCAATCTGCAGGCAGAGTGCCCGGGTAATGCTTCTCAATCCAAAGCCCAAGAGAGAAGGGCTTGTCATCCGAGTCAGCACTACTGGAGGGCTGCAGACCCCCATGTATGGGGTCCCCACCTGGCGAGGAGACAGGCTTTTTCCGGGGGGATCGCGATCTGTCCCGTGCTTGTTCCCGATCAGGGCCATGGGCACCTGATGTGGAGGGGGCAACAAGCGTCACCGCCTCCAACACTTCTCCTCGTTCAGGGCCGAAGGCACCTGGGACTGGAAGTCCTTGCTCATTCGGAGGGGCATTGCACACCCAGCCAGGGCAGTTGTGGGAGCGCCCACAGTTGCCGGGACATTGCTTCTTGATGTGATAATCTCTGCAAAAGGGGCGCCCTTCGGATTGTTCCTGGACCAATTCTGGGGCCAGGTATCCTTGCCCTTGCCCTTGGGGCTGCCCTTCTTGCCTTCTTTGCCCTTAGTAGATTGCTTGAGAAAAGGCTGGTACACAGGCAACTTTCCAGGAGCCTTTTCCCGGCCACTTTGCAAAGGGGGCGCCTTTCTCCCCTTTTGGAGTGCCCTTCGGACCTTTCTCACCAGGCCGTGGCACACGCTCGTAGACTTCCCTGGTCCAAAAGAGGGCATCCGCACGGACTTCCATCATGGCCTCCTTGAGCAACTTGCCCTCATAGACCAGGTTGTGGATGGCCCTCCACGCATTTCGTTCGGCGTAGAGAAGAGTCTTTTCCGATGGGGCTGGGGTTCGTCCCGCAATGTCCGGGCCCCAGAACCAGTCGTACCATTCATCCAGGTCATGCTTCGAGGCATCAAACTGTGTGAACTGGGGAAAGGCCAGGAGACACATCGAAAGATTGTTGCGGAAAACCCGATGCATCCTCTCCAGATGACGCCTGGTGGTCGGGAGCTTTCGTTCCTCTTCCTCCTCTTCCTTATCCCAACCGTCTACAGTCACTTTCCGTCTTGTTTTGAATGGCTTCTCTTCGAGCTCCGGCAAGGCACTGATTATGTATTTCGCATTGATGAAGCCAAGTTCCCCCTTCGAGCAGAAGCGAAACTGCGCCTTGAGGAGGTTATCGCTCCCTTGGGCTTCGAGTTTCGGCTTCGGGAGTCCAGTTTCCTTAGTCCACTCCGTGAGGAGCTGGTGCCGGTCACACAGCACTTCCAGGCCGGAGCGGTCCGCGGAGGCCTGGCCCGGCGTGACACTGGAGCGAGGTGCATAAAGGTTCTTTGTCATGTCCTTAGCCGCCTTGATCGCCTGAAAGAGGCGCATGGCAGTGAACGCGCTACTCTGATCCGTGAACCCATTGGAGCCGCTAGCAAAACCTAGGTCCCTGGGGCCATTGGTTCTGGCAGCCGAAGCATCGTCCCATCGGTCGGCAATGTCCTCCAAGGTTATGTATCCCTCCTTAGCAAATGCTGCCTGGACCGAATAGGGGATCTGTTTCCTCGCGAACAAAGTGGACACGGCCGAATGGAGTTCTGCAATGTGGTCGGCATAAGCATCCGGGATAGCCTCAGGGGGTTTGGCCAGAGTGACTGGCGTAGTAGCCATGGGGAAGGGTGGGCGGGTAACAAATCTTTGAAGGACCCACGGTCCACGAACTTGGGTCAAAATGGCAGAGCCATTTTGGCAGACGTCTCCTGACATAAGACTTGCAAGTCGGCAAGCTTTGTTACAAGTAGCTAATGTCAGATATCCGCATGAAAATGGCACACCAAAAGCACCATGCGAGCAGGCCCTCTTTTGCATGGTGGATTGGTGTGGCTGCCGACTCCCGGGATATTCCTTCGGTCGAAGACCTCAGCCTTTTGAAGAGGCCGTTTCAGGCAAAGGAGGGTCCCCTCCTTCAGGGCCTACGGCACCTGGGATCGGGACCCCTCCTTGTACAGAAAAGAGAGTTCCAAAATTTTGTGCCGAGGTGCGGGCGCCGTCCGTGTCGATCTGGTCCAGATTGGAGGTGACCTTCTCCCAGATGGCGCAAACCACATTCCTCTTCTCCCGTGTGTAGACATCAGCAGTACTTTCAGCCATCCAGTTGCCAAGGTACTGCCTTTGATCACGAGGGACGTGGGCTTGGAAGGCACAGTCCGGCATGAAGACCCGGAAGGAGTGCCAGGTGAGTCCCTCCCACAGGGCCTTGTCGATCTCCTGTCTCGACATGGCCGAGCGCAGCCAATTCAGGGCGCGCTGTGAGGTGGCAGGCCTCGGAATGAAACCATCGTAGTCCTTACCAACGGTCGGGATGAGATAGTCCATGGTGTCGAACATGGGGGTCGCGGCCAGTTTGCGCCAAGTGGAAATGAGAGGAGTCCACCAGTCCTTGCCCGAGAAGGAGTACTTGGGGCAGATGAGGGGGACCGGCTTCTTGTGAATCGTCACCGCCGAGTGGGTCTTGGTCTGCCATGCTGAAAACTCGATGGTAGCGGAGGTCACCTTGAGAGTGTCTGGGCTAGTATGCTGAAGGTGAAGCGGGCACTGGAGCCGAGCTGGAACCTTGCAATGCCACAGATGAAGGCGTCCATAAGCTCGATTCTTGTGGCCGAGCTGGAGCTGCAACCTCTTCCGCCTGAACCACGAAGGACTTGGAAGGGACCTGAGCTTTCCTCATCGGGCGGTGGACCGCGCTAACGAGGGACTCAGAGAGGGACTTCTTCTTCTCAGTGAGCCGAAAGGCCTCGTCAACAACAAGGAGCCCGAACTTTTTACCAAACCACTTGAGGGTGTCCCACACCTGCTGAAGTTTGTGAGGGGACACTTCCTGATCCCGAAGAGTGTTGAGGAGAGCACGAACGTCGTGTTCCTTCCAAGGTATGGACGTGAATCCAAGACGCCTGAGCTCTTCATAGGAGAGGCATCGCATCCTGAGGGTGCGGAACCTGGCATCGCCTAAGAGATCCATGAACTCCCCCTTCAACTCGAGAGAAATGAGGGTGGTGCCAGGGGGCATTATAGCAGCCATGTGCGGGATCTGCCCAGCCACCGGAAGGAGGTAAGAAAGGAGCCTTTCCCCCCATTTCTCCCGCAGGCCTCGTTCCAGGGCCGTTGAACCACTTCCGAGAGGAGGTGGGATGGAGTACCTGCAGCGGCCTTAGTGCAGAGGTCCCAGAGGGAGGTGAGGAGCGATGTAACATCCTCCTCCCCCGCGCGGCCTGGAGAGAGAGAGAGGGCCCTCTCCACAATCAGCTGGAAGACCTGAGTTGGGCGGTATGACAAAACCACCGCTCGGGGCGGCCCTTCCGGCACGCCTAGTACGCGGTCCAAGTCCTGAGTATCCACAATTGCTTGCCCGCCGGACCGTTGTACGTCCGCTTGTTCCTCTTCAAAGGAGCGGCCCGATGCCCTGAGGATCGGGTCTAGTAGCATCCGAGGCCACGCTCGAGACGTTGTCCGGGGTGATGGGCGGGAGGGCGCGCTCCTGCTCTGACTCGGGGTCCAGGAGGATCCTTTCAGCGCCAAAGGCAGCTGAGGTGTCCCTGTCCCCCAATCCAACTCTCCGAGTAGCCAAGCTTGCGGTAGATGGGGCCGGCGTACTCGGGCTTCTGTCCACCACTGCACTGTGTTGCAGCGCCACGCCATCTTTACCTCCACCATCGACTCCTGGCCCAGAGAGTGGGAGAGTGAGTTGTAAATCTCCGGGAAATCCCTGAAGGCCTTCAGGGGCAGGGTGATCCGTTTATCACATACGGCTCGCAGTCGCATGTGCTGCTTGGAGTCGCTGCCACGGGGAGGTCCAAAACCACCTGCGGTGTGCGGTTTATGAAGACCTTGGCGGCGAAAAAGGACCCCATTTCGCGATAGAGCTGCTTCCACTCCTGGTTTGTCGTAGGAACCGGAAGGTCGTGCAGGATCACAAACTCTTTGGCCTCCTTCATCAGCAGACGATGGTCGTCTCGACGTTGCAGGTTCTGCTGTTTGTTCTTGGCCCCCCGCTTGTGGGACTGGATTGTGATCGGCAAGTGGCTCCACACCGCATACAGGTGTCTGGCCGAGTAGGTGTGGCCGAAGCAGGAGAAGAGGCTCACCAGGTCCCACGTCTGCACTTCCTTTTGCCAGTGGGTGCCACCATCCCCCTCGGCATGGAAGGGTCCGATGATCTTGTCCAGGGGGGGCCTCGTGCCCATTGCCACCTGTGCGTCAATCTCCTCTTTGGTGAGGGCAATCGGCTCGAAGAATGGCTGCTTGAAGGAGCAGGGATGTGTCCTCATCTCCAACATGAGCTTTTCCCCTTCAGGGAGAGGCTTTGCCCACGTCGGGGCAGCGAGTGGTCCTTGCACCTTCTTCCATCGGCCCCCGATCATTCGCTGCTCCCCCATGTGCAGCTCAATGATGCGTTCAGGGGACTGCTCCTCAGGGCCAAAGGCACCTGTTGAAGACAGCCCCCCGCCTGAGTCCCGGGCGACCCGCTCACCCTCACGCTGGAGCGCGGCCAGGCTGGGGAGCTCTTGCGGCAAGGAGGCCGGGAAAGGGTTCCTGCTCTGGTTCAGCAGGAACTTCGTGTTCATGTACCGGTCTTTCATGGCCTCGATGTCGTCAAGCTCCATGTCCTTGAGCGGGCTATCCGGATTGAACACGTTCATCTCCAGGGCCGCGCGCAGCTGAGTACCCCAGGTGTCAATGGAGTCGGCCACAGGCCTGAGGAGCATGGAGCGCTGGGCTCCCTCCTCCTGCATGCGCTTGTTGGAGGCCTTGGCCTCCTCCAAGGTGGTTTGCGCTGTAATGAACTCCTCTCCCTGGTTTCCCGGGCCTTGGAGATAGTTGCGCTTGAGAAGGGAGCGCAACTTCTCTGTGTCCAACTGGCGGAGGATTGACGCGCCCTTTGCCTCCTCGACGCTCTGCGCGCCTGCCTGCATCTCAACGATCACGTCCAGCTGGGGGTTGATGTGATCCAGAAACTGCTCCTCCGTGAGCTTCCTGCTGTCCTTATCCACCGGGCCCGAGCTCTTCTTCGTGATCTCCAACGCCGCCGCAGGGGGTGGAAGGCCCTGATCTCCTGGCTCGGCTGCCAGTCGTCCCGAAATTGGAGGCGATCACCAGCCTCCTTGTGAGAAAACTGCACGGCCATAGGCACCTGGTCGGCAAAGCTGAGCTCCTTCTGATCCGTGGGTCTGGGCGGGGGCTGGGCCCACGAACCAATACCAGCACACCCTGGGGCCCACAAAACATTCGCCAGGAGGTCGAGCCCAGCTTGATCTCTGCAGAGGGCGGGCCCTTGTCCACAGCGATGACGGATTTCTGGCAGAGCTTGCATTTCCCCTCGACCTTGTTGTCCAGTCGCTGCCAATCTGCAAAGCAGTTGGGGCACACGAGGGAAGCTCCTGTGCTGCCAGGGTCCAGCTGGCCCATGCTGCTGTGTCCCACCCCCCTGCGAGCACGATTGTAAGGGGCAGCATCTTTTCCTGGGCCAGCTGTCTCTTGTAGATCTGGTCTACCTCCAATACCCTTTCGACTGCAGGGCGTGTCCAGTTCTCCGTCCGGAGCTTGGAGAACAATGAGGCGATCTCCTCCTGGGTCAGCTGCTGTGCCAGATCTGCACTCTTTTTGCCAATGCCCGGGAAGTCCTCCGGGAAGCCCTCGATGCGGAAGACCTTCTCCTCCAAGGTGCCGGCGGGCAGGGCCGAGGATGGTCTTGTCTTAAACGAATCGCCACTTCCCCTGGGACCGTCTGAGGCACCCCCCTCAGGGACAAAGTCACCTGGAGTTGACACCTCAGGGCCCGAGGTGTCCATGTCGGCAACGGTTTCCTTGAGGGAGGCGGCAGGCTCCGTGTCCATATTCGCAACAGGGCGGTCCTCAGGGTGGGTCGCTTGGACAACCATATCGGTCGGCTGTTGGCTGTCCTCCGTGACAACCACCATCTCACTGCCCTTGGCCAGCAGACGTGCCATGGCCGCTTCCATTTCCTGGAGCCGCAGGTCCATGCTGGTATCGTCCACCTCCAGAGCTGTGAAAGAGGTCAAAGTGGAGTTAACCTTCTCATCGTCATGGGCGTGAAGATTGTGTGCAAGGGTCGCACGGGCCACAGCCACATCGTCATCCGGCTTCTCCCATTCCGGATCACTGTCCCCAGTGTCACGAGGGGGAACCAAACTCTCAACCGTCTCCATGCTAGAGGCCAGAATCTCATCGACATTAGCGACGGGGGTGAATGCCATGATCGACGGTCGCAAGAGGAAACGCGGGAGTTTATCCGGAAGCACTAGTCCGTTACGTCTCTGCGGTACGGAATAACATGAAGCTTAAGTCGAACGGCTGCGGTACGACTTGCCGTTGCGATGCTTCCGGAATAAACAAACCACGAACATTCGAATCCCCGTTTATCCGGAAGCACTAGTCCGTTACGTCTCTGCGGTACGGAATAACATGAAGCGCGGACTTCACGGATGCATCACCTTTTTCCCGGTTGGCTCAAGCAGCTCGGTCTGTGGCCCGGCTCGCGGATCTTCCGGAACCGGGCAACCGGACGAGCTACGGAATGTATATTCGGTGCCCGGGCAGATCCAGAGGATAGTCCCGGGACCGGAGAACAAGGCGGCTGGGTTAACGGCCAAACTAGTTAGTCCCTTGAGGTGGGGACTACCCGAACCGGGGGAAACCCAGCCACATTTAGAAGTCCATAGCCGGAAAAAGGGACAGGTTCAGGGCACTCGGCGGATGGTATGAAGGCCGAGGAGGCCGAGAGATGAGAGCCCACGGAATATCCACCCGGTCACAAGGTCGGAGTCCAAAGGTGGCCGGGTCAGCACCTCGGCTAAGACCATCGGCAACAGTGTTCTGGAAACCCGGAACATGGTCAATATAAGTAGATATGCAGAATGCGCGCTGCCAGGCAAAATAGGCCGGAAGGAGGGAACAAATTCCCCGGGCAGTGGAGAGTCCTTTCCACGAAGCAGAGTCGGAAGGGGAATTGTCACAGCGGGTGACAACGTGGATGGGGTGAAGGGAAACCGGAATCAAGAGACCAATCACCCAAAGGAGAGCGATCTGTCCGAGAAGTTCCCAAGCAGCAATGCAGGCTTGCGGAGAAGTGCCAACCGGGAACCAGGGGAATAAGGCAGCGAGCTCCGAAGCGGAAAACCGGTGTTGAAACCAGGCAGTCTTGCCGGAAGGAAGCGTGACGAAACCACCGATGCCGGCATGCTGTGCATCGGCGCAGGCGTCCGCGAAAGCCTGGCAGGGGAATTCACGAGCCAGGGGCAGCGGGAACGTAGGGGCAGCATCGGCGAGGCAAGCGTGCCACATGTCCAGCACCGCCAAGGATTCCTTGGAAAGCTTCCGGTCGGATTCAGGTGGCATACGCACGGAAATCCAGGTGCGGCGTTCGCCAGGAAAGGACACCGGGACCTGGGAAAGTGAGGATACCTCACGACCCGATACCGAAATCAGTGTGCATAACTTCGGACAGGATGCGAGACCCACGTCAGACTGCAGAACAAGGTGTGAGTCAAGCTTGGAGCGGAACGAAGCCCATTTCGCCGGACTCAGAGCAACATGTACGACAGGAGGCTTGCCCTGGTCGGAATACAGGGGAGCCAAACTGGGACGGAAAGGCCGAAACAGGGAGCAGACCCACAGGAGCTTGCCGGTGAGCTTGCGGAGAAGATGGAGCGGGACAGAATCTGACCCCCGGATTTTGGCCAGGAGGTCCCGCAGCCGGTCAAGCTTAGGAGCTTCCATGGTGGCAGAAAGGGAGTGGAGGCAGATAGACCAGCCAATCCACGTCGGCCGGGGGCCCAAGTAGGCCTTATGCCAGCTCATCGGAACGCGGAGAATGAGCAACATGATGCACATCAGTGCTGCCCACACCGGGCCGGACGGGCCGGAAAGCAGAGCAATCAAATCGTCAACATATATCAGCAGGCAATGCTTGACAAAGACCAGGCGGTGAAGTAGACGGGTCAGCAAGCCGGCCATCCGGGACCAGTAGAAGCCGGAGGGGCGTGCGCCAAAGTTAAGCGTTAAGCATTGGTACAGCCGGTTCCGGTGAAAGAAACACAAAAGGCCACGGTCGGAGTCACGGATTTTGATCCGGCGGTGGGCTTTGCTGACGTCCAAAATTAACGCGATGAGCCATTCTATGGCGTGCTCCGGCGGAAGGCACTGGCGAAGACCGGAGATGGACGGATTTGCGGACTTGTTGGGAAGTGAGGTGTGTTCGGTCACACCGGAAACACTGCTATCGACGACCAGTCGATCCGGCCGGCCGGGGGATTTGACCAAGCCCAGCTTCCCAACAGCAGTCTGCTGGTAACGGGCTGTAAGCTCGTCCAGTCCACCGGGAACTTCACGCACCCACCCTTCTGAAATCTCTTCGGAGAGAAGGCTATCCACGGATGCTTGATCCGACAAAGCGGAGCCCCAAGAAGAGGAGCAATGTGTCAAGTCCATAGTGGGAGCGGACTGTCCGGCCGGGGGAAATAGGGTCGGACAGGAAGGCATCTCGGAATCAACGCCCAGGGGGACGCCCTCAGTGAGCAAGTCCACAAAGGAGGTGTCCGGATCTTTGAAAACAGACAACAGCGCTTCCAATAGAAAGAGGCGGAAAGGTTGTCCCGGCGGGATGGACAAAAGCGTGTTAAAGTCCGGGGCGGACAGCCGAAGGAAGGATCGAAGGTCCTCGAGGAACGGGGCCAATTCTGGGTCCGACAGCGGAGGGGCCTTGGATCCGGAGGACAACTTGGCCTGGAACTTGGACAGGAAGTCCCCTGAAAGAATGCGGGCACACCAGGCTTTCCGGAGGGAGCCGAAGCAATCAGCACCTCTGGGAACAGACCAAGAGGCAGATGAACAAGTGCCGGCACCATCTTCCACACGATTCGCCGGAATGGGCCAGAAAAGTGTAGCAGGAAGAAGCGAATGCCAGGAACGAAAAGGGATCTCGCCGGTGTGTGACGAGAGCAACGGCTTGAAAAGGTCAGCAAGCGCAGAGCACAGTGACGAGGGATAACAGGCGGTATCCCGTGTGAGGAAAGCACCGGAGGCAGTCCGGCGTCCGGACGTCATCGCATGAGAGCCGGGAGGATGTTGGCACACAGACGCGAGAGAGCTCAGATCCGAAAAGTTGGACACAAAAAGCCAGCTTTTGCGGTAGTCCAAGGCGTGGCTGCAAGCGGCAACTTCAACCGAATGCATGCAGTGGTGGCGGATCCAGGATCGGCAGCCCGGGACAAGCCAGAGTAAGCTGGAGGCCGGGTTTTCTAAGATGGCAATACCTCCAGCCAACATGACGAGCGTGAGCAACTCCCGGGTGAATGTATGCAACCGGTCTGAGGAATCCAATTCGGATTGTTGGCGCGGGGAAGGCCGAGGAATACCAGAAGGGTGTGCGGGTGTGCGCACCGCCGGCGGGCCACCTGGACGGAGGCGGGAACGGCTGAAGCTAGAACAAGGAGGAGCCGCAGTAGCCACAGCAATCAAACCACTGGAGCAGAGCCGGCGCAAGGAGGTTTGAGTGTCGGGGTCAAGCAAGTCAACATGCTCACCGTGGAGACAATCGATGGGGGAAATGCGGTCCAGACCAAGGGCAGCGACTGCACGGGAGAGCGGCGCCGAGGAGCCGGAAAACAAGTCAAGAAAGAGACGGTGCTTGCAAGGTGCAGGGTGAGACACAGGTTCCGGCAAGGTTTGTGTCACAGTCTCCGGGGCAGGAGGCGGGCAAGATGATGTGTGCTGTGTCGGTGGAGCGGGGCATCCAATGCGGCGTCCCAGCGGGACGCGAGGTGGTACATAAGAAAAGGAAAATCCAAGGCGTGTCCGGCGCGGAGAACGGGACCGTGCTCGAGGGTCCGGAGGAGCCAAAGATCCAACCACCAGCGGAGCAGCAGGCCGCGTAACAGATGATGTCGGGGGGCTCGGGCCGCACGGCGTGGGCGAGGGAATGCACTCGGATTCATCAGAAGACGATGGAATGCACACAGGAACGGTCGCATTCAGAGCGCCGGACACGGGGCCAGTAGGTAGTCAATGCGGGGTTTTGGAGTGCTTGTTGGCCGTATGCTTTTGCCCACAGGGCTTTCCGGACGGAAGCGGAATGGGGCACGTGTGGCTGAAGCGGCAGTTGGACAACTTGCACCGACCAACAACAAACCGGCGGCATATCTCTTTTCCGGACTCATCGACGGAGTGCCATGAATCGTCCCATAGCTCGGAAATGGGCTTCTTCCCGGTGGCCTTCGCTTCGGCTTTAGCCTTACCCTTAGGGTTGGGACGGGGTTTCTTGGGCGGGCGCTCCGGAGTATCCTCAGGACGGGTGCGGTCAAGGTTCCGGAGTCCAGGTTCCCTAACCGGAGGCGCCGGAATGCTGCGCGGCCGGGCCACAAGAATGTTCGGGAGCATATGCCGCGTAACAGTAATCTCGGTGACCGAGTCCGGGAGGCTCCACTTCTCATCGCGCATCAGGGTGGCAACGTTAGACCACACGGTGCGTTCGGCAGCAATAACCTCCTGCATAGAAGGAGGACGGAGGGTAGTGTCGATGGGCTGCTCCACGACAGCGGCCACAAATGCTTCAAGAAGCATTTTCCCGGCACGGAGGTGAAGGTCACCCAGGAAGGCAAGAGCTGTAATCAAGAGGCCCAGATGGCGGCGCAACGTAGGTTCGACCGGGCCGGAGGTGGGAGCGGAGGATTGGGCCACCACAGGGTCCGGAACACCCTCAAGCAAGCCCCGCAACAGCTGTGCATCCGAACGGGGCCGGCGGGATTCGTAGAAATGCTGCAGATCCGACTCAGATGTCCTCAAGCGCCACGGAATCCAGAGCGACGTTGGGGCATCAAGTTCGGACCGGAGACGGTTCAGAAATTCGATGCTGGGAGTGTTAGCCGGGGACAGGAGTTCCCCCGGGTAATCGGTGATGAACTTTTCTCGCATGGTCTCAGCTGCGGCGGCAGAGATTTTGGCCGCAGGAGCCGAAGGAAGGCTGGGGCCAGGGATGGGTGCCGGGGATGCAGGAGGGTGGGCAACCGCTTGGGTTTGCACGACCAGGCGACGTGCAAAAGCAGCAGCAGGAGAGACAATGGCTTCGGAAGATCCATCCGCCGGCGGCCAGAGTTTCCGGACAAAGTCATCCGGGGACCCATCCTTTGGGATGGCATACGCAATGCTGGCCAGGGACTTGAAACCTTTAAGCGTCAGCGCGTCCAGCAGCGCATCAGGAGCGTGCCACTGCTTAAGCAGAGCGACGAGCGCAGCGGGGTCGTCAAAGGAAGGGGGGGCAGAGGTCATGGGGATCAAGGCCGGGGAAATCCAAAGTCCAGTGACAGCCTACAGCACAGCCTACCTGATGCTTATGAGCCAGCTGCGGAGCAAGACGCTACATGAAAGCAACTTGCAGAACCGGCGGAAACAAGGCGTAACCACACAAAGTTTTGCGCCCTGCTCAGTGCCGGATGCCAGATCATTGCGGCAGGTGGCAGACAAAATTCACCGGCCGGGCCAGTCGCGTTGGCTAGGAAAACGGGTTCACCATCCGAAACTGTGGCAAACCCGACAGGCATGGTTCCGATGCTGGCGGCGGCGAGTGACGTCGATGACCCGGCCACACACCTGGTTGCATTCCGGATTCACGCAAGGGAGATGGCAGGTCACCACTTGCGGCACCGGGCGGAGGATCCTGCCGATGAGGCGGGCCAGGCGTGCCAAGAAGCCAGCCGAGCACCGGCGGAGCATAGCCAGCAGGTCCTCATCGCTAAGCTCTTCCAGGTCCACCAGTTCCGGGACGGAAGGCAGCAGGACTGCGCCGTCATGGCCACGGGCCGCCCTGAAAGTGTGCCAAACGTCCGGAGCAGGCGCTTGCTGGGAAGAGGCCGTGTAACTCGTGGCGGGGTAGTCGGCAGCCATGTGGTTGGTGGCCGGAACCCGGACTAGAAGAACCTCTACCTGAAGGCAAAATGGCTGCGGATGTAAACAAGCCGGAACCACGAGACAATGCACTCTCAGAAATGATGCGCGGCATACGGGACGGCAACCAGTTTTCATTCACAGCGCGAGCGTCTAGTCATCCCGGCATGCCCGGCGGAGGCACGGCTGAGCACCCACAGGAGGGGTCGTAAGCCAACAGTCGGAAGTCATGTGGGCAGTAGAGGCACCACATGCCGGGCGCGCAAAAAAGGGCTGAAGTCCATCAAGTGCAATATTCACAGCATGCGGGGTACCGGACGAGCAGGAAACCGCTTTGTGAACAATGTTGCTGCGCGGATTTACCAGGAAGGCCCGAAGGTCATCCGATGTGTGGGCCGCCGGGCGCTTGGGCCGGACGGCCAGCTTCGGTTTTGCAGGCACTGAGGTGTCAACGTCACTGGCGGACGCGGTTGACACATCAGAGTCGGAACTGTCAGCCGAGAGTTCCGGAACATCATCCACCGGAGCCGCGGCACTGGACTTGGCATGAGGAACCGGAGAGCGAGAACGAGGGGGAACATCTTTAGGGGCCTCGCCTGCCATATGGCGGTCCGGAGGGGGCAAGGAGACCCGGAAGTCAGGAAGCGGGCGGGACGCACCACGAGCAACAGGCTGCAAAGGGCGGAATCCCGACCGGATGCGGTTGATAACTTCGGATTGGAGCAATAACATGGGGCCAACGTCGTCCCTGCTATAGACGCGGACGGATCCCTCCATAGCGGACGGCCGGTGATGGCCCTGAAGGCGGCGAAGCTCCGGACTCAAGTGAGACTGCCGGGCCCAGCTGAGGACGGTGGCTTTGCACGAGTGCACCCCAAAGCGGGCATGTTCCGGAGGGGGCGGCCCGGAACTGTGTTCTCGCCAATGTTCGTCCAACAATGCCCGGAGCCAGGGCATGGCCCGCGACCGGTGCAAAGGAGAAACCATGACCAAGGATTCGGTATCCGGAGCAAGCAAGGGCAATAGAAAATCCACGGACCGGCCGGGGAAACGGAGTCGGGTGTCCATTGAGCCACGACAGGCCCCAGCAGGCAGAGGGGCCCCCAGTGAGGCCGAACAGTTGACAGCCCCAAGGCATGGAGGCACGGCAACTTTTCGTGCGAGTGGCCAGGCCGGTCACGGCGGAAGAGTCGTACTGAAGCACCAAACGGCCGGGCGGAGACCAGAGCCCGTCGTTCCAGCGCAAACTGGACCAGATCAAGCAGAGCACGGATCCCATCACCAGGGCATCCCGGGCCGGAGTGTCCGGACACATAACTCGACGTTCCAGCCAAGCAACAAAAGAGACGGAGAACGGCAGGGATTCTCGTCGTTCAATGGGGATGGTAGCGGTGAGGAACGCAGTGCACAACGGAGTTTGCAATTGCGCCGCAAGTGAAGGCAAGCCAGCAATGCGCGACATCCAGCTAAGTGACTTAAAGGCCGAAGTCGCAAGTCCGGAGGGGGCGGCGTTCCGGTGAAGCCAATCAGGAACGGTCCCGGAAGCCGGGTCGGAACAACTGAAACCGAAGCGGCGACAGTGCAGGACCCAGGCACTCCAGAGACGCAGATAAACAGTGAGGGTAGATGGGGCAAACTTCGCGACCGCCCGGGTTTGGAGCTCACGGGGGGACGGCACCAGTTTCGTGTGAAGCCAAAGTGTGCAATCATCACCGAGGTCCTGCACGGCATCGCAAAAAGCGGCCCTCAAAGTCACGAGGGCGGCCTCAGCAGCGGCGGCCATGGAGGACCCAGAGTCCGAGGCCGAGGCAAGGGGAAGAGACCCGAGGATGTAGTTGCCAGATGGGGCCGGGGTGTCACCGCCAGCGTCGGGCAACAACGGCGATTTGGAGCTAGACCCAACAGACACACGACGCCCGTGGTACGGGTGGAGAGAAGACGGACGGCCCACGAGGGAACACAGGAGCGCGACGGGCAGGAACCCGAGGGCAGAGAAGAAGTCCAGGCGAGGCCGAAGGAGGCGAGCAGGGCTTGGGCACCGGCCTAGGGCGCAGGCACCAGCCAGGCAGACGCAGGCTGTCAGGAGGGCAAGCCAAGGGCGGGACGACCAGGCCGGGAAGGGCCAGGTCAGGCACACCAGAGGCAGATGCAGGAGATTTTGATGAAACACCCGCGACCAGCTGGAACCCGGCCTCAGTCCCATCCGATGCGAAAAGGTCCGAACCTGGGGAACCTAGGGGGCCCAGCGGAGCGCGGGCCGCAACAGGGGTGCCCGGCTGGGCCTCATCCGAAGGCAGATGCAAGGATTGCCAGGGACACGGGCGAGGAGCCGGGGGCTCACAGCACGGTGCCGCGGGCAACACAGGTGCAAAGGATGACGCGCCTGACAGGAGCAGACTCAGAGGAGCAACCTGTGAAAGCACGCCAGGCCGCGGCCACGAGGATTTCGGTGTTGCCTGACAAGGGCGGGGTGAAAGGCAACACAGAAGAATGACAGCACAGGCCTCGGAGGGGAGCGGAACCTGAATCAGGGCAGCATGAAAACGTAAACAGCTCGAGCAGGAACAGTGCAACATGTAAGCGAGCAGAGAGCTTTTGCGGTTCCGCAGGGGCAGCCAGATCCAGAACCCACCGGTCGGATTCGGATGACCGGTGAGATGCAGAGAGGATGGCCACCGGAGCGCGGGAGGTAGTAAAATTAAGGCCGGGTCGGAATAATGATTTATGCTTCAGAGCCCGGGGAAGAAAAGACCATGAATGCTGACACCACCGGGGCGGATCAGAGGCCATCCTCCATACAGTTATGGCATTTGTGACCGGAGTGAGCCGTCCGACTGTAATACAAAATCGGCCGGAGGCAACAGCGCATACAGCGTGGTCCTCGCGCCGGGCAATCATGGCTACAATAGCCACGGATCCGGAGGTGCGTCAAGCCGGACGGGGGCTGCTGGATCGGCACCCATGGTGGTAAATCCTCCAGCTCAAAGCAAAAGAGGTCCGGATAAGGCCATGTATCCGGGTCGCGGACAAACGGGCCGGGAGAGTCCGGAAGGCAGATGGACAGGCGCATCCAGCCTTCTGACTTGTTCCACGGACCGGTGTTGATGCGCCTCGGGGTCAGCGGAGCATCCGGATCGAACTGGGGCGTCACCGAGGGCCGGTTCCGGTCACAGTGCACCAGAGGCACATCCAGAGCAATATCGCGAGTGTCGGTCCGGGCAATGCGGATTGGCGGGAAGCTGGGCTGGGGGCGGGCCAGGTTCTCCCGGATGGCCTCTGCACCTTCACGGTCCGGTAAGCGGGGGCCCTCCGGCATGGAGCGTGCGCCAACCGGACGGTACTGCCCCGGAACGGAGCCGGGCCGGGTAGACTGAGCGGCCAATACGGAGATCGGCGCCTCGACGTCGTACTGCCCCAGGTTGGCCAGGGCATAAAAGTTGTCCTGGCACACCTCGGAGAGAAGCACCAGCAACCGGGATGCCTGGCTCAGCTGGAGATCGGCCAGCCCGGAGTAGACCAAGTCATCATCTGCTTCGGGAAGGAACTCCAGCATGACTTGGCGCAAGGCGCGCTCTCGATCCGGGTCATACGGCGGAGCCATCCACTCGGCCGGACGCGGCTCAGAGCCGGACGCTGGCTGACCGGAGCCGGAAGCTTGCTGACCCGAATCCGCCGGGCGGGTGTCTGCCGAGGCCGGCGGGATCGCAGCAGCAGCCGGGGGATTGGAAGGCAGGCCACCGGTTGTGGGCGGGTGCTTGGGCACCGCTTTGGTCTGGATCATCGGAGGGGCCGGCTGGATGGGAGCGGCCGGAGCAGTGCCATCACCAGCAGGAACACCAGCACCAGAGCGGGTTCCGGAGGCAGCCTTCGAGGTGGCCAAGTAACCGCCGGGGGGATCCGCAGGGGCAGCGGCAGGCACCGGGGCCGGTGTGGCCGTGCTAACCGGGGCTGGGGTGGCCATATTGGAGGCAGCAACAGCCGGGGCCGGATCAGGGACGGCGGCCGGCTGACCATCGCCAGCATTGGCGGCCGGGTCGGCCTGATTCTGGGCCGGCGGATCAATGACCGCAACAGCCGGGCCAGGTCCAAGGGACGGCGTAGTTGGGCCGGATCCCAAGCCAGCCTGGGCATACCGCAAGCCACGGGCCAGATCGCGAAGCGGATGAGATCCTCCGAAGCGGTTCATGCTAAAAGCAAAGAACGGGAGGGAGCGGGAGGCAAAATGCTTGAGAGCGGGAATGCTGCTGCATGCGCGCAACCGGAGCTCAAGCATGGTCAAGCAAATCAGAGGCGAACGGACATAGCGGGCAGTCCGGGCCTCCGCGGCGGTAGCAGCAGGGGTAGTCGCACCGAGGGTGGACGTACCGGACTGCGGCCTCAGAAAAAGAAACATGAAAAAGGAGCTCACCGGAAGGACCGAGCGCCCGACAAGGGCACCGGAACGGAGGGTGAACGCCTGAAGCACAGCGGCAGATAAAAGTGCCCAACGTGCTGGAGTCAAACAACCTCGAAGCGGAGGAAGGAGACCGGGGGCTGCTCGAAGAAGTCGGGGAGGGCTGCCACGCGGTGACAACCAACAGGACTACTAAGGCAATACCGGAAACAGGCCTGACGACGACGTCCACGTCGGCGACGGCGGGTGGTCCGGGCACGAGGCCGGGACACGGAGTCAGAAGAGGACCTCCTCGGCATCAAGCCGTGACAGCCTAAACTTTCACTAGCTGAACCGTACCGGCAGAGGTGGCACGGACGGGCAGCTTAAGTCGAACGGCTGCGGTACGACTTGCCGTTGCGATGCTTCCGGAATAAACAAACCACGAACATTCGAATCCCCGCGAAAGTAACAAATCTTTGAAGGACCCACGGTCCACGAACTTGGGCCAAAATGGCAGAGCCATTTTGGCAGACGTCTCCTGACATAAGACTTGCAAGTCGGCAAGCTTTGTTGCAAGTAGCTAATGGTTTAGTGGTTTAGGTGCATTGGGGGAAAGGATTGGTTTAATGGTTTAATGGCTTAGTGGTATGGGGTAAAGGGATTGGTTTAATGGTTTAATGGTTTAGCGGTATGGGGCAAAAGGATTGGCTTCATGGTTTAATGGTTTATTGGTTAATGGTTTATTGGTTTGGGTCCATTGGGGCAAAGGATTTGTTTAACGGTGTACTAATTTAACAATTTGTTAATGGTTTAATGGTTTAGTGATGGGTCTAGGGCTGCCTGCTACGCAGGTGTCCTGGTTATAACCGGGGACAGAGGTTATAACCAGGCCTGTGCCACCGCTACAGTACTTCATCCACACCTAAATCCAAACGTTCGAAAGTTTCGGTGTTTCAGGGTGAATAAAACCGCAATGAAATTAAACAAGGACTAGAAGAATATAGGGTCCGAGGTAATTGGCGTGTATTCGGTTGTTGAGGCATGATGCAGTGCTTTGTAACAAACATAATTCCGGGGACCATATGTGCATTCCCCAACTTTAGCGGAAAGGCTATATGGCGGACTTTACACAATGGTCTGTCCGTTCCAGTACATCGGGTTTATGAGATCTACGTACACATTGAGAGAATAGCCGCTAACATGTCACTCACGCAGGAATCAAAATGCGGAATATGAAGGGGCTCTATCGGGATTACAGTAGGTCAGTAAGTGTTGTCAACCTTGGAATATCACGGTACACAGAAAGTTGAGATACGGCTGATACGACGTCATTGTAGGGAGAGAAAGTATTTCAGTTTTTACAGCGTGGTCAGGTTTCATCACTTCGTACATAGGCGAACTGGTTGCAACGTTATGTTCAAACATCGTTCCAATCAAGCCGGATTTCGACGAGACAAAACTGATAAGAATATGTGTGGTGAGCGAAACAAAATTTGCGACTTAAACTGTTAGGTTTCCTCGCTCGGTACGTAGAAAATTCCTCGCAATGCTATTTCCAACTACATGGATGAACCTCTTTCGAGGAGTGATTCGGTGTGTGTGTGTGTGTACCATTTTTTCTAACACGAGGATCACGTTCTGGACTGGGAACAATGGCTTCTATTCGACTTTCAGTAATATTCACAAGAACACAAACAGAAATTCGGACAAGCTAGCAGCTAGATGTAACCTTATGGTTTTCAGTCGGCTTTACGTGATGGTTAAGGTATGCTGATACAAGAAGCACAGGCTTCATCACTCAGCATATAGAAACAGTGCCAAGCCTAAGAAGCGACGCTTCATGTCGTCCCCCAGGAAAAACACTATACAACGTTTGCTAAGCTTGTAGTATGCAAGTTTTCAATTTTGGCTTGGGGCAGCCGTCATACAGAATTAAGGAATGCACCACTCAAATATACCTACCGGATATACCAGTGTTTAAAAGCAATCACATGGGGGCACAGGGATATGCCATTGAAAGCTATCAGTTTGCCAAAACGTCATAGCAATGCGTCCAACAACAGAGACTTTGGTGGGATTGCGGCATTACAGTACAAAGATGGAAAACTTTTCGTTGCAAAATCTAGTTCGCGATAAGGAATGACTGAAGCAGACTAATGACTACAGCGCGCTTGTTGGACAAAACTGAAATACAGCGGTTTAGATAAGGTCACAAAATCATGAACTACGAAGATATATCGACGGCTTCAAAGCAAGGATTTTAGCACATTGTAACAGGGTTTCGACGAAGGTGTCATAGAACTCTTAGCGTTGTGCGGGTTTCAGCATTCTGAAAACATGGTCTTCAAAGCGGATATAATACTGTCGTCGATGACGTACACCTGATTATAACCTAGTCGGCTGGTTATAACCTAGTCTGGTGGTTATAACCGAGTCAGATGGTATAGCGAAAAACGTAGGGGACCCCAAATAGGGGTGCGCCCTTTCGAATTTGTCAGTTGTCAATGACTCTTTTGAAACCTGGGTAAACACCTACCTATCTATCTACACATTACGTGAAAGAAACACATGCGATACGTGGCACGACAGGCCCCTAGGCTTCACCCATGCACAAGGACCGGAGGGCGCAAGCGAACACACGGTAGCGATGGAATGACTATCATTATCAGAACACATCGGTCTAGCGATGCGTCTAGACAACGCTGCAGAATCACAACAGAGATCTATGCGCAGGATAACAACAATCAAGTGAGATCGGCCAAAAACCTTCATGACACACTGCCAGGGTTTGCAGGAAAGGGGCGATCCCCGTTGCTGAGGACTGCAGGCACGATTTCGTTACGTGACTCTTTCGAGCAAGGGCCATGCCTCGGTCAAGAAGAAAGCATACCCAACAGACCGCTACCAGTCACCACCCAACAGCGGCGTTTGCTGCACGGGCACAAAGTGGGAGGTATCACTACTTCTGCAGAGGACTCTCTTTGGGAATGCCGTCTGGCAAGCAACAAGACACCCGAGACCGGTTCGTTCGGGGGGACGGGCAGTTTGCTTCGTGCAGGCTGGGGCAGCCGAGAATCACATTCATCGATTAGTGGCGGAAGTTGGCCGCAAAACTGCGATCACAACGCATCACAACGGGACGCAGAGACTTCAGTTTGACTTGCTTCGTTTTGGCTAAAAACGAGTGGTGCTACTTAAGAAAAGCATCCACATACAAGACTGTTACCGTGATCTCAGTGCTCGTTGTGCTCTTTTGCTAGTACGTCTGCCTTTTGTCAACACACTAGTCTAGGAAGCTTCAAGCATCAGACGGCACTCGAGTTTCCGCTCAGCACTGATGCGGCAGTTGTGGTGATGGCGATGGTGACCTCCGGCAGGAGCTGGTGCGACATGAGGCTAGCCGCAGATAACACGACAGCCGCTGCCTCCTCAGGAGCATTGACAATTACCACCTTCGGCCAAGATGGGAGCAGCAGCCAGCCTGCGACAATCCGCTTTGGAATATAAGCCATCTCCTACACGTATCTCAATGCAAGCCGGCTGGACACACAGCTGCTTGCATGATCGGTAGCACCTGAGTTGGAAATCGGTCACATCGCTTCTGACTACCTCTGCTCTCGCATGCTCGCATGCTCACGCCTTGATGCACATGTGGTGCATGTCTGTGACACATTCCTGACCGTGGGATGGCTGCCTCAGGCAGGAGAGAAAGGGTGATACCTGAGACCAAGATTTTGAAACGGTGAGGCCACGGCAATCGAGCCAGACGCCTCAAAGCCTCTTGACAGACGCAGTGCATCAGCAAAAGTTAAACAACTGCAGGAGCATCGAAGACAGGAAACGATGCGGGCAGAGCCTGCCAAAGTGCGATGCCGCAGCTGATGTGCAGGCCACCGACCAGCAAGCCATAAAAAAAGCCTCGCAGAAAGCAAGGAGGATAATAATCAACGCTTGAACCCAACGCAAGCAGCACCTGCCGGTCTGCGGCCATGTCCACAGAGGAGGCCGACACCAAGATGCAGAGACAGGTAGAGAAACTTGTACCTCGTACATCTACATTGACATCGGTGTACACACCTCATAGGCTCATGGAGGAGCTGTGTGCAACGCTAAACAGGACGGTTCGGCCCAAGCAGCGCCAAGAGGTCCAGCGTAGGTGTGTTGACCTCACAGAATCGGAGCCTGAGGAGTCGTCACCGGCGAGTTAGTGCGGACACGCCACAGCCCCTGCCATGAAGAGGGCCCCTTTCATCAAGGCCATCTCAACGACAAGAATAACCTTGTGCAACTTGTGCTAACCATGGCCAGTCTCAGAAGCTCTGAGACGTTTGCCAAGGCCGAGCTGATAGTCGCAGAGAGCACTTCCGGAGCAAACGTCTCCTTCGGATCTCTCGGTTTGTCTCTGACGAAAGGTCGTGACTGACCTGCCTGGATGCCCCGGACCACACCGTAAAGCACCACCTGAAAGAAGACTCAGGTGCCGAAGCCTCTCTGGATGACTCCCATTCTGCGACTGGGGTCACGTAAGTGACGAAGCCCATGGTTGGAATGTACAAGTCAGGCTCCTGTCAAGCTGTCTCTCACAGCACATCGCTCCTCAAGCGTGCAGGTTCTTGGGGCAGCCGTTCCAGCACAGCTTACATGATTGATGTCCCCAGGCCAACAAAACCAAGTCTGGGGTTGGCACCTCGCAAGACAGGACCAGCCCTTCGACACTGCTACAGTCCCTTCGACAGAGATTTTGCGGAGCTTACTTCAGCGAAAACTGCTGCACGAGTGCTCCTCGATATCAACCTCAAGGCCGTCGATCATACGAACTGTCCAGTCCTCGTGCTCGGTACATGACAGAACCGTTGTTGTGACATGCCGCTGGGATTCACTCCTTGTGACTTCCCAGTTCGCCATCCGTGGACTTCTTCTTTGTACTGCAGAGAGGCAAATTACCCAACAGACCAAAGGCTGCGCAAGTGAAACCATGGCAGCATTGTCTCAACCTTTTTTCCACTGACACTCGCCCCAAAACACCAAGCAAGCATCGGGCATTAACTCATTAACGCCTGCTTCAACCATGGCGTTCCGTGCACGAAGCCGCAAGAACATGTTTACGCATGCTTCTGCTTTCGTCACTGCAGAAGGAACGCCAGGCGAGGGCTACGGAATTGAAACGACTCAGAGCAATGGCTTCTCCACACCTTTGCACCGGATAACACTTTCTTCAGGCGCGTAGGAAACAAATTCTTGCCTTGCTTTGCCGACGGTGCCTGCAGGTCCAAGAGAACGAAGCGAACAAAACCAATCAGAAAGCAAAAAGACAGCTGTTGCATCTGGCAAGGTCGGCATGGTCTGTTGGCGGTAGTGCTGCCCAAACTCTCGATTCGGCTCGGGTCGCTTTGATACATAATATCTACCCGATCACAATGCGTTGCCGGAATTCCAAGACTGGCCTGCGACGATCCCGCCGAGATGCCTGTGGGAACAGATCCGTGAAACGACGCAGCAGAGGCAATCGCGTGACGGCCGACGGCCCACCTGAACCGCAACAGCCGCAACATCGACCTAGGACAAAAACGAAGATCGATCAGCTGACCAGCTCCCACAGCCAAGGTGAGGACATGCAAGGTACAGCGCCCAAAGGAGCAAAGTCACCAACACACCTCGAACCTTAGAGTCTTATAGAGCAGCCAGCAGACAGCCATACCGTCATACCCTGCATGCTTTGCTTTAGATCGACGAAGCGGCACAAGCAATCAAGGGCTTGCCGACCTGTCCAACACCGGACTCACGCACTTCTACAGGAACTTGTAAACTGCAGGCCAGCCTGCGTAATGCAGGTCGAATGCTCCAAATGCTGCTCGCAAAGCCTGGGGCTTGGCGTGCTTCACTGATTGCGTGCTGTTGCACTCCTCTCATCTTCTCTCCACTGCAGGACCGTGGCCAACCCACAGTGAGAAGACTCGACAGCCAAAGCAAAGGCCTGCAGGCGTGCAGATGCATCACGCCGTGCTTCTCAAGCAAAGTAATGACCTACAACGATACTTGCCACGGATTTGCAAGGCGAGTTCCATGAGCGTGACAAGCGAGATCTGAAGGTTCAGGCAGACAGGCAGGTCTGAAGCGTGCAATGCAATCCGGGCACCAGGCATGGCCGCTCCGCGAGTTCCAGCGACCGCAAGCGAGAATGCGACGCAGAGAAACTCGCGAGACAAGAATCTGAGGCCATCTGACCAGTGTCACACTACGAAGGCTTGGGAAGTGTTCTCCCCGAGCGCTCTCTGAGCCTGCGGCCAGACTCGCCTCGTGCAGCTCGTCTCGAAGATAAAGTTTGTCTGCCTCCGGCGCCTCACTTTCAAACTCGCGCAAATCACGCCAGATGCCATGTTCTCGGAATCAGGCCGGAGGGAATGGACAGAGCCGCTGAACCTGTCTTATGCGAAGAGATTCGAAGAGGAGACATAGCATGTCCATCCCTGGGTCTCGCACCAGGTAATCGCTCAAGAGCCAGATCAGCGTACCTGGATGACTGCAGCGTTGTTGAGGTTGCTTGTTGCAGCCCGGCCAGGCACATGCAAGAACCAGCATTCGATCTGAGACCGCGGTCAGCTCTGCTTCCTTGGAGTCAGTGCCGTAGACTAAGCCACTAAGCGAGCCCAGATGTCTGGGCCGCTCGCCGCAGTCTGAAGAAAGGCCAGGTCGGCCTTTGCGACTCTGGACTCTGGTGACCTCCGAAAACAGTCACTTCGGCCCATCCTCGCCGAGCTCACTCGCCATGGCTTCAACGGCTCGGCATCTACAGCAACGTCATTTATGGTATCCCTGGAAGTGTTGAAGTGGGGTTCGTCATTTTGTCTGGATTTTTTGGGTGCCAGTGCAGCATTTTTGATTCAGGGAAGCCCAATTATAGGGACAGTGCAGTATTTCAGGACTTCAGGACCTCAGAAGTGCTGCACTGTCCCAAAATCTTGCGTCTGCCAAAGCCCAATTTGAGATACAGAAGCAATCCTCAAATTTTGTCTAAGAAGCCAAAAGCAATGCTTGCACATCTTCTGGTGCTAACAAGTCCAGCAGCTTTTTCAACAATTCAGCAGTGGACGAAGACCAGGAATCTCAGATGTGTTCCGGCCTGTCACACGTTTCAACTCTGCGCAGCCGGGAAAACCAGCACCTCTTGAAGAGAAGAGACATGTGCAGCAGCTCGCGTAGGGGGTGAGCCCAGATCTCAGCGACACTACCCAGACGGCATCACGAGGGTACCGGCGAAAGAGATGATTGACTGGAACAACAAAGCAGGTTTCTCAGAGGCATCACAAGACAAGTATGGTGCACCACCGTGTCACATGTTGGCATGTCGGCCGGGCACCTGATCCGACCTTGTCATCGCCTAAACTGTGACAACATGAGAAAACACAAAGAAGCACATGGTTGCTCCGTCGGGGATCTCAGTTCCGGGCATAGTGTGGATTCTCGCGAATCTCTGCTGAGAACCCGTGGTCCTGGAACCACAGATGGCACCACCGCTTCATGTTCAGAGGCAAAAGTGTGGCAACTTCTCCTTGCAATGTCTCTGCACCGAGGTCGCCTGCAAGGCAAAACCCTCACACATCCTCAGACCACGATAACAAACACTTGCAAAACTTGAAAACTGGGACTGGGACCTCGAAGGAGTAGAAGGTGGCAAAAACGCATTTGCCGCCAGGTTGGCAACTGGAAGCGGCAGCGCAGTCAGCTGGATGCTTTCTGCAACTACACTATGCAAAATTCCAAGATGCCTGTTGAGCACCTGCACAGAGCACAGATCCGAGATGAGTCAAGCGAACCCAATCTGCAGCTTTGGAAGTTAGATGCCGCTTGATACACTTTGTGCCGCGGCACGTTCTCCATGATCCGCCGCCACGATGCTTCGCAGCCGACACCCATCACAAGGGGATGTATGCCTGCACGGGCGCAGCCTGCTTTAACCCCGGTCAACTGGCAGCTACAACCGCCATTGCAGCACACCGCCTAAGACCAGTCCAAAATGCGCGACCGGCAGCCTTTCGGTTGCCAAATCCTTGAAGCAGCAGAAATTTGCCAAAGCTGCTGCAAGAACGGAGCCAGGCCTTCTTCTGGAAGCACAAACTACATCGATCACCGTGAAGTTTGGCTGTCCACTCCTGATGCGGCAGTATGAGCCAGGTCGTACCAACACTACACAGACGCTGCAAACAAGTGTGTGTTCAAAAAATTGCAGCTCCATGGAGCTCCTCCCAAGCCGGCCACCAGTAGGCAGAGGGACTGCAACGGAACACCATGCGAAGAGACTGCAAAGGCAAGTCGGCAACACGAAGCTTCGCTTCCGATGCCTGTCATCTATGTCGCACCCATGCAGCTCCAGAGCGCACGACGTCCTGCTCTGTACTGCCAGGCCGAAGCTGGTTCCGAGTACTTCGAGGTCCCTGCTGATTGATATGCGTCGCCAAAAATGGCAGCAGTCGAGGTGCCTCTTTCAAGCTCAGGCTTCAATAAATCCTTGCTTGCAAACAAAGATCCACCTCGGACAAGGCGCCGCAGAACGGGAGGGAAACCCTGACAGCTGTTCATATGCTGTGCAGAATTTGCGAGTGCGACAACAAGTTGCCGAATACCCGTGCCAGGCCATGCTGCGGCCTGACCAGAGGATGACTTCGACTACCCTCCGCGACTGGGATGTCCTGGCAACGCGCCCGCACGCTGGCGAAAGTTCCCGCCCCACTGCATGCTGTCCTGAAGAAGGCCCAAGGACAAGATGGCATCCAAGAAAGCTGCGTAAGCCTCAAGGACAAGCACAGAAAAAAAAGAAGCACGACAAAGCTCCGTTGACATGTTGGACTTGCGCAAGGGGCACCCCCAGAGCCTGATCACGCGGGCTCGGCCGCCGGCGAGATTCCTAGCCGCTGCTGAAGACCATGCAGAAGAAGAATTCTGAAGCATTTCCGACAGTCAGCCTCAACCGCGGGAATGAACTGCGCCAGGGACACTCCTCCAGATTGCCACCTGCACATCTCTTTCGATGTTAATGCTGTTGCTGTCTGCATTAGCCGCAGCCACGAAAGCATCACAATGCCGGGACACAGACCTGCAGACGTCGGTGCCTTCGAGTTGACGTCACTCTCTGCGGCCCACCAACTTGCCGGTTTGGAGCTGGCGTCACCCGGACGTGCACGATAGGTTGCGGCGCGCAGCCGAAGGGAATGGCAGCTGCGGGATTGTGGTACGGTGATTTTGCCGGGAGCGCGGTTCGCACGGGATATCCTGCAGGAAGGTGCGATGGATGCGGCATGGACACCGGAAGCGGGAATGCACAGTTCCGGGTCGAGACGCCTGCAACAGCATCCATATCAGAACCATACAGATTTGTGCGCAACAAAATCTCGTGAGCATCGCATAAGCTTAAGAGGCACCGACTTGCTCACCAGCTCCCGCAGGACGCGGCAAAGGCGAAGCCATGGGAACAAGTGCAGGCCAATGACCCTACTTTATGAGCAAAGAGTGCCAAGATCTGAGGGAAGTTCAAGATAGAGATCGCACCGTGAATTCCCAAACCACTGAGTAGATGAGCTTGGATTTGTCAAGGGCACTACAGGGTAAGTGCTTGTGCCAGAAGATTGGTCCACCTCCTTGTCCAGCCTCTAATCCATGCTGAATCATGCCGAATACTGCTGAACCTCACGCACGCACTGAGACATGCGCAGACAGACGGAAAAGACGGCCAGGCAGATGGGCAGCCGATGGTCATCCACAAGATGCTGGTGAGCAACTGTAATCACCCCGCTCAGAAGCAGGTGGCCTGTGGAACGGCATCAACTGCCAGAGCAGTTTTCGAAGTACATATCCATGATGCACCTCGGTCGCGTCTGCACCGAAGTGGTTCTGTGTCTGCTGACTTCTGTACATCCAGAACCCAGGCTGCGAGCATTGAAGTATCGCCGGGCTATCTGGACGAACTGTGGCCAAAGACTAAGCGAACCTCAAAGCAGGCGCTGGTGCACTGTGTACTATGTTTGGTGGAGCACTGACTGTCACTAACTGGCGATGAACCATGCCGAGCTCGGAACTGGATGTCAATTCCCGTGCAAATTGGTTCATCATGGCACTGGTGACTGCATCAGAGATGTTTGGCGCCTTCGCTTCTCGAGGGCTTTGCGAGTGGCGACACCAAATCACCGGTTGCAGCTCCTCCACCTTTCCAGGCAAGCCGGAGCGACCGGCCATGCTTCCGCCCGGTGCCCCTCCACGGGCGCCAACGTCCTGCAACTCTCAGACTACCCCTCAGTCGCATGCTGCCTAAGCCTGCTTGCATGTGATGCACATGAATCGGCACTAGCGCCTCCCATCCCAAGTCTTTGTCCGTCCCATCCATGGCTGCGACTATGGAGCTGGAAGAGAACTGTCACGCAAAGAGATTGTCCGATGTTTTGGTAGCTGCTAGCTGTTGAGAGATCCAAACAATGCAGCTGCACTGACGCATCGAGTGCGGTGGGTGCTGAAGATCCAGAAGCTATGCAGCTACGATGCGGTAGGGTTACTGCGATTCCTTGTTCATTCCTGATTAGTACAGAACACTGGCTTGCTGTGTTGGGGAAGGTCTGCTTAGAGCCTGCACATGGCAGTCAGGTTCCAGTAACGCGTCCGTGAGGGCACGCACACCAAGCCGCAACCCATTGCCATCGACAGCACCATACGCGCAGAGCTTGTTTACACATCACTCCTGCTGTCTTGAACAGAACCAGGCAGGACCGTGTCACCTGTCGACTGAACTTCCACAGGATCCCATAGGCCATCCTATGGAAGGGAGAGCCGGTGCATCACTGTACTCTGCAGCACCAGCCAACTACCGCACTGAGAGGCCCTGCATTTTGAAAATGTGTGTAGGCATGCAGTAAGTACTTTCAGCCATTGGCAGTGCCAGACTCTTCTCCCGCCATACTCTTATGGCCGAGGCATGCATTAGCGATCAAAGAACACGGTTGTCAGGAGTCATGTACAAGTATTCTGACAACGCGTGTGACGTCTCCGTCACAAGCAATTAGGACTTCCCGGAGCACCTCCCGTGTCCGACAGCAGTGAGAGCAAGGATTTCAGACTGGAAACCTTGAAGCAGAGCAACCTCGTCACTTCCGAGCCGCAACTCGCGCAAGGAGGCGAGCTTTTTCTCGAACCTAAATCTGAACGACTGAGCATCTACCAAGCACACCAGCAGTACACCCTCACTGCGATATCGAGCCCGGCACTCGTCCTCGGCACTGAGCTCTTCGGTTCTGTGCTCCTCTTGGCTCCATCCTTTGGACTTTCTCCAGCCCTTCTTCCCTTTGCCCTTACCCCAGGGCACGTGGTCCATCCAAGGCAGGTCCTGGCAGTGTCCAGGGGCATGATGGACTGACCGGCTTCTCGCATTCTGGCATCCATCCTGCTGCCCCTCGTCCATTCGGCAAAAGTCATTGCCAGGAAAAGGAAATCCGCAAGCATTGCCAAGAGGAGGAAATCTCAAGTTGCACACTAAGTTCAGCAAGTGCAAGGATGCAGTCGATCCGGTAAGGGTTCCACGGAAAGCCACCAGCCGCCCCTGTATGGCCAAAAAGGTGCAGACCAATTTTAACACACAAGCGCTTCTGGGCGTCTCGGCCGATTCCATGTCCCAGTCCAGCAGCCATCGAGGCCACTAGACCTGCCGAGACGTAGAAGCTCTGAGCTCTCGTAAAGTCTCGTCATTTGCGTCACAGCCCTCGTGCTTGCGTGGAAACCTGAGGCCCTGAAATGCGGGACCACACCGAGCCCACGAAAGTGGAGCCCACGAAACCGGAGGCGCCTAGCGGACCCGCACCTTTGCCAGCCCAGCCCTGGCAGCCCTGACACACGCAACGGGCAGAGACACGGACACGGGCTGAGTCTGAGTGCTCAAGAGAGAGAGAGAGAGGGAAAGAGAGCGAGAGAGAGAGAGAGAGAGAGAGACTGGGGTGTCTTTGGCCCTCCCTTGGGCCGCCGGGCCTTCCACTCAGAGCGCTGCTCACAGGACGCCTTCCTAGGTTCCGAAAGGCTGCGCGCGTGGTCCACTAGGACTAACTGTCTAGAGAAGCTTTGCCATGTCGCGAGGACTGGTTTGGGACTGTTGCAACACACATGGCTAAGTCAAGCCTTAATGACCCGTGTTGCACGGACACCGCGGATTCATGCACGGACAACTCGGATTCACACAGGATTCGCACATTTGCATGCCAATTCGTGCTCCGAGAACTGAACCCTATGAACACCCTACACCGTATATAAAGCCTCGAAACGCTGAAGCTTTACCGCTCGCAACCTGGGCTCAACGACAAGACCTAAACCCTCAACCTTGTGAAAACCTGAATCACGAACACCCTGAAAACACTGAGTCGTAAACACTCCTAGCCCCAAACCATGCTTTGCATAGCAGCTGCAAACCGTAGCAGCACAAACCTGGTCAAACTCAAAACCCCAATCCTCAACACCCTGAACACTGAACCCTCCAAACAAGCAACAATCGCAAAATCCCTAACCTGCAAACCCAACCTTACAAGCCTTACTATAAACCCTGACAACCTTGAACCTGAAAAAATGTTTATCATACAAAGGCCCAAACCTGTCAAATCCGCCGAGGCCAGAGGCCCAGGCGTTTTGGTGGTTACCTCAGGTACCCTCCACCTAATCCTCCTCCCTCCACCCGAAATGATTGGTGACACCCTGTTTTTGCGTTCGTTTGCCACCCCCTTGCCCGGCTTCCCCTCATTTTACCTGATTTGTCGCCCTCCCCCCCCCTCCCAGGCCCCCCCTCCCCCCCCCCCTGCCCCCCTCCCCTCCCCCCTCCCCCCCTTCCCCCCCCTCCCCCCCCTCCCTCCCCCTGTGCCCGTTTTCCTGGCACTTCGTATCAACAACCGTGTAAAGCTTGGGGTTTGACAGGCCGCCCTAGCATAAAAAAACATCGACTGCCCCCTCGCCCTGCCGCTACACAGCCGAGGCGGGCGGCGTAGCGTTAAAATTAAAACCCGAAACCCTAAAAGATAACCAACTGTAGAACTGTTTCACTGCACCAATCCACCAAGCCCTCTTGAATGGCGTGTGCTTAAATCGTCTGAGCTTGAATCCGGCTTTCGTGCTTGAATCGCCAGCGCTTGGATCCAGAGTGTGTTCGCACCGCGATTTCCCGGATCGCGCGTGCTCGAACTTTAGGCGCCGGGATTGATTCGTGGTACTCGCTTGCACGACACGCGCTGGCACAACACACACACACTTTGCAGTCTGAACCGTGCGATGAAACGAGCGAATCTGCACATGTACTCAACCGATGCTGGATCTGAGCTTGAAGCTCTGGCTTTTCTCCCACACCCTTGCTTCCTTTGCTCTTTGAATCTTTGCCTGCAGGCACAGGGGAACAAGGTGAACTGTATGCCAGATTGAATGCTTGGGACTACTGGTAATACCCTTGTCACTGTCGGCGGCACCGTGGTGCGAATCGTAAACTTGAAGGCTCTTAGACAGAGCTTTGGATTAGAAGCACAAATTCGATTCCTTCTGCATCCTCCGATTTCAAGCCCATCAGACAGTCAAGTCTTACAGCACTTGCCCGTTCATCTGATTGAACATCCAGGGTTTCAGCCATCAGATCGGGTACTCGTCGGGTTTGCGATTCGTCCTCACGGTTCATGGCTCATCATTACACGGCTACCACAGCATCACCATCGTCGAAACTTACCACAGCCATCAATATTGAAATCATGATGATCGTCACCGTCAGGATGACCAAAACACCGCATGCACCACATCACCATCGCCGTCTTCATCATCACTACCAGCGTCAACAGCAACATCACCGGTATCGCCGTTCATCATCGCCACCATCATGATCATCATTATCATTCTTGGTTCTTGCAGCCGTTGTCATCGTCATCCTCATCGAGGCCATGATTGGCGTCATCCTCTTCAAAATTATCGACAAGAAACAACATCTGATGGAGTACAATGCGGGACCTTTTCGTCGTGGAGTTCAACTGGTCTTGCGAAGATTGTCTGGTGGTCGCTATGATCGCTGCAACCATTGCCCATCCTGTTGGCCCTTACCTCTGGATTCCAAGGTTCGTGTCATAGCTGCAACAAGTGGCAAAGTTGACAGTCTTTCCATCACAAGCAGTATGACCTTCAGCAGCAATACCAATCCTACTAGCAGAAGGGTGGTGGCGGAGACGGAGGCAGAAAGGCACAGAACCGAAGAGGCTCGGAGAGGCGGAGAAGCGCAGAGCTGGAGCGTCCAAGGGGGGGGGGGCAGGGCACGATATGGATGAGTGGATGAGGTGATGGCGGCGGCGGGTGGCGGCGGCGGCGGCCACGGTGGCGTCAGTGGTGCTTGGGCGGTGGTGGTGGTGCTGGTGGTGCTGGTGGTGCTGGTGGTGCTGGTGGTGCTGGTGGTGCTGGTGGTGCTGGTGGTGCTGGTCGTGCTGGTGGTGCTGGTGGTGGTGGTGGTGGTGCTGGCGCTGCGGGTGCTCTGGTCGTGGTGCTGGTTGTGTGCTGCTGGTGGTGCTGGTGCTGGTGGTGGTGCTGACTCGGGGTGGCTCTTTGCTCAATGAGTCGCTGGGCGACCCTGTGCAGCTGCGGATATAAAGCTTTGAATCAGCGTGTGTGTTGTACAGAATTGAAACTGAGTTGTAATCACCTTTTGTGCAATCCACTGTCCCCCTATCCCACAATCTTGCTGCTTTGAACGTGTCAAACAAGGCGGATTGATGAACATATTACGTCCATGTTCTACCGTCTGTGCACAAGAGGCTGCTGAACAGATGGTACGAGAGGGACGATCATCTGCACTGGACCTGTGGTCTCATCGCTCCGCTGAGTCTTCTCTGATAGCTGACGGGAAGAGCGATGTTGATCATGATTACAGGGGCCTTGATCTGGATTCGGCTCTCCGATGACAATATCCAGCTGCTTTGGTAGTAGTAGTAGCAGTAGTAGTAGTAGTTGTTGTTGTTGCAGCAGTCGCGAAGAGTTGTGGTGGTAGCGGCGGTAAAGTATCAATAGCGGTAGTACTGGTACTAGTACTAGTACTAGTACTAGTACTACTGTGGATGGAGGAAATCTTGCACCACTTTTAAGATATGTTAGTTAGCTTCACCCCGCACCCCCTTCTTAACATTGCTATGAACACGGGGATTTACGAAATCGTTCCAATGACATAAATCTTGCACCGCCCCAAGAGGTCTGTCGTCAATGTTAAGAAGGGGGCGCGGGGTTGTTGCTTGGATGTGTATTCGCAACAAGATGTGAGGTGGTGCAAGATTTCCTCCATCCACCGTAGTACTAGTACTAGTGAAGATGTTGTTGCTACTGCCATCGGGCAAATTTCATGTTCCTCTGCGCTCGTATTGGCTATCGTTGTTTCTAGTAACTAATCACGAAGGTTTTGTACCAAAGCTGTTCGCAGTGACTGAATACCACATTATGCATACAGCTTACCATGATAGGAACTGCTGAGAGCCACACAACCCGCACTGCCTGTTACGGATTTTAGCCAATGTACGTTTGGATAAATGCACAATTTCTGCGTCTCGCCGCAGCTTGCAGCAAACGGAAGTCCAGATCGCTGTAGAGCCAAATCGATCGAGCTTATACCAAAGATGGCCTGGGAAGATAAAGCACTGGAAGTCCTTGCGGCAGCCAGGGCAATTGCCGTGCAGTTGGAGCTTTGTCGGGTAGCAATTGCCACCTTGGCACTTCACGAAAGCTCAGACAACATGGACACGAAGCCACCAACAATACTTTTCAGGAGCAGGCAAAGGTCGTAGCTGGGACAGACAGGGCACTTGAAGCCTCAGCCCAGGAAATCTGCCAAGAATTTTGCCAGCAGTCCCACAATGCCCAGTTCTGAAGTGGGGTGGCGGCGTGGGCCCACAATGGGATTAACACCGCAGCCCTGACACTTGATGCCGAAATGGTGCTGCCTGGCGGGCTCGCCCTCCCCACCCTCATCTTCGAGACCACCATACATCTGCTAGGTGGCAGGCCACGGAGTCAGATTTCCGCTTGGCCTCGGCTGACTTGGATCGAAAGCACGGGAGGCCACAGTGGCTATGTGCTTTGTATAGAATCCGGCGCACATTCATCGCCAGTCCAAGATCGGGTGAGATCCTCATCGCAAAAGGGGTCCCGCACATTCCGTGAAAGACTGCCTGCATGCATTTCGTGCTGACACGAGAGCGAAGCTCCTCCAGGAAAGGTAGCAGGCTGGCAGAAACTTGCTCACAGAAGCTCGCTTGAACCTGCGGATAGGAGGGATGGCATGGACAGACGAAGTCAAGGGCGGACATAGCGAACCTCGAAACTGAGCCCTCGCAGTGCTTTCAAAAGCTCGAGGATGGCTTCACCCAGCCGCCTGACCCCCACGGCCGTAAGACATCCCAAGGCAAGTGCATCGCTTGGCATCCACGGGGCCTTTGCCCGTTTCCGCCTCGAAGCGCCTTTGAAGGAAGAAAAGCAAACAAGTCAGACTCTCTTTCTTCACACCACTTCACACCACGTCCCCGCCTCCGAGATCGGAGAAGCAAAGGATTCCAATCCCGGAGTTTCTGCTGCCAGTTCCTCTCAGGCACCAAGTCCCAGTTGCAGGTGAAGCCCGCAGGCATCGTCACAATTCGGGCCATGCTGCAGCTCAAGTCACGACGAGCAGACAAAGCAATGAGTGAGATGAAAAGACTCGGAAGTGCTCTTGGCTCCTGGATTCTTTCCAAAAGTTTTTTCCACGTCTCGTTGAGACCATCGCGAGCTACATGGTTGATCCTGAGCTTTGCTTTCGCTCAAATTCTAGTCGAATCAAGCAGGAAAGCAAGCCGAGGCCAGGGCTTGTCAACCTTGCGTGCAACTCGCTGTGTCAAAAGCGGAAGCCATTGCCTGGAGCTTTTCTCGGAGAATCAACGATAGACCCGTGCTTCAAAAGCGAGCTCGGGTGACACAGCCAGTGACGCGAACATGGCGGGAGTGAGCATCCCCGTCTCCTACAAACAAAAGGGCACTTCGAAGGAGGACAGACCAAGCAAGACTGCAGGCTAGCGCACCTGCAACATGCGCAGCGCAGCCAGAAGACGGCGAGGCCCTCCACCATTACCACCGGGGCCTGCGGCAAACTGTTGTGCTTTGGCGCGTGCGAAGTTGCAGAGGCCCCCGGCCCCAGGCTCCGGGACCACCAGTGCACCCGCCAAAACAATCGCCGGTCTCCTCCCAGCAGAAAGCAATGCAGAATTCCGTTGAAGAATGTCAATGTCTCCTCCTTCTCAAGCCCAGGCGGTGGGCCTTGGATCCTCGGAAAGAGCACAAGAAAGGCATCGGTTCTTTGAGATTTCCATACTTTGACTCCGGCGGAGGATCGACGATAGACGACCGGTCGCCTTGCCTTTCGAGAGGGGCTTTCCTGACAGGCAAACGGCGCTCAACTCAAAGGAGAGGAGGCGGAGAAAAAACTCCCGAAGGTCCCTTCCCCTGCCTCTCTGGTCTTTCAAGTTCCTGCTCTCTTGAAGCATCTTTTTCGCAAACTGGCTGCTTGGGTAGGAACAGCTTCAACCTGCCGCGATGTCGAACTCCTATCTCCTGTATGCAGAAGCCTCTGTCAGCTCGACTCCATGCACGTTCGCCCCAAAACTAAGCCGGCTGGGCTTCAGCAAGCGACTGTTCGATCCTCGCTGCCTAGCATGAGCTGATTGCCACGTCTAGCACCGGCAAAAGAGTCCGAGCACAGATCCATGCTACGATGATAGAAGTGTCTCTGTGCTGTGGGGCGCACTGCTCAAGAAAGTCCACGAATGTAGATGGTGCAAGAGTGCACAGATCTCCTTCCTCGTCGGCCTTACCACATCGAGGACTGACATTGCCCAGCCACTTCGTTCTGGAATCTCCGATGACAAGCTCCGCACGTATTTCAGAGCACAACTGCCTCCTTCACACAGCATCGCGGCTGTCAACTCAGGACCTCAGCAGCACAAAGGAAGATCACGGATCTGAAGCTACACATACTTGCAAAAGCTGAAAGTGTGCTAACAGGTTTAGCCCTCGCTCTGCAAGACGTTCTCTGTCATTTTGGCAGGCTACACCTGCAAACCCTGAATCAGGTGAAGCTTGACGTCCCAAAGATGGGAGTATGGAGACAAGCTACAACTGCGAGAGGCGTAGCAGAGACAGAGCGGAGAGCAGACCTCTGACCTTCGGTCTGCAAAGCCCATGCTTGCCTTCACGAGGGCTTGGATGAAGATTGCAGAGGTACCAACACGGGACAAGCAAGGTTGGAACAGTCACCAGGTCGGAAGGAGGCTGGCACCATGACACTGAGAATGTTCAGTACGAAGCGAGGCCATGTGACTTGACCGCACTCTCAGATCACGCGGATTGAAAGCCAAGTTTGTTTGATGCTCACTTGGCACTAAACTCTAAAGCCTTAAGGGTTCAAACGTCTGTGAACGGCTGAAACTCATCGTCCGAGCAGCGGCAGCTCGCGACCACCTGCACCACGGACTCGAAGCTCGGCCTTGGCAGCAGCAAGGCAGCAAGGGCTGCCCAGCAAGCGAAAAGGGCCTTTGAGGCTCCCGCTCGGCTTGAAGCGTCAGGCGATAAATCTCACCGTCGTCGCATTGAACTTTAACCACTGTCTGCCATAGAGATGCACTTGACAGGAGCACAGACTGTTCTCTTGCCGACAACCGAAATCTCGCAGGCCCACCGCCATATCAGACCAAATGACATGGGAGTTCCTGGGTGTTGACAAGCATGCAGCCAATTGCATACTCAACCCTTGTTGTGCTGAAAAGATCGACATCTTCTTTCGCTCGTTGGCGGGCCACTTCTGCGACTACGACAGGCAACCCTTGAAGAAAAAGCCAATGTGGGAAGTCAAACATAAGGGCCAAGGCCTAAGCCATCTAAGCCCTTCCACCACGGAGAGACTCGAATTCTGCAGGGTCCCTAGCTTTCCGGGCAGGAGCTTCTCCCCTCTCCCCGAACGGACGAGGCGAACTCTTACAACAAGAAGAGCTTGCTTGAGTTGATCTCTGTTCCTGGTGACGCCAACTCCCAGAGCGACCGGCGACGCTGCTTTGCATCTTACGGGAAGTCCCCAAGAGATGTGCCCGTAGTATCCTTTCTGGAGAGGGGCGTTGTGGCGTGCGAACGCATTCTACATCATCACAGCTATTCAAAGTTTTTTCATTTTTCAATGGGAGGGATCTTATCCAATGCTAGAACGAGAATATGTTAAAACTAAGCGCGTGTTTGAAAATTAGTCCCTGCTTCAAAACACTGGCATTGAAAAAAGGACTCGGGGGCCCACCTGGTTTCCCTATCAGCTTTCCAAACTACTGAAGTACACACGCCACAACAGTTCTTTCTGTATCGTAAAGTCGTAAACAGGCGGCGCAACCGCAACCATTGCTCGTCCGTGCGACACACTGAAGCAAACTGTTGCCACCACCATCACCTTCTCTGTCGTTTCTGTCACAGCCTCAGAGGGAGGACCAAGATGAAATCATGCCGACATATGCCGACAGATTTTAGCCCTTCGCGAGTCACAACTGAAGATATTCAACCTCAGCGAGCATGCCCCTGGAGCCACGGTCCCGGCTTGCAGTGAGAGCCATTCAAAGTGAATCGTCCATTGATAAGCAAATGCAACGCACTCTTGCAGACTTTCATTCATGGGCATTCAGGTCAGCAATTCGCCGCCATAGCACACTATTATGGAATTTTGCGCAGGGTCGCAGGTTTTCCTTCCGTAGTGAAGAGAAGCGGAGTAACCCCTCGTACTCCGTGAAGATGCTTTCTTTCTTCATCTCTGCGGGCGTGAACGAGATCATTTGCCCCGATGCGACAGCAGGAGCCCGCAGATTAGCGGCACTCCGGTTTTGAAAACGGGAAACGGGAGGTCCAAGCTCTGTTGCACTGAGCCTGTGGCACTGAGTTCGCATGCTGCCAGTAGGCACGTTCTTTCAGGGCAACGCCTCGAGCCCACACCGGAACATGGCGACGAGTGTTTGTGGCATCAAGTCTCAAGAATGCAGCTGACCAATGCCAATGCATGATGTGGCATCGTCCAGAATGGCAGCGCAGGAGCTTCATGCTTTCTGCTGAGATCGGGCAGGTGCACCAAGCATCAGGTTGATGCCAGCTGCAAATGTCCGGAATCTACAAGAAGCTACACATCTCAGAATGCTTTTGCAGATCCGAGACTGGCTATCGCAGGCACTTTTCAGTATGTCATCACTAGACAGTCCGTGTGATCAAACAGCTTCTGTGTGCTGCTGTCCCATCGACCTACCATGCTCATGCTGAAAAGAGCGAGAGCCACCGGAGAGGTGTGAGGGAGGAAGACGCTTCCACGGCATGTGGGGCTGCCGTGAGAGCGGCAACCCCACTGGAAACCGCTCCGAGCCTAAGAGTGAAACATGCCTGACGCGCCAAGCTTCAGGTCCCCAGCCATCCTGACAGACTTAAGCTGAACTTGACGGCTTTCTCGGCAACCCACTTCACTGAGAGGCTCCGGCTGTTGTGTGGACACGTTTGGAAATGGCCTCCGATCAGCAGCTTGTTCAGCGGCCACTGCACGCCATGATGCAACGATCTGAGGTTCAAGCAAGACAGGCCGTCTGTCCGACCGCTCGTCAGAAATCGCCTCCCCACACATCATGGTCTTGATCTTTGCAGGCAGGATATGACGCTTGGGAACTGTTTGGACATTCGAAACAGTCACAGATTACAAGCCTTGGTTTGCCCAACTCCGGGCACCCAGGCAGCGGCTGGTACCTTGGGTCAAAGAAAGCCTGCTCGTTTGGAGACCTTGCATGTGCAGTGGTCTGAGATTGCAACTGTCGCCGGTGACCAAGGTTCCTCACAGGCTCAACACACGTCTCTCAACAGCTTTCAGACATTCATGACGGGTGATTCTGCAGTGTCTCTATACAGCTTCTCTGTGCCAGGCTTTGCTTCGATGATTTCTTTGCATGCTAAGGGATCCTTCGACACCACTGCGCCCTGTGTAGCGTGCACACACAGAGGTGAACCAAAGTCTGATGCAGAGGAATTATACATGCCTGATGGTCTCTCCCAGATGAGCAGATGCCATATACAGAACTTCTTCGTGGGGCAGGCTTGCCTGAGATCCTCAGGCATTGCCCGTTCTCGGTACAGTGGTGCAAAGCACTTTGGTTAGGCTTGAGTGTCAGAGTGCGAGGGCAGCAGTCCTGCCACAATCGCGAGGAACACATCGGATCTGTTTTGCTGCATATGGCGGGATAAGACTACAATCCGGAAAATTTAACCTAAAGTGCTTGCGGCATAATTACTTCTGCATGCTGACAAACCCGCTGAAGGACAGGTCGTGCATCTGTCTAGCACACGTCTTTCCACTAGGGAGGTCTCGTGACATCGTGGCCTGGCCTCCTCTGATTCTGGAGGCGCTTCCGGGCAGTCCGACTCCTCTCGCGAGAACTCGTTGCACCCATTGGCTCCCTTTTCGGCAAGCACTCCAATCTAAGGTCCTCGAGATCTGACTCTTCATCGTGACCTGGGTACGTCGGCGTGGCTCACACACGGCATCTGAGATCAGTTTTACAAGTCAGCCTACTTGATAGGCACGTTTGCAAACGAGGCTTGTCGAAAGCTATCGGACTTGCTCCTTGACACCGACACTGCATGATTATGAGAGTCTTCGTGTTCCGTTATCTCGCCGCACACAACTTAACAGTGAGCAAATCGACGAGCGTTTCGGTCGCCTGCACTCCCTCAAAGGCAAGTCCAAACGCAGGCAGGAGGGTCACGATCATGTCGCCAGTTAACCGAGCAGCACCAGAGCCACACGTGGCAAGCCCCACTGCAAGCAAGCAATCCATGGCAGGCTTCACAAAATTTATGGCTGCCTCTACCTGCATCGAGGAATGACCAAGGCCAAACTGAGACCAGCAATCGTTCTCGCTGGCAGCTCCCACCAATAGCGCAAGAAATTCTAGGCATCGTCGCAACAGTGGCTGTGACAAACTTGTTCAAGAACGAGCCTTTTATGATGCATTCCGTAATTAGCATAACTAGAAATGCGCATCTTATAGCATTAGGACTGCACGAGCATTTTGCAAGTGGCTACCATGTTGCGTCTTTGATGTGTCGACCTTGTTTGCCACTTCCATGCATCGTGTGGCGATGTTCAGTGAAGATTTTGGAACTTTGATATGTTTTCAACCAGGGCTATGCTCCAAGCGACGAATGTATGAAAGTGAAATCACACTGGAATCGTGCACTTCTTATCGTGAGAATCGTGGCACCGTGGTCATTAGACTTGCTTGCACATGTCGCCATCACGATCAAGACACTCATTGGATATTTCATGGTCTGACATGCAGACACATTGTTGCCGCTCGCGGCTTACAGGTTTGCAACTCCGAACGCTTTCAAGTCAATGAGAAGTCACAGTTGGCACTCCACAAAACTCACAAAGGCCCCACAGCCCTCTCTGGGCTTCCTTACCCAAGAGCACCACAGCCCTCTCTGGGCCCAAGGGCACCACAGCCCTCTCTGGTCTTCCTTACTCAAGGGCACCACAGCCCTCTCTGGGCCCAAGGGCACCACAGCCTTCTCTGGGCTTTCTACCCAAGGGCACCACAGCCCTCTCTTGGCTCAAGGGCACCAAAGCGGTAGGTCTTTTCAGAAAGCACCAGGAGTGAGCTCGCCAGGCAAAGCGGCCCGAACCCCGCGGCCCGAGCTACGACGCCGAGCCTGAGCACGGACAAAAAGCCCGGTGCAGATGGCGAGAGGCACGGCGCGGCCCTGCGACAAGATAAACACGGACAAACGCCACTTCAGGAGCAGACACCACAAGGTAGAGCGCAGCTATGAACCGAAAACAAACTCTTTATCACAACAGTCTTCTTTGAAGTAGATCCAGACAGGCGGCTGTCCTGGCCTGTCCGGCACTGGCTGGACCTGCTGCGCGACAGCAATGCACCCGCTGCTCGGCACTTCACACCTTCATCACTGCAGGGGCCCCGCCAGCCCTTGTCATTCCGCGCTGGGGCTCTCTCCGCCCGTGTCTCGACATACCTGGATTCAGGGACCAAGTACTTGCCAATGCTACGGTTCCAATGCGTTCTCAAGCTCAGGCAGCGAAGGCCACGCTCGCTCTCGTGCCGCATTCAAGGGTGTTTCCCAGACAGGCCTTGCATGGTCTTTGCAGAACATGGAACGCAAGAAGAGCCGCAGCCTTGGAGGAGAGCACGAAGACGAATTTGAAGGGATCCAGCTCCCTTATCGTTTTTGAGTGCATGCGTCAGAAGAGACATCTTCACTCGGACATCCGTCCATCGTCCGAGCGCACCGCCCGCTCTAGTTGAAGTATCCGCTTGCATAGGTGAGCATGGCGGACTGCACAACACGACAGAGTTGCGCAGCCATCCATTCTACAGCGAAAACATTGCAACTGCACAAGACAACATGTGAATTCGCGGATGACGACACGAGAGAACACGAGAGAACTACATGTTTCAGTCAATTGATGAATGTGCCTACCACAGCTCTCCACAACATCGACTGAAGTGTTTAGTCCCTCGTCCATCAACGGAGCTGTGCCACCTGGCAACACGATACCGGCAATCCTTGAACCAGAATAACTTGCCAGACAACACCCTAGCTACTGAGCAGAGAAAAGCATGTCACCCCACACAAAATGGCCAGTCGATCGCATGGCCGGGAGATCGCCAATACAAGCCCGCCTGTGTTTTAACAGCACAAGCACCTGATCCTATGTTGCAGGAACGGGATCGGACTCATGATCGCTGATAGCATGCAGCAAACACCCACGGCCTCCCATTCGTAGCTTTCCTGTTTTCCGCCTGAGGCACGTCTAAGTACTAGAATGCCCCACAAGCTTGCCATCGAGTCACCTCGGCTGTGACGAAAGAACAGGAAGAACAGTGCTCGAACCATCTGGACTGCCAGCATCGTCCTGAGACTCAAACATATCACATAGGCGACATAGGGCATAGATGCATAGAAGAGATGCGCTCGGCCGGCCTCGGCCTGACTCTGCCTCAGCTCCTTCGTTGGCGTTCACGGCCTCTGCCAGCTCGTCTTCACCCTGACACATCCAACGACGAGAAGAGAGAAGACGGGAGAAGAGTACGCTCGTCAATGTCTAAGCTGCTGACATGAATCGCAGCAGCATCAGCAGTTGAACTTGTCGCGGCTGGAAGGCTGCCAACAACGGACTCGGGAGCCTAAGGCACTTCATGACCTACGCTTTAGAAAGAATCGCGGTAAGACACCAAGGGCAGCGCAATTGATGAGAGAGGAACGTCAACCGGGAGACTGCCACCTGCCGTTGGCGAATTTGTAGACTTAAGCGTACCTTCTGTTGGTGTCTGAACCCGATGTCCCGACGCCTGTTTGTCCAAGGAGCGCTGACCGCAGGGCACCATTGTCCCTCCGCAAAGTATGCAGCTGGCTTTGCAACCTGGCAATCTGGAGAGACTCTAACATGCGGCAGTGCAGTGAGTCGACTCGGCTCATCTTATTTCTACATGAGTTGGATACTGCTGACGTTCAGAGCACCTAATGGGGCCCGCTGAGCAACCATTCCACAAGCCAATCTCTCAACCTGTTCAAAGCTCGGCAAAACCTGTAGGCAAGGGCCAAGACTCCATCGGCAACTCGTGATTCGACTGCTGCAACAACATGTTGCGACTGGGTTTCTGTGAGCCCGTGCTCGGACAGTAACGAAAGTTGGCTCAACGCCTAACCACTCGAATCACTCACTGAACTGGCTGGGCACATCAGCAGGAGCATCATAATCACACAGTTTGACAAAGGCTGAAGCAATGACCATCGTCGAGAGCATCCAACGCTCCAGAAATTCCGGAATAAGTCGAGCCAGCCATACCCAGAGAGTGTTTCCCTCAAATCATCCAATTCTTGACGGTCGGGCAGCCTAGCTGCACAGGCCGGTAGTCCCGGTAGTAGCAAATACACTGAATGTCATGGTGACCATCTCAGGCGGCGGCTTCTCGGGCTGCAACACTAAGTGCCTGTCTGCATCCAGGCCGGCCTTCTCAGCAACACGGCTATCAACATCGACACAGGTCAACTGTCACACATCACACAGAGAGTTGTAGATTGTAGTCCTTCTCGCACCTCTTCGACATCGCCCTCCTTGTGGTTTGCTGTTGCCGCATTTTCGTTCTCCACGTCAACGTGAACTGCCACAGCGTCCTGCGGAATCGCTGGCACGAAACCTTCAACTCATCTCGAAACGACCTCCTGTGCAAGCAACTGTTGCACTGGACATCGATTTCAGAGCCATTCCGGCAACAAGAACTCATAGCGCAACTGAGGTCTTGTGAGGCATCTGCACCTTCAAGCCTGGAAACAGCCTCGAGAGAGACAAAGACAAAGACATGTGAAGATAATGCAGGTATTATGTATGTATAATAGAAATAATGAATGAATGAAGAAAGGAAGGGGTGAGGAAGGAGAGATGTATGTATGTTTGTGTGTATGATGAAGAGGGAAGGAATGAATGACTGACTGAATGAATGATGATGAACGATTGAATGAATGATTGATTGAACGAATGAAGCAACTCATGAACTGCTGAGCCGACGACATGTCAATCACTGAATACGCGTATGTCTGTGTATGTGCACACACATGCATGTCTGCATCTGTCTGCAAACACATATCTAGTGAAACCGAATAACAGTTACGCCTGATGATGAAAGTAATCACCATAAACGTCGTTGCAATACTAACTTAACAATAAGCTGCTCACATATGCGCACATATGTTATACATACATTATACATATATATATATATATATATATATATATATATATATATATATATATATATATATATATATATATATATATATATATATATATATACATATATATATATATATACATATATACATATGTACACATACATAAACATATACATACTTTGTTATAGATATACAACTCTTTTCAATGAATCTGTAATTTTTTGTTTTCATGCATACGTACATATATATATATATATATATATATATATATATATATGTATGTATGTATGTATGTATATGCATGTATGTATGTATGTATGTGCGTATGCAATTATACATGTATGCATGTATGCATGCATGTAAATATGTGTGTGTGTGCACACGCATGTGTGTGTGTGCGCTCGTGTACAAGCATGCATGTGTGCATGTACACGTATGTACACCGAGGCATACACGTACCAATATGCGTGCCCTTGCCATTCACAGTCGCACGTGGAAAAAAACGAGGCGTCTTTGCAACTTGAGGACACCGATCACAATGAGAGCATTTCTAACGCACTGAATGTCTGAGTTTTGACATTGGGCAGCACAGCGACTTGCACAAAACATTTTGCCTTGTCTTAACGCTCGCATGCGCCGACCGCTCGCCCAACAATGGGAATTACATCGCCCGGGCGCCTGTCGGGCGACTTGGGCAGCAGCCTTTCTCTTTGAACCTCACAGGTTATTGCGATCCAAACTCTGGCCAATTATGATCATGCCGCGATCCAGCATGATGTGCTGTGGTTTTTAAGTGAAGAATTGACGATCGGGGTATGGCTTTGCTGGGATCGAAACCCTAACCTACACTGACCATGCCTAACCTACCTTAATTCAACCTCATCGAACCTAATCTCTTCTGTGTTAACCCAGCACCCCAGCCCTACTTACCCTAAACCCCAACATACCTGCGGACCTAACCTAACCTCACCTAAACCCAAACCGCACTAACCTTCCCCAGACCCGAGCTTGATGTAATGCAGCGTAACCAAATTCAAACAAATCCATCATGGCCGAACCTGACCTCACCCTCGGCCTAAGCTAACCCAGGTCAACCCTCTGTTCAACCGAGCTAAGCTAGTCCATCCTAAACCCTGACCTACCCCTATCTATTCGAAAAATAAGCTGGCCTAATCTAAACTCCTACGCAGCCTAACCTAGCACAACCTAGCCTAACCTGACCGAAGACAACCTAAGCCAACTTAATCCAAAACCTCAGCCTAACCCACCCTTAACCGCCAAACAGGCTAACCGAATCTACCCCTACCCTCTCTTCTGCTTTCTTAACCCTGGCTTGGCCTACAGCGGACGTAAAACCCTGACCCATCACTTGTCCTGACCTGGGACAGCCTCTCTTATCTAGCATTTCTATCCTGACCTAGTCCAATGCTAACCTGACTCCCGGGCCAGCTGACCTGCCCCCAAACCAGAACCGAACACAACCTAACCCAACCCACCTACCCTAAACTAACCCTGTCTCTAAACCGAATCTAAGCTGACCATTCTAAATCCGTACCTGACCAAGCCTAGCCTAACTAACGTACACTAACCAGACGTCCCAACCCAACATAGCCCAATCCCTTAGGAAATCTAAGGCTACACCGGCTGAACCCTAACCTAACCGGACAATTCACATAATCCAATCTCAGCTAACCTATTGAAAATTCTTGCTCTTCGTGCGAACAAAAGCGGGAAATTAACAAAAAAAGAAGGAGGTGCCAAGTTCCCATTGCAAGCACATGAGGAAACCGTCCGTTTGCGCTTTTGGCGTGGCAACACTGAGAGTTCAAACATGGGAGGAGGGCTATGTTCTACCCCAAGCCCGAACGTATAACCCAACCTGACCTGCACTAAACCCTCACCTATCACCCAACCCGCTCTAAACCTGCTAACCTGATCCTACCCAACCCAACCTAACCTAGACGAAACCCTGGCCCAGCAAAGCTTACACCCTACCCGAGCCTTTCCGAGCCTTAATAAACAAATACTGTCGGGCTTGCTTGTGGTCGGCCAAAGTAACGGTGAGGCTTAAGCATGTTTTTCCTCTGCATGTCGATGCTTTTAGGCTGGGACCCTGGTGTCGTTCAGGATGCCAATCGTTCGTTCAGGTAAGCACTCTGCGACAGAAGGCAGCATCATGCCTATGGTAGTTTGATGGACAATGTAACATCGCATGGTCTCCTACCACGGCAGACATGACTGATTGCGATAGTATGCATTGGCCGCGAACCGTTCGATTTGGGCTCTCCGATGACAATACATTCAACACGTCCAGCACTGGGACGGTAGGCTCCAAAGCATCGATCCGCAGATGGCACCGTCATGATAAACCATCTCATAAGGATGGCACGGCTGTAAGGAGCGACAACGCTCTTTTTGCAACGGTGTCCATGAGGGTGAAAGGCTTCACGAAAACTGAGGATGATGCCAAAGCCACACAGCGCTGCTCTCCAGGAACGCACCCCGCTGCTCTTTGTCGAAGGGTCTGGTGCAAGCCTGGCAACATGCAGGTTGAAAACAACACGGGACAACACACATAGCAACCAGGAAGATCCACAACCCCCGCTCCAAACTCGGGCCGGAACGGTTTCGACACATCCAACACGTCGACATCATCAAAATATTTTATCCCGACCATCCTAGGGGCTCCAGGCCGGAATGAACTCTTTCTGCATGATTCGCCGGCTGTCGTCGCACTTACTGTTCCCATCATGTACAACGTAGGATCCTGAGTGTAACAACCAACTCTTCTGACGTGGCAAAAATGTGGGCGGCTGTCAGGGCCAAGGTGAATTGCTGCGGTTACCATGCATGGACATGTGCCTGCTCATGTTTGGCCACGAGCTCGGGCCAAAAATCAACAGGCGAGTACGGCCCCCCACAAAGGAACCCCTAATTTTGGGAAACCCCCATATTCAAATCAATTCGTCTCAAGCGCATGTGGGTCTTTCCCCCCGGGCTTTTGCACCTCAACTATCTTCCGAAGAGCCGTCTTCGTAAGAGGCATCACTCTCGTCCTTTGGCGAATCCTGGTCCTTGTCCGCTTTGGACCGGATGCGCCAGAGGATCGCAAAGAGAAAAGGGACGGAGAGCAACATGAGGCTAGCAGAGGTCCAGAAAGCCTCTTTGTAGCTGTGGAGCTCGTAGATGACGCCGACCAGGGGAGGTTCAATCATTTGACCCAAGCCAATGGATAAAGCCACTTCAGCCGAAGAGGTGGGGCACCCGTTCTGGTCCGAAGAGCGGCCACGCGCGTACCCGAGGAGATGCCGAAAAGCACAGCGAAGCCGTGCAACTCTCCAGCTGTCTGACACAAGGGAAGCCAGGTGCGTGCGCCCGCTTGAACAACTATCATGGCTATGCACCTCATTCACATGGAGGCTCCGTCCCCTCACACTGAACGCTGCTTGACTGCAGCAACAAAGCAGAGCCAACAAAAAATTTTTTGGCGTGGGCGGGCCTCAAAGACAGCAAGTTGCTGCACTCGGTCCCAATAAGAACTACAAGAACTACAAGAAAGCTGGCATTAACAAACTGTACAAGCAAACAAAACTACACATTGATGGTGAGACAGGCCGCGACTTGCAGACTTAGCCGGCAAACGTCGCTCGGCAGGATATGCTCGGCCTCAAGCAACTACCCTCGCTCAGATGCCCCGCTTCTCAGTCGCTCTGAGTCGCGCAATGGCACTCATAATGTCCAGCATCCGTGGAGGCAGATGAGCACGCCCATATTTGCCATGTGCACTAGCCCAGCATCCCATAGAAAGCCGCGGAAAGCAGAACAATGGCTTTGGACAAAGAAGGATGCGCCGAAGCATCCACACCGGAGCGAGGGATGTTCCGCTGTGACAATGCATTAGTACCGTTAATTCAGCCCAGCTTCCCACAAAGCCTCGCAAGGGCAGCCGCACTAGCCTGTGCTCAATGCGCAGGTATATATATAGGCGGCGGGATGCGCTTGGCGGCATGCCGGTCGTCAAGCACACGCAGCCCAGCTTCCCATGGTGGGTCTCGCAAGGGCAAAGCAATCACAAATCAACGGCGGCAACTAGGCCTACAGTGAACAATGTTCAAGCCAGCAATCGCCACATAAGAGCACCCAAGCCCAGCTTCCCACCGTTGTGGGCCTCGCAAGGGCAACAATTAAACATCGCCAGCAGCAGCCTGGCTCGGGAGGGCGAATGCCCCAAACGGGGAGCGCAGGCGCGTAATGGGGAGCTCACCCAAGATGTCCAAGGGGAAGTAAAGTCGTCCGGCCAGACCAGGCCATCCCTCAGCCCAGGGCTGCATGGCTGCCAAGGCCGACCGTATGGCCACATCACGAAAGAAGTCGGTGCCCTCGTACAATGCGAGGAGAATCTGGCAGATATGCCGTGACACAGGAGCCAACTCCAGTAAGGCTTCGAAATCGATTTGCCAAATAGTAGCGCGCACCTGAAACCCAAGCCGCACAATCAACTGAAAATTGGGCAACGCCAAAACGCCTCGGAAGGCACGCCGCGCCAAGGAGGCTGAGACACGCGCCTGGTATGCAGCCCACTGCTGCCGAAGAGCCCGGCCAGCAGCCCATTTCTCCTGGGGATCGGTGGTAGATAGCAGCTGCCTGGTGGCCTCTGATGGCGGGGCACCGAATAGCACACTCAGCGAGCGCCCAGAGATGTAGTGAATCATCTGTTCCACATGAATTTCGGGGAGCGTGGCCATGGCCTGTAACCCAGCCTACCCTCCTGAAATGGTATGCTGCGAGCCCTTGGCAAGCAGAACGCCCTACATCCAATTGTGCAGGGGGGGGTTCAGCGCGCATCCGGAAGCGTACTCCCTTGTTGGCAACTAAGCGCCCTTTCGGCAAACAGCTTCGTCTGGTTACAGAGCACGCCCGTGCACACAAAGGCGGCCCCGAGGAAGCTCGTGCGTCGCAGGTGGACACGGGTAGCAGAAGTGAACCTGGAGGCTGCCGCCTGAAAGCCGACATTTCGAACCCGGAAGCACTTGGACCGGGACCGGGCGCCGGCCTAGTCTGCGTCAGGAATGCTGCAGAATCTGGCCGTATCGGTTATCCAGCCACACACTTGTTGGCTATTGCAAGTGCCCAGCTTCCCAGGAGTGGGTATCGCAAGGGCTCGGGCAGAAACATAGAGAAGCACCGAAAAAGATCCCCTAAGACAGAGGGGGCTTACCCTGCCCAGCTTCCCACCTTGTTGGGTCTCGCAAGGGCAAGGGCTAAGCAGACCCATATCGAGTGGCTCGAGAGCCGACAGAGGTGGCCGCAGACTCGTGAGCGGTAGATCGTCCATCGGCTCCATGGAGAAGTACGGCACCCCCCACAGCTCAAGGCAAGCGAAAGCCCAGGGCTGCGTCTCAATGAGGGCAGACTGGATGGCCGTAGCGCGAAAGAAGTCAGCCCCTGCATAGAGTCGAATAACCGACATGTAAGCGAGGCATGACACCGATGCCAGCGCCGCCACAGTTTCAAGATCAACTTGAACAATGGTAGTGCGCACTTGAATGCCAAGTCGTACCGCCACTTGGAAGTCGGTCGCAACTCGAAAGCTATAGAGGTTGCACTGTGCCAGGTAGGCAGCGGCACGGCGGCGATATTCCGCGTAGTGACGACGGAGCACAAGGCCGGCGGCCGTGCGCTCCTGTGACCCAATGGCACGAAGCACCTGGCGGGTGGTATCCGATGGTGGTGCCCCAAAGAGAACCGGTATCGGCTGCAGGGAGGTGTAAGCGAGGATCGGTGCCATCAGATGGTCTGGTAGCGCGGCCATGGCTTGTCCCTAATCCTCACAACTAACCAAACGGCAGCCAAAGCGTACCGGAGTCTCACATAGGCGGAGTCAAATGCTCATCGGCTGCCGGGCTCGACAATTATTGCAAAGGACACGTCGGGCCTAGCGTCGTGGCGCACGGCTCACTATGGCTGACACCATCCCAGCGGCCCACAACCTTGCTGCCGTAGTGGCAAAACGCCATACGCCCGTAGCCGAATGGCCAGGACAGGGGGGTATAACCAGCGGACCTAACACCGACCGAACAAGAGGTCAGGTGCCAGTCGCTCCTGACACATCACTCCCATTATAAGAGGCGGACGTGCGGAGCGCGTCGTTCCCAATACCGCACGGCCAGCTCCCAGAGAACCCTGCGAAAGTGAACAGGGTCCTCCATATGTGTGTCATTAAGGGTATACAAGAATGCCCAGTCGCCCGCATCCTTGCGTTTTTTCAGTTGCTGTCGAGTGTAATAGTACACAGGTGAGGGCTTATGGTAGTTGGGCACTAACCGGAAGCCCAAAAACTGGTAATCCGCTAGTCCTCCCTGGGCCTGGAATTGCCTAGCGGCCGCAACCCAGTCCTCAATGCGGAGATCCTGGCCCAAGGTGTATGACGGATAGTCCATTCGGAGGCCCATAGGAACATCAGCGAAATCTCGCCTGACGATCTCCGCACGCCGGCCAGTCACGTATGACTCCCCATTAAAAAGAAGCGTTCAGGGTAATACATGGTGATCCGTTTGGGTCCAGGCAACCAAACCGCCAGAGCTGCGCGTAAGTCGTAGCCATCCTGCTGGGTCCACTGTCGGACTCTGGCCAATGCACTTGACAGCAGGCCTGCTGGCTGCAGACTAAGCTCAGCCGCCGGTCGTAGACCCAGGGCCTCTTCCGATAGCGGGATGTGTATGCGGAAGCGGCCCTGATAGATCGCCGGATGTGTGAAAATGTCCGGATTCACGTAGGGATGGTGGAGTGCAACAACTCCTCTCTCCCATCTATATATGTCGTATCCGAGCCCCAACCTGCCATTGCATCGGACAGATGTCACTCGCCGCAAAGGTCGCTGCGAGACTGAAAGTTTAAACCCTTAAACCAGTATCCTTGTCACAGCACGGCGCGAGCTTCGGAATCTTTTCTCACTACTCGCTCTGCTGTCAGGCTGTCTTGAGCCTACGTTTGACCTACGGAGATACGCAGTGAAACTGGTGCTAAATCGGGCATGAGGGAAAATTGAACATTCTGTTACGCCCTCATCACGTACACAGCATTGTCGTGTCACGTGATTCTGTGAAACTTTTTCCTGACTTTTGTACTACTCTTGCTTCTGTTTTCGCATGCTCCTGTGAGCCTTCATCTTCACTTCTCGCACGCTTCTTTAAGCACTTGTGGGACATCTTTATCGTTTTCTTCCTTTGGTCTTCATCCTCACTCTTCTGATGTCCTATAGCAGATATGCGAGTTGCTTTCCACACACATTTGGCATGGACTCACTCCACTCTACGTGCACACTCACTTTTTCTGTACGTCGCTGTACGCGAGGTAGTCGTAGTCCATCCTTGCCCTTCGGCAATCTGGAAACTTTTGTCGGACTTTTGTCTTTAGTCCTTTCTGTAAACATTGGCTTTTGAATTCATCGTGGTGCTCGTAGTGACTTGACGTTGCCGTGGGACTTTCGTCCACGTGGCTTTTGTCGTTGCCGTGGGATTTTCTATCCTCGTGGCTTCTGCCTTTTTCTCTTGTGAAACGTTTGCCTTGGCTGATCTCAGCCTCACTTTCGTCTTGCTGGGCGTCTTTGTGAACGCCCTCACTCTTCTTGCTTCTTTAAACCGTCGCCGCAGTTTACATAAGCTCTTGCTCATTCCGCTGGCGTCTCTCAGCTCTTTCTTGATCGAACGGAGATACGCTCTTACGCTTCTTCTCCTTTTCAACCTTCTTTGTCTTCTCAGTCTTGTCAGATTTCTTCTCCTTGTCCTTGTCCTTGCTCTTGGACTTTTCCACTGGCTTCTTCTTCTTTGGATCTTTCTCTTCTGTCTTCTTCACGGTCTTTTCTTCAGCCTTTACCTCTTCACTTTTCTTGGGCTTCTTGGGTTCTGCTCCCCAACTGTCGTTTGGCTTGTATCCTATGCCCAATGTCTCTTGGAAATCTTTCAATTCCTTGTCATACTTGTATGCATTATCCTCCAGATAGCTTCTCACTTGGTCCTTGTAATTGCAGATGTCTGGGGTGTGGGTACCCCAGCCAGTATATCTGAATGACCTTCCGGCCATCTTCTGGAAGTAGATATAACATACCTTGCAGAAAATCTTGTGAGCGTTGTTGCTGGCTTCGGGCCGCTCTCCGCTGTAATACATTCGCACAGCTTGTTCCATCAGAGGACACTCAGTCGCTCTGTGGTCGGCTGACTGCTTGCAGTAATAGCAGTTCTGATATCTTGTCTTCTTGTAAGATTCTTCCTTTTGATCCCCTTGGCCTTTGAGCCAATACGGATTCACTTGCCTCTTTGGCGGCGTTCCTTCCGGTTCACTTGGCTTGTCTTTTGCATGATCAACTTTTGCCCTTGCTGCTTTGTCGATCATCTCAGCTGTTGCTTCTGCGAAACGCTCTTGCAGCTTGCGCTTCAGCTCCAACTGCTTTTCTTTCGTGTTCGCTGCACTTCTCTCTTCTTCAGAAATAGCTAATCCTTCTTTGATAACACTTGGTGCTTTCTTCGGCATCGCTTTGACCTTTGCTGCCGGTGTTGACGGATTACTTCCTTCACTTTTCTTCTTGATCATCGTCATAAGCTTTGCTAAGGCCTGTCTTTCTTTCTCCTTGTCTGGATCTGGCCTCTTGTACAAGTCTAGGTCCTTGAATTCTTCACTTAAGGCTGACAGTAGCTTGTCTGCCATCTGTGCAACTTGACCTAGCTGTTCTAATGCGCTTTTCACGTTGTTCGTCCTCTCAACGTCTCCTCTTGCTGCGACTACGTCGTCTTCAAGTTCTCAACCTTCTTCATCCTTACTTCAAGCTTTTCTCTCATCTCCTTCTTGAGCTCCTTTTCATAAAGGTCCATCTCTTCTCTTGCTTGCTTGTAAGCTTCTTCAGCTTTACGCTCGTCCTCGGTGAGCGTTGACATGCTTTCTATATACTCTTGCACGTCGTCTTCTACTTTTGCCAAGAACTCTGAAGTTCTTATTCCGTACCCTACCGGAAGTGTTGCAACGGGTCGTCGCATTTGTTCCTGCCATAAAATGAACTCACGCTCCAACGTCGACGATGGCATGGCTTGTCTGATAGACTCGATACTCACCTGTGCCATGACCGTTGGGAATATCGACATTGTCTCCACGTTGAACTCATTTCGCAGGGCTTCTTTCGCTTCTTTAGCCTCTTCATCAGAAGATTGGACTTGGCTTACATCCTCCTTTTTCTCTTCTTTTTCGTTTTTCAATCCATCTTCTTTCTTCTCTCCCTCTTTCATTTCTTCTCTCTCTGCTGGCTGCTCGTTCTCTTTCTCTTTTTCTTCTTCTGCTGCTTGCTTCTTCTTGTCTTCCTGCTCTGCTGAGTGCTCCATTTCTCGAGCCTCTTTTACTTCTCTCTGTTCCACAACGGCGTCCGCTTCTGCCGTAACTTCTCTTCTTCTTTCCTCGGCTGCTTCCTTCATCTCTTCCAGCTGCCGTACCTTCTCAGCCATAATTTCTCCTTGCTCTCTGATCTTTTCTTGGACGTCTTCAGGTATCTTGATGCTTCCTTGCCTTAACGCTGCGAAGTTAGCTTCTTGAGACTTCTTCAACCTTTCTGCTTCTTCTGCCAATTCTTCTGCAGTTTTCTTGAACGTCTCCAAATCTTCTTCCTTCTTGTCTTCCGGCGCTTCTTCTTCATCATCCTTTTCTGCTGACTCGCTTTCTTTGGATTCATCGGACTCTGGATCCGACGCTGCTTCACTTTCCTCCTTTCCCACTTTGGGATTCTCTGGCTGTTCTTCCTTCTTCTTTTCAACAGATCTCAACTCGTACTGCTGATTGATTGCCTCTACCTCCTTCCAGAGGTCTTCAGTGCTTGGCCTTTGTGCCTGATCTCTTTTAAGCACTTTTTCGAGGTAAGTTGTAGCTTCGATGCTTCTGCTACGCTCTGTGATCATATACTTGACTGCTTCGTCATCTGCCATTGCTCTTGTCCTATCTTCTTCTTTTTCTTCTTCCTTCAGGACTTCTTTCTTGAGCAAAATGGCTGCGCTTGCAACTTTATGCATAATCGCTGACATGAACATGCACAGCAGTATGCAAATTACACTTGCTCTTCCCAGTCCTTGTTCTCCTTCTTCACCGAATCTTCTTGCTTCAGCCAATGATATCAGCACTGCGGTCGTAACCGTCTGGATAATCCTTGTAATCATCCTTTCATCAAATCTTGGAACACTTCTTGTTCTTGTTCTTCTTACTTCAGCTTCTTGAACTTCTTGTTCACTTGGCGTCAGAAATTCACCTATGTATCCTAGGCTTAGCATATACTTTCGTATTTTCTCCCGTGTCAGGGATTTGGTCCCTAGATCTGAGGGATTGTCCTTTCCTGCTATCGCCTTTATGATAAGCTTCGGAATTCTTTGGATCCATAAAAGGTCCACTTGTAAATGGCGTGCTCTTCCTAAGCCTTTTCTTGAGATCAACTGTCTTGAGCTTGACGAATCACTGTATAACATCAGTCTTGGCTCAATTCCTAGGATTCTTGTCAGCAATCCTTTCAGGAATACACCTTCGCTTAAGATTGACGTCGCTGCGATTGTCTCAGCTTCGCAAGATGACAACGCTACGCTTTTCTGTCTCTTGCTTTGGAAATGAATCAAGTTTCCATTCACCATGATCACTCCGCATGAAACGCTTTGTCTTGACTCTCGGTCTGCTGCCCAGTCGCTGTCGCTTATCACTTCTATGAGTGCTGGCACTTTGTAGTTGTCCCTTTCGTTTCCTTTCTCACTTCTGTTCTTCACTTCGAGGAAACCTTTTCCAGGGTAACTTCCTTGATGTACCAGTGCGAGCTCTGGCGATCCTTTGAGATACTTTCCAACGTACCTTAACAGTTCCATGTCTGCTTCAACGGGCGATGCGAGCTTTGTTGACAGTTTCTTCAAGACGTACATAATGTCTGGCCTCTCGGGCGCGAGATACAGTAAGATTCCTACTCCTTTTCTGAATGTGTGGTGATCTTCTGTACTCAGTGGTTTCATTCCACCTTCTTTTGTCTGAAACGATCTTCCATTGTCCGCTGGACACGGTAGTTTCTTAGGGTATGCTCCTTCCAACTTGAGCACTTCTACCAGTCCTTCGATGTACTTTGAGTTCATCGTGATCTCTACGTTTCCATCTCCCATTGACTTGAAACTTCTCTTCAGGAAACTCATTGATCCTTCATTCTCATCCATTGGTCCTTCCACTTTGATCTTCAATCCTTTGCTTCTCAGGAATTCGACCAACTTCTTGAATTCTTCTTTTGACGCGTATAGCTCCATGTCATCTACATGACTCAGCACGATTATTCCAAATCCTTCTTTGTCTGGCTTCCTTGAGAATAGTGCCGGGAGTCCACTATCACTTGCTAACCCATACTCTTCTAGGTAGCTTTTTAACTTCCCGAACCAAGCTGCACTGCCGATTCGCTGTCCGGGCAACGTGTACCCGAGTTCATAAATTTCTCCATCGACTTCGACAATCGTCGGCTCTTCCTGCTCCACCATTAAATAGGCGTCACCTACATCAATACTGCCGAGTGTGTACCCTTCTGAAGATGCGAACAGGGCTGAAAATAGCTTCGCTGTGCTTGCTACGCCGGTTGGCGAAAACAAACTTGCAATGTCCGTATCACCTAACCACTTGAACTCTCTTGCTACCAATCGTCCTCTTCTTCTCCATTCTTTGTCCCTGTGCCTCCAATCGTACACTATCTTTGTCGAGAGAAACTTGTACTTAGAAACATCTGTTCCTTTTGGTAACTTGTTCAGCACTTTCATCTTCTCAAGTCTTTCCAATTCGTGCTTCTTGGACACTCCTTCGACCTTTTCCATTTCTTCATCTGCTAGCTTTTGTGGTCCATTTTCGAAATCATTCGACCATTTTGGCATGTCTTCTGGTATCTCTTCTTCACCATCTGATTCTTGCCATTCTTCTTCTTCATCGAACTGTGCTTCCATTTCTTCAAATTCTTCCAACTCGACTTCTTCGTCATCGTGATATTGCGGAAGTTCTTTCCTCAAGAATGGTTCTATCTTCTTTACGCTTCTCATGTCGGTAACTCTTCTTACCGAACTTGATGATTGTCCCGAGGATCCTTCACCAATGGCCACAAACTTTTCTGGCCGTTCTTCAGCCTGCGTTGTGCCTTCATCCATTTTCTGCCTCACCGCCTCTGGCTGCTCGCCTTTTTCAAGGTTCCTCTTGGGCGATGATGGCGGAGGATTCTCTCCTCGAATCAGCTCTTCAGAATCATCACTTCTTTCGCTTCTTCTTCTTGTGACTCCTTTTCCACGACTGCTTGAACTGCTGCTTGTTGATCCTGAATGTCCTTCACCTGGATCTTCATCCATGTCTTGTTCAGTCTCGCTTGGCGGATCTGATGCTGCCTCTTGGCTTGGGCTATAATCCTTCAATTCATCTTCTTGCTCTTGACTTCTTTCTCTTCTTGGAACCAACTCTAGCTTGTCACCAGTGGCTATCTCGATTCCACTGTGTGGTGGCAATCGCTTCGTTGATTTTCTTCCTACCAACATGTCTTGTGTGTAGTTCCACGGTGTCCCTGTCGCTTCTGCTAGCACTTCGACATCATACAGTGGCGTACACTGTCTTATCGTTCTGCTCCTGATGATTCCTTGTCTTGTGCTTATCAGATTCAGGTTGTTCACCGAGTCTTTTCCAACGAAGATTCCTTTTCTCCATGCTTCTCCCTTTTCTTTAACTTTTGGTACAGGCTTTGCCAATACTACGCTTCCCCATGGCGCTAATGTTCCTTTGTACTCTCTGTCGAATAGCACTTCAAAGGGTGTTGATCCTTTCTTCACAACAAACCTATTCAGCAAGAATGCTGCATGTCTTGCTGCCCATGGATACAGCGTACTTTCTGAAGTAATCTTCACTTTCGCTTGTGATTCAACTCCATACACCAGTGTCTTAGATAAGTTCCGAACTGTTTGAACCCATCTCTCAACTTGCAATCCTTGATGTTCATCTGGTGCTACATCTTGTATCTCTGTATCAAGATTCTTCATCTTTCGTATCCCTTGTACTTTCTTTCTCAGGGAAATCATTGCTGGTTCTGTGTCAGTTCTCAGAATGACCTTCGAATTTAACAGCATAAGTACTCTGCAGACTTCTTCGAGGTCACTTCTTTTGTCGCTACTGGAATGACATGTACGAACTTTGTTGCTTCATCAACCATCACAAGTCCGATTGTCAATGCGTCCTTGTTGTCCTTTGTGTTCTCTTCATCTCGCGTTCCAGTGAACTTGAAATCCATTGAGACTAACGATGCTTCATTCTTCTTCTCAGATACATCGAAATTGTCTTCTCTTGGTCTTGTTGCTTGACAGCTTTCACACCAATCTGCTTTTGGTAGGTGCGTCAGTTCATGCTTCTTCCTTTCTTCCTCAGTTGGCATCTCTGGTCTCTTTTCTCCTTTTGGTTCTCTTGTGAATTCTAGTTCTAGTCCCTTGAAGATCTCAACCAATTCTTTCATCTTGTTTGCTGAAATAGCTTGCTTCAACCTTTGCCATATCTGAGTCTTGCTTCCAGTCTTTCCTATCTTCAGGAATTCACATGCTGTTCTCATCTCTTTGAGTGAACTTTCTGGGCTGAGTTCAACTCCTGCCACAATCATAGCTTCTTCCATCTTTTCTCCTAACTTTGGCAGTTGCTCTTCGATTTTCTTCCATTCTTTCATTTCTTTTTCTTCAGGTGGTTCACTTGGAAACAAGTTGTCCATTGCTTCTGCTGCTTCCTTTTCCACTTGCTCCACGTTCTTCTTTGTATCTTTTACTTCTTTGTGAACCTCCATTTCCACGTCTGCTGCTCCCACTTCTTTCTCTTGTTCTTTCTTCTTCTTCTTTGAAGATGTTCTTTCATAATCACCATACTCTTCAAGTCCCAGAGACTTTCTCTCCAAGATCGTGATGATCACCGAGTTCTCTTCAACTGCGTTTATCGCGATCTCTTCTCGGTCTTCCCACTTCTCAGCACACTCCACAAACTCCAGTTCGCTCCATACGATGTTGTCGCCATCGTACCTCGATACCAAAGTAGTTCTGAACTTGAATGCTTTCACATCATCATACGTGGGGTCATAAGTCACATACTTGTCATAATCGATCCTTGCTGGCTTCCCATCTGACATGAAAAACCATCCTTGATGATACTTCATCTTCTCGAAATCATCTTCCATCTGCTTGGTCAGCGTAAGCTTCCTCACTTGTGGTTCATCACTTTCAACCTTCACTTGTGCTCTGTAGATCTTGAGGTCCGTCACTGTTGAGTTTCTTGCAAACCTCACGGGCACTTTTTCTGAACCTTTCTTCAGGTAAGCATTGAACTGGTCTAGAGGATCAAGTCCCCATCCGACTTTCCACAACTTGCCTACTGCAAATAGTGGTTGTGTTACATCTCCGAACACAGCTGAATCTCTTACCTTTATCACTCTTCCATCTGTTGATTGAAATTCAAACGTGATGTTCGCTCTTGTTTCAGTGGTCCTTATTCTGTTGCCTTGAGCATCTTGAATGACCATTCTCAAAGCTGGGAACTCAACTGTTCCTAAGTCTTCACTGTAGTAGCATAGCGGAAGTACATGACAATCCGCTCCACTGTCTAACACGACTTCAACTAGTTCTTCATAGCTTGAGTTGATAGCTCTTACTCGATGCACTTCTGGCTCTTCATCTTGAACGCTTCTGAAAAGTCTTTCTCTTTCTCTTGCCTGACTGGCATTCTGCTTGTCCACTTGCAGATCTTCATACCACTTGTGAAGTTCATCCTTCTCATAATCTTCTTCATCACTCTCATCGACCATGCTTGACATGAAGATAACTGTGTTTACCTTCACTGCTCTTGCTGCATAGTCCATCACCATCTCTTCAAACATTCCTACAAGATCGACGTACTCTTCTTCATCGTCGAACACTTCTTCAATCACTGGCATAGGCGTTGTCACCAACCTACGCACTTGCTCATTTCCTTTTGCTCCTTGTGGTGGTCTTGCTTGTGCCTGTGTAGAAGAACTTGGTTGCTCTTCATACCATTCTTCCTCGCCTGTCTCTTGGACGTTGCGAACTTTTCCTTTCTTTCCTTTTCCTTTCGGTGGTAACCAACACTCCGAAGAGTAATGTCCGGTCTTACCACAATTGAAACACACAGGTCCGTTTTGTCCACCTTTTCCTTTTCCTTTATCATTCTCGTAGCCTTTCCCTTCAGCCTGCCTGATGCTTTTTCCTCTTTCCTCTACCACCTTTTCCTTTTCCATATCCTCTGCCCTTTCCTTTGTCCTTTCCTTTTCCATAAGGGCTTCCTTTTCCTCCTTTATCACCTTTTCCTTTTCCATCTCCTTTACCTTTCCTCATGTGCAATCTATCGAGTTCCATCGGGATTGGTCCTTGGTAAGTCTTGTTGCTTGAGTGCGACGTTGGGTCTCGAACACTCAACGATCCTAAGATGTTTTCAGCTGACCATGTCTGATTGCTTCTTTCATATTGTAGCAGCTTTGCTCTTAACTCTTCATACGTGGTCTTATCAGTGATATCAACCATCACATGCTGCTTGAGGTGCTGCGGTATTCCTTTCAGCAGTGTACCAATCTTCAAGTTTTCATCATACTTCTGGCATGAGAGCTTTTCGTACTCTGCTGTGAGCTTCTCGTATGTCAGGACGTAGTCCATCAACGACGCTCCTTTACTCATGGCTGGGAATCCAACCAATGCCTGAGCCATTGCTAGACTCCTTGAACGACATGTCGCCTCTAATTCAGCCGTCAACTTTCTCCACACTTCAAATCCATTCATCCCGCTTACACTTCTCAGGACTTTCAGAGGTCTGTTTCTCAAGTAACTGCTTAACACTGAGTAAAGCTTCGTTCCTCTGGTGACTCTTCCTTGATCATTGTTGAAGAATGCATTTGTCACCTCCATTCCTATCACAGCCTTTTGTTCTTCTGCTGACTTCAGGTCCTTCAGGAATTCTTGGTCCATGAACGCTAAGAAGTTCTTGAACGTAAATGACCAGTCACTCCATTGTGACACTTCTTCTTCAATCGTAGCTGGATTAAACGATTCCGGTGGCTTGAGGATCTTACCTCCAGTATCAAAACTTACTGAAGCTGGCTGGCCTCCCGAAGGGGCTGCCTGACTCATTCGAGTCGGTGATGCTTGGGCTTTTGCCAATGCATCCTTTGCTGTTGTCAACTGCTGTTGCTGCACTGCTGTTCCTTGTGCAACTCTTGCCATCGCTTCTGTAGCTTGGCCTAGCGTATTCATCAGCTGTTCCAACCTGGCCTGCTGGGGGTTCGGCTGGTGCTGCGCTTGTTGAGCTTGTTGTTGCTCCTGCATCCTTTCAACACTTTGGCAGGTCCTTATATATCTGGCCCAAGGTCTTCACTTCCACGCTTTCTCCGACTTTGCAAGGTGCTCTTGGCTTAGCCGTAACTCCTCGCTGTTCTCCGACAGGATGCTCTTGGTAAACCGTAACTTCCTGTTCAACACTTTTCACCTTTTCCAGCTCTTGGCTGGCTTCCCTGGATCTTTGCTTGATCAGCTGCTGGCCTTTGCCAACAGCTCCGCTACCATGAAAGTTTAAACCCTTAAACCAGTATCCTTGTCACAGCACGGCGCGAGCTTCGGAATCTTTTCTCAGTACTCGCTCTGCTGTCAGGCTGTCTTGAGCCTACGTTTGACCTACGGAGATACGCAGTGAAACTGGTGCTAAATCGGGCATGAGGGAAAATTGAACATTCTGTTAGAGACGCACACAAATCTGACCCTGACGGCCCTCATCAGCGGCTTGCTGGTCGTTGTCACGAAAAAACCTCAACTACTTCTAAATGTGGGCAGGCCTGCGGTTGATCGACAAGACGACGGACCACAAACAGCAGCACCTGGATGGGTAACAAAGCACTGCAATATTGAAGTGGGGAGATGCGCCTGCCAGGGCCGCCCAGGGCCATGACAATGAAACTGCCATCTCGGGCCATGGTAGTGTCCAACGTAGCCTGATCCGCATGCTGCCACTGAGCGACAATCTCATCGCCAAACCTGAGGCCGCGCGAGTTCGCGCCAACACAAGTCATGTGCTTTATCCTCCGCCAGATGTTGCAGAGGCTCGCACAACTCGGCTAAGGCAGCACTGATGGCAATCAACGGATTGACGCAAAGTCGCCAGGCCTCCTCCTCAGAGCAGCATCGCAGCCTCATGGCTCTATCCGCAAAACTGCAGATGGCAAAGCCGAAGTTGACACGAAGCGACCCTGCGGTCAAAGACATTGGTAATGACAGGAAGGTATCGCAGTCAGCCTGTGAGGGCAGGATGTGGCGCAAGTGGTCGACATGTGCGTCGGCCGTTGTGCCAGGCGGCGGGGCACCTGCCTTTTGTCGCCACTCTTGGAGGATGGCCCTTTGGACCGTCTGCGTCGAGGGGTCATCTGTGGCCGCAGCGTTACTGGTCCCGTCAGAGCGGAGCGATGGCGAATGGGATCTGCATCCAAAGCTTGGATCAATGCGCGCAGGTCATCCTGCCAGTCCGTGGTTTGGAAAACGCGAGAGCAACCCACGCTATAGAGCTCGTCCGCAAACCGGGGATCCTCCTGGACACCCGCGCCAGCACTGACGGTGCGTTGAAGGATGGCCTGTCCCCGCTTGTCATACCCAGCGGCCACCAGACCACAGGAGAGAGTGCTCGCATCACTAAACCGGAAAGAGGCCAAGTCATAGGCGGGTCCCACCAGCGCCCGCAACCTGTACCGGATGTAACTCATGAGCTCCTGCGTGGTGTAGTCGGTGGCTATATGAGCCAGATAGTAACTGCCCGGGAGTGAGGCAACCGCCACATCGTATCATGTGAATCAACGGTTTGCTCTGTGGAGTCAGGCGGTACCGAAAGCAGAACCAACAAAAAAAAACAAGCTCGCCGAAGCTTGCCCAGGAACAGTACTTGCCGGGAGGATGGGCCCCATGTTTACTTAAACCTCTAAAGGGGTAGTACTTACAGCAATGTCTTGGTCGCATGCTCACATATATACATTCCGCTGCTCACTGGTTCAAGTGGTTTTACCGACTTGTAGCAAGCTCTCTCTGCGTAGCAGAACAAAACAATCGCTGTCCGTGTGCTGGGCGTTGCCTTAGATCCCACGGGACTCAAACTGGTCATACACTCCCACAGGAGTAATCCTAAAGGGGTGTATCGGCTCAGTTTTCTGGTAGCGGAGCCCGGAAGGGCCGCCCGCCTCACAAAGCACCGCAACAGCGGTCGGCCTAGCCGATCGCTTAGCAAAGCGGGCTGAGGCAGCACCATGTCGAGCTCGCACAGCGAAGCCGACGGCAGCTCCCAATCCTCCGGGGGATATGAGAACGAGGAGACCTCACAAGGTCCAGCAACCTATGTCGCACAGTCATATGCATCATCTGACCGCATGCTAGCCTCATTAGGCATTACGCCTAAGATTGCGCCTGCCTATGATGGCACCACTTCGTGGTTCGAGTATGAACAGTTGATTGACGACTGGTGCGACATAACAACGCTGGATGACAACAAAAGAGGTCCGTCTCTCAAGACGAGGCTCTCCGGATTGGCCGCAGTGCAAAAAGAATCATTGAACCGTGAAAGGCTTGCAGCCCCAGATGGAGTTGATTACTTCAAGAAGAAGATGCGTCCATTCTTCGTGAAGGGAGAACAGTATGTTTTCCTATGGCGATTCCTTGGCCTGTTCAAGGCCTGGAAGGGCAACCAAGACTTTGTTACTTGGATTGCAAAGTTTGAGATCGTGCTACAGCGCATGAGAAACTCTTGGATGGATCTCTTACCAGAGATAAATTGGAAGATCACAACCCTGATTTTCTCGCTGCAGTACGCCAGGATCCAACTTTCGTGCGCATCACAGATGCCAATGAGCAGGAAGTATTCGCCGCACGATTCTTTGAGACGTGGAACAAGGAACGCCTTGATGTGCATCGTAGGGCGTTTCCACTGAATGATAATCTCCTAGCTCTCCTGTTCCTAGTGCAGTCCGATCTGAATGAAACACAACGTGAGAGGTTGGTTACAGCATTGACCAACCAAGGTTACCGAATTGAGACCTACACGTACCCTGTGGTACGGCAGACCATGTTCGATCAGTTCTCGACGACCAGAACTGGTCTGCAGGATCCCAATATTCGGCATACTTCTCACAAGAAGGACCGACACGGACGGAGAGACCAACGCCGCAAACGCGGAGGTCGCAACTTCCTCATCCTCGATCAGGGTGAATACGATGGAGTCGATGGATTCTGGCTCCAAGATGAAGACACCCTTGAGGAAGGCTTTCTTGCCGCTGAAGATGAGGAAGCTGTCTTCTGGACAGTGGATGACCATGAGGCTTTCGTTGCAAGGAGATTCAAGAAGGGAAGAAGACCAAGAATGCGTCCCGGATCACCGGGAAGAGCAAAGGGTGGCAAGCGAAAGGGACGTGGCCGTTTTAGGTCATACCGCGGAAAAGGGAGAGCCAACCAGGCAGAACATGATCCAGCCGATTCCAGTTATTTCGGTAAAGGAAAAGGAAAGGACAAAGGAAAAGGTGGAAAAGGCAAATGGAAAGGAAAAGGAAAGGAAGACAAAGGAAGCTCTTTCAAAGGCACCAAAGGAAAGGGCAAAGGTAAGGATACAGCTAAGTCTGCCTCCTTACAAGGAGATCAAACAGGGTCTCCACATGCCTATGAAGGTTCCACCACACCGAGCTGGGATTCATGGTACGAGGACAGTTATTACACTGACTCCGGTTGGAATTATGCCGCTTACGACGAAAATACGTCTTACACGTACTATGCACAAGCCTCAAAACGTAAAGCCCGGAGAAAGAAGAGAAGGAACAACAAAGGATCATCAGGTAGAGGCACAGATCCGAGCGCGCACCATGATACCGTGTACAACTCCTCAGAGAGTTATCTGCCTTTGGCGCATGATGAACGTCAGGGGCCAGGTGTGGAAACTGCAACAGCAGTGTTTCCGTTGCAGCACACCGTCCTATCTGCTCTCACAGAGCGGATCAATCTTGATCGAAGCCCTACCTTTGTCATTCTTGACTCAGGTTGTACAAGGGCCATGGGATCCCGCTATGCGGTGAATCGGCTTATCAAGGCCGTCAAGCAACATGCTCCAGGCATGATTGATTTCACTTTCTCACCTTCGAACACGAAGTTCTCCTTTGCAGATAGTGAAACAGCTCTTATCAAGGAGCGTGTAACCTTGTGGTTTAATACAACTCCCAGACGGGATACTACCATAGAGGTGCTCGATCAAGGCAAGGTTCCCATTCTATTTTCCATTGAACAGATGAGGAATCTCAGAATGACCCTTGAGTGCAGTCCGACCGCGGATCTTGCAACGTGCGAAGCTTTTGGTCTTTACAAGACCCCCCTTCCGATCAGTACCAATAATCACTTGGTGCTAGACCTTCTAAGCTTCACTTCCACCAGGAAGTATAGTCCTAAGGACGGTTCTTCTTTTCAAGCAACAGAAACTGCCTTAGGAGCCAAGAAGCCGAAGGAAGACAGGCGATCTTACACAAAGATTCCGGAAGGTCGTTGTCCAGCCTGTGCAGGACAAAAGAAGCCTCACACTTTCCTGAAGGGATGTGACAAGGCACCGGAAGGTGCAGCGGATCCTCCGCCTAAGGGCATTCCAGGCAAAAAGAAGACACCTCCACCAGACCCCGCAGAATCCTCTGCTAGAAGGTCTGATCCACCAGAACCATCTGGTGAACCACCTGAGCCTGCCGAATCATCGGAACCAGCATCAGGCTCAAGAGACAAACCTTCAGAAGTTTCGGAACCACCCGAACTTCCTTCTGAAGAGAAGCCTGAGCTTCCACCAGGAAGGATAAAGACTCCAAGAGGTCTCAAAAATCTTCTCAAGAAGAAGAAATATGCAGTTAAACCTCCAGTGGAGGAGAGGTCTGTTGTCCCAGGAGCTGATCATGGGACGGAGGTAGAACCACTTGAGTCAAGAGAATACCCTGCTCCTAGGACAGACTCACCAACAGGTGAGGGAGACCACAGAGAGGAAATTGTGCCTGAACCGGCACCCTCTCTTCCTATTGCCCTTCGTAGGATTCACGAGAAGCTCAAGGATCCAGTTGAACTCTACAAGCTTCATCTGAAGCATCGCACATGAACATAGATCAGTTCAAAAGAAGGACAAAGGCTCTTCAGATTCCGAAGGAAATTTATGAGCTCTATGACCAACTGGTCAAGAAGTGCTCAGCTTGTCAGGAACACAAACGAGCCCCTTCGTGGGCGAAAATATCAGGTCTAAGATCCGAAACCTTCGGGGATCTAACTTTCGTAGACCATGGTGAATTGCCAATTCCTGGCAAGGCTAGTCGACTTATATTTCTCATACTTTATGATGGAGCGACAAACCTCCTGACATCTGAAGTTGTTCAGGACAAGGAGGAACATACTACCATGTCCATCATGAATGACTATTTTGAGAAATACCAGATCAACCCAAAGGTTGTGGTTGGAGATCAAGCCTTCATGACTCCAAAAATGGAGGCCTATTATAATCGGCAGAATATCAAACCTGTAGCCACAGGCCCAGGTACACCATGGCCTAACAGGGCCGAGGCAGCTGTACGATTGCTAAAACATCAGATTAAGATCATACTTCAGATTCTCAAGGATGGTGATCCGGAATATAATGGTATCACTATGAAGTATGGTAACTTAGTGCGTCAGGCATGTTTGGCAAGAAACTCCTCAATTACATACGGGGGAGTAACTCCTCTAGAGATGGCTTTTGGTAGACGTCCTCGAGACGTTATAACGCCCGAGAATGCAGACCCCAATCAGTTGACCGGTAATCCTACCGACACTGAGGTTACTGCAAGAGCCATTAAGGAACTTGCCAACAAGGCCTACCAAGAGGCACGCCAATCTGATGACCTCAGGAGAGATCTCGCATCGAGGCTCTCGATGACCGAAGGACCTTTCTCTCTGGGAGATAAGGTCTATTATTGGTCAGAAGACAAATCAAAAATCGGATCAACCGGATCCAAACATGGATCCTGGCTAAAAGGAAAGGTTATCTCCGAACTCGGAGGTTCCATGGTAGGTGTTGATCTAGGCACTCGTATTGTGCGAGTGAATATCTCCAAACTGAGAAAGAACCATGACATCACATCTGATGTAGAGATTCCCTTAGCACCTGATGAAGAAACTCTTACATCAGAAGGCTCAGACCATGCCAGCTGTATGGTCACCTTTGATGCGTCCCTGATTTCATCAGATCTGACAATACCTCATCATGAGTGTCACTGGCAGGTCACCAGTTCAGGAAAGATCGACTTCCTAAAACTCTACGAAAAATCAGTTAAACTGTAAAACCCTGAGCGGTCACGCTTTTACTCTTGAACCAAAGGCGCTGCATCGGTCACATAGTATACAGCTATACAATACTATACCGTAGCCTGGGCTCACCAAAGGTGTGGGGCGTTCCTATGTACAGAATTCAACACCCTGCCTCGAAGTCCTTGTGCTGTACTTCGATCGGTCATTCGTCGGGCATACCTCCGCCCGTGACTGCATCGGCTTAGCCATTGCAAGTCCTTGGGTTAAACACTCCGTGCAACCCACCTTTTGACCGTCCCCCAATTAAGGAGGTGTGTCAGACCGTCCTTGTCTTGACTCGTACAGTAACAAGTACTTCGTCCTAGTGAAACATTCCACACAAACTTCCTGCGTTAGCGCTCTTCCTTCTTTTGCGCTTTCGCTGCTGTGCGTTCCGAGGTGAAACTTTTTCAGTCTTGCCTACACTCACTTCTCTGCCTCATACTCGTACACGATGTAGGTCTTACTGACTTCCGAACAACGTTCTCTGTTCTGTGCTGTCCGGCGTACCTGGATCTACATCCATTGGCTTCGAACTCCCAAACAGGTCCATTGGGATTTCCGATCCTTGTGCGCGTTCTTCTGACGCGTCATACATCTCACTGCATTGTTCGCAATACTTCTCATACGATTCCTGTGCTTCTGGGGATAGCATCTTGTTCCCCATCTCTTCCACGGTAATCATCCTTCCGCGGTACTCGATCATCTCCGGCTCTTTCTTCCTTTCCGGTTCTTCCTGGGTTTCCACATCCTGCTTGTTTCTTCCAGATGTGACTTTTCCACCACGTCGGTAGTCTTCCTCACTTATGATGGGCATACGCACACTCTCTGTGTGTACGATTGATGGTGTTCCCATCGCTGCTCTTCCACGTCTCTTCAAAGATCCTTTTCCATTGCCACTCTTTTGTCCGGCATTCCAGGCATGATCCACTTCATCCGTTACACGGGTCTCTTCCTTTTCCGTGGCATTACCCGTTCCTTCTCCCTTGTACACTTTCGTACTCCGGACTCCGCACCAGTAGCACTTCTTTGTGCATCCACCATTTGACTCTACTTCAAAGTCAAGCTCCATTACTTCCCAGTCGCTTTCGTCTGGGGTCGGTGGCGCTGCGCGCTCTCGGCGTCTTCTCGAGCTTCCTTCTGGCTTCGTCTCTGGGAAACAAATCCAACATGCCCTAAAGCCATCTTGCTCAGCTTCTTGTACGTCCTTCCAGACCCACCGGCCTGGCTTCTTGTGTGACCCTTGGGCATGCCAGCAAGTAGCACGGTGATATACACGTGCACGGCTTCCCGTACTGATCTTCACACGTCCAATACCTCGCAGGTTTTCCAAAATTCTTCCAAGCTTTGTCCATACCGTGATAACATACGGCACTGCGAGCAAAAATACGCATACCATCATTCCAACTTCAAACTTCGTGAAGTTTCCATCCATGGCGCTCATACCTTTTTCCAAGGTTCCACAGGTCTCTACTTGGGCGTCAGATACTTCCTCCTTGAGCAATACTGCGGTAATCGGCTTCATCAAATGAAATACCTGTATGGCCCTAATGAGACTCTTGATTTGTCCGCTTCCGACATACTCCTTCAATTTCTTCTCTTGTTCATGTTTTTCATACTCTTTCTCTCCAGTATACTCCAAGTTTCCTTCTTCATCATACTCTACTTGAGACAAGTGATACAGTAGAAATGACCTTCGGGCATATGACAACTTCTTGGTGTTCAGATCCGCTACATTGAGCGCGGTTCGCACTGTACCAAGTTTTACAAGATTGTCTCGTACCCAATCTTGCAGTTGACACAGCCTAACGTCCACATGCTTCAGACGTCCAACTCCTCGTCGTTGACTCCACTGTCGTGCAGATGATGAATCGCACCGTATCTCCACGCGTACAGGCGCGTTTACTAGGAACTCAAATAGCCTTCCGACTAGGATTGCTTCTCCACAAGTTCCACTTAGTGCATACAACTCTGCTTCACAGCTTGATGATGATGTGGCCTTCTGAGTCCTAGAAAATGATAACACTTGCACTCCGTTCAGTACAATGATTCCTGATGAGGTACTCTTCCTTCGGGCTCTGTCCGGGGTTTTCAGGCTTGCCCAATCACTGTCCGAATACGCTTCCACCACATGTCCTGCATCCTTGGCAATTTCTTCGTCTTCTTGGCCATTCAACTTCGTGATCAACCGGCTTCCGATTTCGGTATACGGTAAAAGAGTAGCCCTTGTGGCTGTTCCACTCAAATACAGAATCAAGTGCTTCAGACACTTTAGTGCCTGCAACGTCGGCTTCGACATACTTGATGCCAAACACTTTGAGGCATACTGAATGTCAATCCTGTCCTGTGCAAGGTACAAAATAGATCCGAGTCCAGATCTAAACCGTTTTGTCTCTTCAGCACTCAACTCCTTGGTCCGGTCTTCCTTCACCAGATCTACATGCTCTGGTGTGGCCTTACTCTTTAACTTTCCAAGGTCATACAACTCAATGAGCTTCCGAACATACTTCTCATTCGGTTGGACAACAATTCCTTCTCGGGTGAAGACATACTTCCTTTTGAGATATCGCATCTCTTCTCCACTTCCGACTCCATTCGCTGGGTATGGTCCTTCTTTCTCCACCTTGAATACTTTCTCCAATTCTTCTACCAACCAAATGGTTTCCTCCTTTTCTCCTGCTAGTAGTTCGTCATCTACATGGATAGAGATACACAGCTTCCTTGTGGTGTGTCTAGCTAATGCTGGTACATGTACTGAGAACACGAATCCCAGTTTCTCAAGTATACTCCGCAAATGTTCATACCACCTTGTTGCGGCGTTTCTTTGACCAGGTAAGCATCTCTTGAGCCTCCACACTATTCCTTCTTTCAGGTTCGCGGCTCGCTTCATCCAATCACTAATTGTGATTAGCACCTCTTCTTGCTGCGGGACCTGGAGGAACGCGTCCTTTATATCAAGTACGACTACGACCCAGTTGTACACCAGGTGTAACAACAAGACTAGGCGCGACGCGGCATTGCTTGCCGTTGGGCTGAATGTCTCAGCTGTGCTGCTCGCACCTGCCCTGTACTCTCTGGCCACTATACGACACCGTCTTTTCCAGCGTCCGTCACGATGCCTCCGGTCGTAAACTTCACGCAAATCCATGCGTTTTTCATCACCTGTTGCGTTCGCCTCCATGAACTCCTCGATTACTCCTAGCTTACTGAGGCGATTCAATTCTTCCACGGCTGCTTCCTGATCCAAGGTATCCAGTTCCTCTGGACTTAGCTCGGGTGGTGTTTCTCCTTGGTCGTTCTTTGGAACTTCTTCCATCTCTTCTTCCATGAGATCTTCATACTCCACGTCTTCTCCTTCTACTGCTGTGAGATCCTCATGTTCATCCCAGTGAAAGGGATCATCTTCCTGAGATACCCTGCCTGCGAACAATGGCGGGTAGATTCCTCTTGAGGGCGATGATGGTGATGATGGCATTTCTCGTGACTTCTTCGGCGATCCTTCTACTTCCTGTCCTCCTTCTACAGCTCTCTTCCTGAGGTCTTCTAACAACGTATCGTCACTGACACGTCCTTCTGGTTCTCCAGGTGGTGCGTCCTGCATTGAACTTGAACTCCGGGAATGAGAACTAGATCCCGTGCTGGTCATACCTCCGTTTGAGGCCCTGCCTCCGCTTGAGGCCCTGCCTCCGCTTGAGGCTTCGCTGGTGTCTAACAGATCCAACAGTTCCTCGACCTGTTCCTCTTGGGACTGTCCTCGATCTTCCGCACGAACTACGGGTTCCTGTGCTGTTCCTTCTTCCTCTGCGATACTTGCCAATGCTGGGGCTGGTAACGGCTGTCTGGTATACGTTCCTTTTGGCTTCTTGGGGTTCCATGGAGTTACACTCAGCTTCAGTACTGGTTCCTTTCTCCATCCAGTGGCGATTCGCCTTACAGATCCTGTTGCCAAGATTCCGTCTTCAACTCCTACCAAGTGCATATCCTGAGAGTTCTTACCAAGATAGATTCCTCCAATCCAATTTGCTGTTCCTTTCTTCTCTGGTTTCTTCAGCGCATACACATACTCTCCGAATGGGGCAATCTTCCCAAGGTAAGGTCTACCAACGACACTTTCGTAAGGGGTTGACCCTATCGCGGCGTGTCTGTGGTACCTGTTCAGCAACCATGACGCATGGCACAATCCCCAGGCCCACACTGCATGGCCTTCGGGAATCTCTATACCAAGCTTTCTTTCGGCTGCTCGTACCAAGCAAACTGTTTGGTTCCTCACCGTCTGGATAAACCTTTCCACTCTTGCCGTTCTTCCTTTCTGATACGGCTTGCTGTTTTGATCGTGTGTTTTTCGATTCATTTTTCTTCGAGTTTCCACGATTGCAGCTATCAGTGATAACATCGCCTCTTTTTGACTTTGAAGCGCTGTCCGGTGACCGAACGTAGCGAGCTGTAAGGACATGCATTGTGCACGGCGACATTGTCGCTCACTTCGTGATCCGATACAGAAGGTTAAAGAAGAGAGCATAGAGCCGTGCGCCGCCCCGTAGGACCAAGCACGCACTCCAGCAACAGCGTCCTCCGGTCCGCAGACCCAAGCAAGGACTTACACAGGTGATGGGAAGGCACATATACGTCGGACAACAACTCTGCACTTATGATATACGAATCAAGTAGCCAACAAACAACATAAAGTGGTTAGTGTCGTCCCATCGCGCAAAAAAATTGTAAGGATTCTCCGCAGAGCCGGGTGCCTGATAACAGAGTGACACAGACTCTAGATACAAAGATACAACTATTAGTACGAGGATATCTCGTGGCAAATAGCTCATGAAGAGTGAGGTTTGCAGAAAATCGGCATACAGTACGGTGCAGAGCTCCAGATGTCACAGACTGAGTGGAAATATCCCCTAGAGTCAATATTAAGCAGTTGACCCAACATAGCATGAACAAATGAATGAAGCTTCAGACTGTGACAATCTCTGCCATTGCAAATCGCGAGCATCGCATCACAACGATACGGGCGAAGTCAGAGGAAGGTGCATCAAACCAAAGCACCCAAGGCCAAAAAGATACAGCAGATGTGTCACATCTGCGCGACTTCGCTCGTGTATGTTGATCGACAGATACATACCAACAGACGAGGTCAGTGAGGCTCATGCTCACTACTCATATCCTACATTGGCGTGGGAGAGTACCCAGAAGCCCTGCAACAGCAGCATTTGCACATCAGATAAGATAAGATTTGCACATCAGATAAAGCCATAAAAGACGAGCATCAGAGAAGGACTTCCAAGTATCTTGTGGTACTGCCAGTCGTATCCTCATTCCGATCAGAACGATGGCAACAGAACAGGACAAATCCACCAAATGCCATGCTGGGTCTAAACTAGGAGGCCATGAGTCAAAGAATGAACATAGATCAGAGTGAGGCACCTTACAAATCACACGGCAGCATATGAGGCATGAGGCCACAGCAACTCAGAGAGAGTGCCAATGACGCAATTGCAGTCGGTGGCTTGCACCTCTGCAGATGTCAGACTGCCCAAGGAAATCTATAGAAATGGGCAGACAGAAAGGCTCGTAGTCATACTGCCAATGGTGCATACATGCGGTATTCGGAAGGAAAAATATAAATAAAATAGGGCCACTTATAGCTGTAAAAGACAACCACTGTGCAATACAGCATTCTGCACCTTACAAGTCTATTGGCAGAAATCGTACACAGGCCATCACGGCCCGAAGTCAGGTCAAAGTCGCTGTTGACCGCCATGAGCAGAGAATATCGTACAGAGCCACTAGAACAATCAGCCTAGAGGGAGATAAGACTCTCTGCCACACACATGGCCATCACTCGTGAGGATGTTGATGCATGCAGAATCACAGAATCGCCAAATGCGCCTAATTGCAATCACACTGCACATAGGAACATAAATAAGTAGAAAGTCACATATGGCTTCATGCATCCGACGGATCCGTGGCGGCTAGGGCCTCTGGGGCCCTTAAACAGTAATCAAACGCAGGGCCATCATGGCCAGTGTATCTCTTCCAGTGACAGCTATAGGTTGAGACAATGTGCAATACAGCATGCTGCACCTTACAAGGCTAGTGGCAGAGATCGTCCACAGGCCATCACGGCCCGAAGTCAGGTCAAAGTCATTGATGACAGCCATGAGCAGAGTATATCGTACAGAGCCACTAGAACAATCAGCCTAGAGGGAGATAAGACTCTCTACCACACACATGGCCATCACTCGTGAGGATGTTGATGCATGCAGAATCACAGAATCGCCAAGTGCGCCTTATTGCAACTGCACATACGAACATAGATGAGTAGAACGTCACATATGGCTTCATGCATCCGATGGATCCGTGGTGGCTAGGGCCTCTGGGGCCCTTAAACAGTAATCTAACGCAGGGCCATCATGGCCAGTGTGTCTCTTCCAGTGACAGCAATAGGTTGAAACAATACACCAAGGACTGTGAAACCAAAGAGGATGAAGTAGCATAGATGATGAAGGAAGGACCACTGTTTGGCATACAACAGTGCAGGTGCAGCAAGAGGAAAGTCAAAGTCACAATACAGCCCGTCATCGCATGATCATTAAAGACCTAAGCAATGAGATTAAATGCTCCGTGAATCATAGTGAGCCGTATCAGGACTTTGCATTGAATCATCACTCGCAGCAAGGACTACAGCAGCTCACAGCGTTCAGAGAGCCGAGGGTCGGCCGTAGTGGCCGATGGCATATCGGAGAGTCATCCTGCCACCGAAGATGAGGAGCGATATAGCCCAAGTAGATAGCAACCACTCTCAATTTCAGCATAATCTTGTGCAGAGGCCAGATAAGGCATTTGGGCATCGTTGCATATAACAAATTTCCAGCCATCTCGAAATCCCAGTGATGTACCAGGAACACAAAGGGCAGTTTTGTAGTGACCAGCAAGCATGGTAGAACCAATGTGATATATCACAAAAGCAAGCCGACAACTGACCATGTATGTAGACGTGGAACCAGCATGCTCAAACACCGGTGCAGCTACTGTTTGGCCTGGACGTATGACAACCCTGTCAAAGACCTTGCTTGCTCCTGATGCAGTAGGCACAAACCGCTGAAGCTGCAAAACCATGCCATGATCTCGACCAAATGTAGAAAGAGCACGGACAAACGGTTGCCAAACGTTTGGTCGTACATCATACTGACCTTCCCACATATCAATACAGGACTGAAGATCGGTGCCCAACCTGTCCAGGACCAGAGGAATCATCAATGTACCACGTTCCTGAACATGAATACCATGCTCATATTCCGCTCGGGACTGCCACAGACCTGCAAAAACATTCGGAGTAGCCTTGGAGAGGAAGTGAGTGAGAAATTCAGCTGCATCATGTTGCTCATGAGCCTGGGGCCAGTCAGCAAATACCATCAGCCACGGCAGGGAATTCATAAGAAGAAGCATCCGGGCTCCAAGCACAACACTCAGACATCCAGAGCACCTGCCACCAACATGAGTATAATTTTGATATACGTATCCAAGCCAGGCAAGTGAAATGGCAACCGCGTTCGCATAACAGACGTTGTGAGGGTTCTGTAACATCATGTTCGGAGCCTTGTAAAGTCGAGGAAGTCGAACCTGAACTCATTGTCCCAAAAGCTCGCCCAGACGCTTCGCCAGAGGCGAGCGCCCCAATCTCCCCCTCCGGAACCGGCCCCCGATCAGCTTCCAAGCCGTGCAATTCACAAGAAGACGAAGCCATTCGTGAATGTTCTGGGCTTCTTCGCCCACCGTCTCGACTTCCAGAACCAGACGGTAGACCTCGGTTTCCAGATTCTCCGCAATCTTGTGGTGTCCGTGACACCTCAGAATGTTCTCCGGCGTGATGGAGTCCCTTAGGTGATTCAATCTCCTGAGTAGTCTCGCATGTTCCAACGGCCGAACCTGATCCGTGGAGTGCACTAGCTCCTATATCCCACCACCATCCCCGGATCTCCACCAGGACGATAGTAGTACAAAAGTAGATAGCTAGCGAGCTAGCCGAGCGACGACCAGACGAACAAGCAACACAGCTAGCACGGACGTTCTTTTGTCTGGAGTGGCAACTATCCCAGGTTGCCTGGAGATAACTGATAGCCTTCGGCTATCTATCCCCAGGGTGGGCAGGGTGGGTACTTCAAAATTACCCCCCCTGATGGGGGACTTTATCCAGAATGGCCACGGTCACACACCGTCGTAGCCATTCCAAGTCACAGCTATCCTGTCTTCGCATGTCAGAGGCAACTCTCCTGCGAGCGACGATAGCGAACGAAACTTCGTTTCTAGCGAAGCTACCTTCGATAGCTTCGAGTAGTAATAGGTAAGCTAGCACACATAGTCGTAACTCGTTCCTCGTCACGAGGTACGTGCACTAGCTCCTATATCCCACCACCATCCCCGGATCTCCACCAGGACGATAGTAGTACAAAAGTAGATAGCTAGCGAGCTAGCCGAGCGACGACCAGACGAACAAGCAACACAGCTAGCACGGACGTTCTTTTGTCTGGAGTGGCAACTATCCCAGGTTGCCTGGAGATAACTGATAGCCTTCGGCTATCTATCCCCACGCATCGCCACTCAGGCTACCAGGGATCTAGCTTTCTGGCCTTACGGCTAAACTTGGACACCCTATCCGGGGTCCCTCGCTTTCGCGTGCCTAGCTCCTGGTAGAAGCTATCTGCATGCGCGAGTAGCCGGCCCAGAACACGCCACTGGAATTCCTCTCCTTTCAGATCTATCCTCTGAGAGGGATCGAATTCCTTGAACTCCTCGTTCGTGAGGTCATCCGCTAGCTGGTTGATGTCTCTCCGTATCCACTGGAGCTGTAGCTCACAGTTTTTCTGGGATAGCTCTTCTGCTATCTCCATTAAAACTAGCATGGAGGGATACTTGGTCGTCGTAGCCTTCTTCACAAGTGCCTCATTGGACTTGTTATCCGTATAGCCGCGGATGGCTACTCGCGAGGTCTTCCTATCCTCGCCCTCGGGGACCCAGAGACGTATCCCCACGAGGGTCGCTAGCAGTTCTAGCGCGGCTGTCACTTTCTTGGGGTCGCCTTTGGCAAAGGCCCACGGAGCCCAGGCCCTATCCACTTCTAAGGAAAACCAGGGACCTGGCTTCCCTCCGGAAATCTCCAGGAAGCCACCTATCCAGGCCCTATCGGACTCAGCTTTAGCATCCGTGAAAAAGCTCAGTGGAGGTAGCCCGGCGTAGAGAGTCACGGGACGTTGTAGCCTCTCTCCCTGGTCAAGCTTGTCGGCTAGCCACCGCATCAGCACCCGGAGCATCGTCGGGATGATGAGGTAGCCGGACTTCCCTTGAATGGCTGCGCTCCACGCGTGGAGCGGCCCCAAGAAGGGCCTCTGCCAATCTAAGGCTATCGCTGCGAAGCCTAGCCGACCTAGCCCCTGCTGCATCTCCTTGGCCGTGACCTTGCCGAAGGTCACCTTGTCGTTTAGCCAAGCCGATAGCCAGGACGCCCGCTTCTTGGACATCCCTAGCCGGTAGGAGGAGTACTCCGTCTCCATTCCCAGCCACTCCACCCTATAGCCACCACGAGTCTTCGCCCATTTGAAAGGATATCCCAGAACAGAGAGGAAAAGGTAGCTCAACGGGATACCCTTCCTCCCCTCCGTTCCTATCCCCAGGGCCTCGAGGTCATCGGCATATAGAAGGAGGTCGATGGGATAGCCGGGGCCCAACAGATGATGGGTTGCCCGTAGCCCACATGCGGCTATCCGGGTCCACCAGTAGCTAGCCGGCGAGAGTCCGAACGTGCCCACTTTGTTGACGCGGTGTCTATCTGGCAGCCCATGAAGCCGTGCTCGCTAGCCTGGTGTTTGTATCTCCGATGGGCCTTCGAGATATCCCCCACGACCGAAAAGGCAATCTCGCCACAGCGTATCAGCTCTCGGAGGATTTGCTTCTTTTCTCTAGCCCCTGGCGCCCGGATCTTATCCCGGCAGCGTATCCGGTGGTTAACCCGGACGCCGTGGGTCGCGTCGTGGATTATCCGCTTCTTGTCCTTCTCCTCGTCCTCGACTATCACGGCCAGGGAGGCGATAGCCCGGTCCTCGCCGAACCTCGCCTTGAACTCGCCGAGGGTCATCCTCTCCATGAGGCCTTCCTCGACGTCCTCGTCGAACTTAGCCCGCACAAAATCCCTGTGGTCGCTAACCGAGGAATGATTCGGGACCCATGCTAGCGCCGGCTCCCAAGGGGCGTTGTCTAGCCTCCAGGAGGATTGCTCCTCGAACACGTGCGGTGTTCTGGGTAGCCCCTCCAATATCCCAAGTGGGAGTCCCTCCTCGGCCCGACGGAGGAAGTCCCTATCCGGGTCGCCTGCCGCCTCGAGGATCGCACGAAGTAGCCGTAGACGAAGGGGCTGCCCAGGAGGAATATCCAGTAGGCCTGGTTCGCTGAGGTCCTGACCTTCTATCCAAACTTGCAGGAGTTGCAATAGCTCCTCGTGTAGTTGGCTATCCCGGACGAGCTTGCAGGCCGACTCGCCTCCCATAGCCATTCGGAAGGCCTCCTTCTCCAGCTCGTTCTCGGATCCCACTCGCTTGGTTACCATCTCCCGGATCTTAGCCCTCAGCCAGTCCCAGGACTCGCCCGCGGCATGTCCACGAGAGTGTCGGGGCCAGCGCCCAGGAGAGCATAGCCCGCCACCGTCGTGGAACTCCTTTATCCCGTCGTTTTGATGGCATCGGCGGGGGGGTCCCGTGCCACCATGTAGCCGTGGGCCCTCTGGTTGGTTTGTAACATAGTCGAGGTCGCCGGAATTCACCTTATCCTGCACAGTCGGTACCCCCTCTCCGGAGGCAGTCGGAGCAGTAGCCGTGCAGGTTGCCAGGGCCAACTGTGCTAGCCAGCGGCAGAAGTTCGAGGGCCACTCGCCAAGCGGCTCCTTAGCCAGCATGGGGCTTTGCGGCGTCGAGGAAGTAGCCGCCGTCAGCAAGGGGCCCAGATAGTAGCCATCATTGTCGAAAGTGGGGAGGCCCTCGTGCACGGTAGCCGGCATTTCCAGAGGCGACTTGAGTAGCAGTCGTGTCGGTTTCGCCGAGGGTGCCCCGAAGTTATCCAGGTGCAGGGCCACCGAACGTAGCCCGAGGCCAACTAGCCGTGCATGAGCCTCCCATTGCCACATGCTGGCCGGTCGCCGGCCTTTGTGGGGGCCCGCCGTCATAGCCCCCAGGTCTTCTGGCTGCTCCAGGACGAAGAAGGTAGCCGAGGAAACCGCTGCACTAGCTATTTCAAAAGAAAAATCAGCAAAAATGTTGCCAAGAATAGCCCGGTCTCTCTCCTTGGCCGTGAGTGTAGCCAATCCTCTGGGCTCGTCAAAGCTTCGGACTGGCCGGGGACCTTTGCGGTTGGCCGAGCTCGCCCTAGAGAACGTCGCCACAGGGGGAGAAATAGCCACGATGTCGTAGTGGCCCGATTGAACTTTGTGGAGGTACCTCGCCCTCTCCTTGGAAGTAGCCAGGTCGATGGGCGGACTCCTCGCCAGATCCACACAACATATATCTATATCGAGCCCGTAGGAAGAGACTAGCCGGCGGAGGTGGCTTTGGAAGCTACCTAGCCTTTCTCTTCCCGAGAAGAGGTAGAGAGCTTGTAGCCGCCGGTGTGGAGGTGTCGCCTCAGGTGTAGCCGAAGTAGCCGGCGCTGGCTCCGGGAGTCAGTTAGCCGCTGTCGACGGCGTAGCCGCGCCGGGGCAGTTGATAGCCGAATGCGGTCCCCGACACTTCGTGCAGACATGCACGAAGTGGCACTTATCCCCCTTCTTGCAGCCACCTTTCAAATTAAACCGAAAACAAATCGGCTTATCATCCTCGGTGCGATGGAAGGTGCCGGTCTTAGCCTTCTTGTTGCTATCCTTGCCGTCCTTGCCCTTGCCTCTGCCCTTGCCCTTCTTGTTGGGCTTAGCCGGCGGGGTGTTGGTGCTATCCCAGTTCCAGGGCTGCGGCCTTTTAGCACAGAGGGACAACGGAGTCGTGAAGTGCCGCTCCTTGGTAGCCGCGTCCTTCCAGGACTGGACTAGCGCGTCCGCGAAGGCTATCCCCTTGAGGACCATCTGCTTGTAGGCCTGTTTCCGGATAGCGTTCTCGTAGGATAGCACCAGGGTCCACGGGGGAGCGAGACTTCCGCTAGCCTCGTTGGAGCGTAGCCCGTAGCAGAAGTCGCCGAGCAGATAGTCTTTGTATTTCTCAAAGAGCTGGAAGTCGATATCCTTGAGCTCTGCTCGCCCTGGATGCTGGAGGCCTATCATGAGAAGTGCATTTTGCATGACTGTTAGCCGCAGCCGTAGCTGTTCCGGTCCGGATGGCATCGCCCCTTTCGAGGTAGCCTTCTTGAGCACGAGGGCGGTGCCTTTGCTATCCCACTGGGGAACTAGCACATCCGGGTCTATCTCGTCTCTGGACAGCACCTCGTTCAGGGGCTCCGCCCTGAACTCGCCCGTCTCTAGCTCGTGCAGCTTTCGCTCAATATATTCCTTAGCCGGAATATGCTTATCCTCGGGCTCGCCAAACTTCTGCGAGAAGGACTGGCGCATAGCCATGTATTCCGTTTGGGGGATGGGCTTGGCCCATTCCCGGACCTCGCTAGCCGCTTCTCTATCCGCCTGCTCGCGGGTTCTGGCCTGCGCGGCTCTCCATGCCACCACGAAGGCAGCCGCTAGCGCCCTGTTTGTTAGTGAGCTTTCTGGCTCTATCGAGAAGTCCTTGGCTAGCACCGACTTGAGGTCGGCTTCGTCCTTGAAACTCGCCGAAAACTTCGCTATCGTGTCTATCCCGGCTTTGAACAAGGTAGCCTGGGAGGTATCCGGGACCCGATTCTGGGTCAAAAGATAGCGAAAATCCGTGGAGCCTTTCGCTAGCTCCGCTGGGTCGGGCGGTGAAGCCATTCTGGACTTAGCCCGCCAACGGGCTAGCTACCTTTCGGCTACTGTCGTTCTTGAAATCAAAAGCTCTAGCCATGTGGTCGTTCAGCAGGGCTTTCCCCCCCCTAGCCGGAGAGATGGGAAGGAAGGAGTATCAACCCGAGACCCCGGGCCCCCCCCCCCCGCGGAGAGTTGGGAAAGAGGGAGTGCCCGAGACCCGAGAGGCCGGCCCCCCCCCCCCGCCCGAGGTTTCACATATCCTGGGAAAACCTAGCCTGGCACTCTCTTCTTTCAATCTGGCAAACGGAGGCACTAGCCGACATGAAGTGAAAGCGCAAGGTTCACTCACTATCCGCTATTTTCATCACTAGCCGCGAGTCTGGGAGATCTAGCCATACGACCGTGCTTTAGCCCGGGCCTCTTCGGCCCCTGCCAGATCCCTTAGCCGATCTAGACGGGGGCCGGCAGCTATTGCACGTATGGCCTCTATCCCCATGCGTATCCAGGCAGTACCACATCCTTTTGTTGCACTGCTCTAGCCGACAGCCATCACAGACCACTATACATCTGAAGATAGCCCCGGCAGGCTCCCATCGGCCTACCCCAGGGGTGGCCCCTTGGGGCCTGCACTTTATCCATCCCTGTTCCGGGATCATCTCCACTTGCTCTTTTGCACTAGCCGACCGGTTGCTAACCGCGATGAAGTCCTCATCCTCTAGCTTGTATAGCCAGTTGGGGTCGTGTATCGCCCCCTTGCCGCTGATATCGCGACCTCTATCCGACAGCTGCGATAGCCTTCTATCCTAGCGGCCGCCCCTCTCGTAGCTCCCCAGGGGCCACTCGGCCCTAGCGATGTATAGCCAGGTCTGATCTATCATGCCGCTATCCGGGCCGAGTGGTCGCCCCTTGGCTTGGCTAGCCACTGGCGGGGGCGCCATTGGCCGGTGCACGACTTCGGGCTCCTCGCGAAGTAGCCGGTCGGTGGGCCTATCCAGGTTGATTATCCGGCCGTCTCCGGCCATAGCCTTTTACTGGGCCTCGTTGTATCGGCCCGCTCCTAGCCTTCTATCCAGCGGGTGGCTGCTATCCGGGTGGATGTAGCCAAGGTTGCTATCCCCACCTCGCCCTTTGGTGGTGCTCTTAGCCTGCGGCCTCAGGGGCGGAAAGGGATCGTATCCAGGCTCGCCCTTGGCTGGCCGCCGCTGCGGCTGCCTATCCTGGTCGCCATCCGGATCGTCCTGAAAGGTGCCTATCCGGTATATCTCCTCCATCCTAGCCACATAGGCCGGGACGTCCGAAGGCGGGCCGCAGTAGCCCTGCATGCATCTAGCCAGAAACTGCTTCAGGCTCTCGCCCTGGGCGGTGTATTCTGCGCTAGCCCTCAGCGGTGTAGCCATGGCCTCCGCCGCGGCTGCCCTAGCCTGCTGTAGCCCCGGGCCCGGATTGACGACCTGGGCCGGATCTAGCCTTGAGCTTAGCCATCATCTCCTGTAGCATGTCTAGCCGTTCGGGTGGCGGCCCGGCGCTAGACTGGCTAGCCTCCGGGACCTCCCACTGCCACGGTGTAGCCTCCAGCTCGTTATCCGCGACGCTCTCCTCCTCCAGGGTCTCCCCTGGCCGGTGTGGTCGTAGCCCGGCCAGCTGCCGATTCTTCTCTATCCTCTGCTCAAGGTATCTCGCCTCGGTGGTGGACAGGCTAGCCTCGAGCTCCGCAGAGATATCGTCCCAAGACTTAGCCCCTTGGAACTTGAGTAGCCTGGCAGATAGCCGGGTATGCTGGCGCCCTCCTGGCACTCGGCTAGCCTCATGTCTCTAGCCTTTCGCACTAGCTGGAGAAGCTCGTGCTGCTTATCCAGGCTTAGCCGATCGTAGATCTGCTCGGCCAAGCTAGCCGGGTCAGTCTCTAGCCAATCCTCCAAGAGGCGTAGCACTTCTATCCGTTGCGCCTGGACGCTAGCCGACTCAGTCTGCCCAGCTGGGGGCAGTAGCCATGGGCCGCTAGCCGGCCACGAGGGCACGCAGGCTCGCCCACCTAGCGTGGGCTCTCCAAGAAAAGCTGGTGGTCCGTTACTCCACCCTAGCCACAGTAGCCGCATCATGTGCATTTGTGCCGTGCCCTAGCCCACATGAGCGCACTCAGCCGGACATGTGCACATGCAGCCTGGCCTGCCTAAGAACCTCGCAGCCTACGCCCTAGCCAGCAGACAAGACAGCAAGTGCAACAACGTGATTCTCTCCTCTCTCTCTCCTCTCTCCCCTTCTTTCTCCCCCCTGGGCCCACCGCCCCCGGAGAGATGGGAAGGAAAGAGTTTTTCCCGAGAGGCCCCCCGGACGTATCCCCCCCGTTGTCCAGCCCCGCTGCTTTCCCGGCGTTTCTATCCCTTCAGGCAAAGGGCGGTCCCCAGCCGAACGGAATAGCCGGTAACGGTGCTATCGGCAACTGGGGTACTATCCCCGGCGGTGCTCCCTGCAGCTCTGCTGCTGGGACCTCTCCGAAATCTTCTTCCTCTCCCGGCTCCGGCTTCTGGTCGCCGGTGCTAGCCTGAGAGGTGTCGCTATCACCAGACGGGGGCTCTTCGCCTCGGCCTTTCGGCCAGCATAGCCTACAGACATGCGTGTACTGGTTGGGTTCGGGCCTCGCCGAAAACTGTTGGGAGTTCTTAAATATCCTACGGCGGCCCATCCAGCACCCGGCCTGGCCCCCCTTGTGTAGCCTGTACTTCTTCCCTGGAAGCTCAACTATGATATAGCTCGTGCACCTAGCCTTCTTAAGGAGCTGCCTCGGCCGGTTCCGGTTGGGTTCCGGCCCCAGCTCCGGCTCACTAGCCGAGGAGTCGGGTCTATCTTCGGGAGGATCGCTCGCCACGACTTCTTCAGGTATCCCCGGGCCAGCCACCATCTCCACGATGCGCTCGCTAGCCCACTCTCGTCGCAGCTCTCCGACAGCTTCTCAGCTTCCTGCTCGCTAGCCTTGCCGGTCCGGAAAAGCCAGCCTCCAAGATCGCCAGCTATCTCCCTCTCATCTAGCTGCTCTTCTCGGTCCCGAGCCCTAGCCGCCTCTGCATAGATAGCCTGGAGTCGGGCGACCCTTCCGCCATAGGAGCGGATGTAGGTATCCGAGCCCTCGGGCTTCCAGCGTCCTAGCATATCCCTATCTGCCGGCGGGATCGGCTTTAGGCTCAGCCCGGTGGGTAGCACTGCTCTCTCACTGTGTTCCGACCAGTAGCCTCGGGCCACCGTCGGGATCCCCACCATAGCCAGTAGCCCCGCTGTAGCCACCATCGCATCTGCGTAGGTAGCCATCTTCTTCTCCAGGGCGCCTCTCTCGCCCAGCCTGGGCATGAGATAGTCCCGCTGGTAGCCCGCGTGGTTCTTTAGCAGGTTGAAGCCCGCCAGTAGCCAGCCAGGGTCCTCGAAGTAGGCTCTCTCCGAGATGCATACAGGTAGCTCCCGTATGCGTCTGTTAGCCCCGGTGGTTTTCGTCCGTCGCAGGATGGTGGATAGTCGACCTTCCACCATAGCCAGCTCATTTGGGACCATAGCCTGGAGGTCCGACCATCGCAAGCTGCCCCAAGCCTTTAGGAGCTTGGCCCAGGCCCAAGCTCTCCAGCCGACGGCCACAGTTGCATCCAGGACCAGGCGCTCCCACCTAGCCAGGATAGCCGCTGGATATCGGGGGGCTCGCCGCGTCCAGGGCGCCGACTCGGTCGCCCATTCCGCGACCCTCTCTATCCAGCTGATGGCCTTGATCGGGGACCGTTCGCCCGCAGGGCTCGTCGCCCCTAGCCATGATGTAGTCGGCCAGGTCGGCCGGTAGCCCAGGGGGGCGTCCACTCTTAGCCTCCCGTAGCCATAGCCGCCATCTCACGTGTATCGAGACGTAGCGCTTGAGAGTGCTAGCCCGGGTTTTCCCCGCTAGCGCCAACACCGCTCTATCCGGGTCCAGGCACCCCTGTAGCTTCTTCAGCACCGGCGCCTCGCACAATTCTAGCTCTTCCTTGAGCTTTATAGCCCAGGTTGCTTGTAGCCTCTCTTCCCTAGCCTGCGCCAGGGAGCCCTCGTTGACCAAGCGCTTCTGCCTATCCCCTTTCGGGGGCTCCGGCTCGCTATCCTCCTGAAGGTCGATACCTTCGATCGCCGGCCGCTTGCTGAGGTTAACCCAAGCTAGCGAAGTCGCCCTGTATCCCGACGTTCTCTCCACCAGGTCTCGAGCTTCCCGGGCCTCTTGTATCCACAGGTAGATCGAGTCGCTGATGTACTCGTCGTAGCCAACGCCCAGCTCCTCAGCCACTTGGTGCCCAATATCTTCCGCGTCCTCTAGACCGAGGGTAGCCAGCTCGAGCACACCGAAGCCCCGCGACGCCAGATGCTCATGGCATCTATCCAGCACCGCACGCTTCTGCACAAGAGCGCTATCCAACAAGGACGGAAGTCCGATGGGGCTCCCTATCCCTCCGGAGGGAGTAGCCGGTCCGACGCCCTGCTCTTCCGGCTCAGCCGTGGGCAAGACGGTTGGACTCCCTGGCTCCTCGCCCCCAGGACTAGCCGGAATCACCGTAGTAGCCGGAGACTGTGGGCTAGCCGTCCGCGAAGCAGAAGGGGAGCGCGGGGAGGCCATTCTCGCTTGGCTAAATAGCCAAGTTCCCCTTCTTTCCCCCACTACTTCAAAATTACCCCCCCTGATGGGGGACGTTATCCAGAATGGCAACGGTCACACACCGTCGTAGCCATTCCAAGTCACAGCTATCCTGTCTTCGCATGTCAGAGGCAACTCTCCTGCGAGCGACGATAGCGAACGAAACTTCGTTTCTAGCGAAGCTACCTTCGATAGCTTCGAGTAGTAATAGGTTAGCTAGCACACATAGTCGTAACTCGTTCCTCGTCACGAGGTACGATCACCTCCTCCGTGCGCTGGTCTTGGTTCCACTGGATGTATGGCCAATACAGCTCGCCGCCCTGGTTGATCACAAGGCCTGTCTGAATCGTTGCTTCCCTCTTGTCCGGTTTCACGGCCGCTTCGACACGCTCTATGGTAGCTTCCAGGAGGGTTGACAGAAGGACGATGCGAAGAGGATGGCGGGGTATCTCCGTTTCTTTGGCTTGGTTCCACGCTTGCGATACTCGGGCCAAGGGCTGGATGATGGACTCTGGACCTGTCGTGCGTAGGAAAAAGATATATCCTTGGTTGGCTTGCTGTATCGCGATCGCATCTTCGTGTCTCAGACATAGACGACCTATGGCTGACACCAGGTTGGCCTGATGGTTTGAAGAAGTCTGCGAGGGACCGTTGTTGCCATTCTTTGGAGCTTTGCCTTTGCCCTTGCCCTTGTCCTTCTTCCCCTTGTTCTTGCCCTTCTGCTGTGTGTCCTGGTCTGCTGTCGAGGGTGCTGGTGGCAGGGATTGCAATGGTTGGGAGCTCTGGGAGCCGGTCGGTGTAGCTGCTGTGGAAACCGTCATCGCTGGTTCTACTTTTGGTGCAGTCCTTTCCGTCGCTTTGAGGGCTTTCTGCTGTCCCTCCTCCTTGGCCGAAGAGTCGTCGAAAGTGCCACGTTTTGGCTGTGCACTGGTATCCATGGGAGCCGTTTGCTCCGGTATCTGGGTGGGGGACTGTGGCTTGGGAAACATGTCCGTAAAATACTTGGTTTCCTCCCGGCTGGGAGGTGCCAACTCCTGACCCTCGCGGAGGTTCTCGTCCATCTTGCAATATGGCCAGATGTACCTGCATAAGAACTGGACATCTGTGGCGACCCTTGCGAGAGGGTCGACGCAAGCAGTATGGACATTGTGCACTCAAATAGCTAGGTCGCACCAGGGCTCGTACACGGGATTCAAGTTCCTTCCACAAAGCCACGTGTGTTTTCTTGTAGTGCGAGCAAACATAATCTGAGTGCACCAGCCATTGCCTGCAAATACAGCAGTGATGTCGAAGCTCCTGCAATACCCCATCCGCTTTACGCAAAGGTTGAAGACCATTTTGGCGAAGCTTAGCCAAGAAAGCAGAGTCCCGGACAAAGGGCTGGGCCGTGGTAGAGGAGGTCGATGTGGCCGCTACTGATTCGAACCCTGCTGTCGCTGCCGAGCAACGTGAATGCAGTAAGTGTGTGTACAAATTCTGCCAGTTCTTGAAATCACGAAGACAGAATGAACATGTGGGCATACCATCAACTGCATACGTGCGGACATTTTCAAGCGTAACCTGACTCCGGTTCCAGTCCTCAGGCAAATCATCTGAATGCATCTTCGTTTGATGTGCTCGCAGATCCCGCATAGTTGCATAGGTGCGTTCACAGAATTCGCACGAATACGGAAGGTCAGTGGAATCCTGCACAGAGGTGACAGTGAGCAAGTTCGTCCTCTCCACAGCTTGCTCAATCTGTTTTGATAAGGTGCCATACCAATCGGCATACAACGAGTTACATACAATATCCGATGAATCCAGATGCTGGGACAACGAAAGATGATAATCACAGGCCCGAACGGCAACACGATGAAGGTGCGCACCAAGTGCCGGTACCCCCAGTCGCTGCAGCAGGTGATCATTGGTTTCGTGAGTGAGATGTCGGGGGGCTCGTGCGATGGCGCGCATATGCCTCATGCACATGCCATGTAAGCGTTCATAACCAGATTGGCTCCAGCCTACACCAACAAGTCCATAGCAAGCAGAGGATAGAACAACAGCTCGCCACAATTGTATGCGATGCTTCAGAGACAACACATGGTGGCCCAAGAGAATCTTGCGAAGACGTTCATAGCTGGCCTGAGAGACACCGAACCTACGCTTCCAACTAAGGTCTTCAAATCGTCCATACGAGAGGACAATACCCAGGTAATCAATCTGCTGCACCAAAGGTATGTATTCATTGCTCATTCCCACCGGAATACGCAGCCAGCTCTCACCTCGATACAGTGATACCCACAAACGACGAAGACTTTGAGACATAGAGCCACGCATAGACAGTATAGCCTTGCTTTTCGTGGGATTGGCTTGGAGTCCGAAGGATCGTAGCAAAGAAAGAAATTTGCCAAATTGTTCCAGGGCCAGGGCCAGTTCCTGAGGCTTTCGTAGTAGCCAGCCCAAGTGCTTGTCATCAGCAAAGAAGACAATGTCCGGTGAGATACCAGATCCCTGAACAATATACTGAAATTCTTCATATATGAGTCCAGTAAAGAGACTCCACAGCAAAGGACTAAGCACACAGCCTTGGCGCACGCCTCTCTCAGCAGGAATATTGACCCTCGATCCACGGTGCTCAAGCACGTAGGTAGTACCCGTGATCCATTCCATGATACGTCCTTTCAGGTCGCTGGGTGCTGCAGTGCGATTCAGGGCCTGTTCCAGTAGAGCCCACGGCGCCGTGTCAAAGGCCTGGGACAAGTCAACAGAAATTTGCAGGCATGCACAAAACTCACCAGGTTTAACATGTCCCTGGCGACGTTGGTGAAGGTTATGAGCATAAGAGGCCAAAAGATCTCGGCCCCGACGACAATGATCTGTCACCTGAACTATAGCTGTGTAGGTTGAGCGATAGGCCAGATAAGCGTGTTGAGGGATGCGCCGGAGATATGTCATCGCGTAAGGCTTGAGATCGTCCGCCAAAACCTTCACATAGCACTTGGCAACAGGATCCTGGAGGCCAATTGGTCGCAATGAGGATATGGCGCCCACCTTCTTACCCGGTTTGGGAATCAAAGCCACATGAGTAAGATTCCAGGAGCCTGGCATCTGTTTTCGGAACTCGCGACCAAGCAAACTGAGAACTTTCTGACCAAGCAGATCTGCAACCGCCCTAGCAATCGGGTGTGTTTTGGGTAGTGCCTTGTAGGGTGGAATGGAGGAGGCACAAACCAGAAGCTTGTCTGTCTGCGGAGCATAGATATCTTCCTGCAAAGACATATGAGACATAACATCAGATCGACTGCGCAGAGTGAGGCACTTCCAGTTCGTTGGAAGACTCCAGACCTTGGTGAAGTGTACCCGGAGTTGTTCCAGTTCGCTGGCATGAGAAATGATACTATTGTCTTCGTCTCGGATCTGCACTGTCTGATAGCGCTGCCTGGGAGCAAGACGACGAACTATGCGGTACAACTCATAAGGGTTGTGTGCATTCGCAGCCTCCTCCGCCTTCTGGATTTGATCAAGATACCGAGACCTCTTCACTTGTCGACCATAAGATTGTGTGAGTTCTCTCATCGATCGAAATTTGGAGAGATGAAACCACTGTGCAAAGCACGTAGGCAAATCAAAGGCATGGCGTTGCTTGTATAACTGTGCTGACCTGAAGTGCTGCCACATAGTTCGAATGGAACCTGATACAAGCGGATGTTGCCAGGGCTGGAGCGCCTGCGATCCAGTGGGAGGAAAATGCCGACTGCAGACCTGAAGCAAGCCTGAGCAAATGTCATCATAGGAGCTGTCCAGAAGGTTGCTCACTGTATCACTCGCATCACAAGCAAAGGAGGCATATGCATCTGTCTGAGTGTTGTAAGCTGCAAGCATGGCTTTCTTGTCATACGGCATGACTGTCGGTTTCTTGGGCCACCAAGTATATGCCAAAGAAAATTCTGCAAGGACAGGATGATGCTTGGTTTCCCGCCACGCCATCAAAACCTGGTCGTAAACTGGTCGGGCCTGTTTGGCACGGGCAGTGGCAACATGTTGCCGGACCAGTATATAATCAATTTGGGTGCGACTGTCGCAATGTTGATAGGTGTAGCATGGCCGACAGTGAAAAGTGTTGACCGCCTGCAAGGAGTGTCTCTCAAGAATGCGCAATAGTGCGTTATTGGCTGCAGTGTGCTCCGACTGTGTTGGGTATGGTGCAACGAGGGAGCTTCCTGTATGAGGTGGGGCAAAAGGCAACGCAATATTGAAATCACCTCCAACAGCCAAAAAGTTGCGGCCCGGCATTGATTGAACAACCGCATCGAGACGCTGAAACAATCTTCTGCGCTTGTCTTGGATAGTCCGACTGGGATCCGATGTGGTGGGATGTTGATACACATGGACAATATCCAAGTTGCGATGAGGGAGATCAACTCGCACATGTGTCAGCCGCCCTTGCAGGACATTGTGCACACGAACATGATCCGGAGTGACACCTGGAATGCGAACAAGAGTGAGCAAGCCAGCATATCGATCCTGCGAAGATTCAGATACCCCATTATGGAAAGCCAGCCAAGACCCGTGACGATATTCTGACGTAAATCGCCAGTGTGATTCTTGTATCAGGATAACATGAGGTCGGGAAGAAGCCGGCAGCGTATCCGTCCACAGCAAAAATTCCTGTAGGACACCAGAGCTCAAGCCACTGCTGTTCCAGGTAATAAAGTTGATTGAGCGAGAATGATGATTCGTCTGTGTACCACAAAACGCACCTTTCCTTGGTCTAGAAGTAGAAAACTCAGGGGATAACGAGACGGAAGAACCTTGAACTTGAAGCGATTTCGCTGTGCACCATCGTCCCTTATAAAACGTACCCCCAACTACCTGTGCCCGTTGCTGGGCTCTGTGAAACGCCCTCTTCCCATGCCGTGTGGAAAGGCTTCCGCCGCTTGTCACAGTTGCACTAGGCTCCTGTGATCCTGCCTCTGTGGCGTCAGAGGCAACCCTCGCTCCTACGACCCCATTGATGACAAAGTAGAAAAGAAGAAAACGAAACCAGACCAGTCGAAACGAGGAGTAGTGAGAATGCCTGAGACTGGCCCGCGGGTCGTTCCGGGACTTGGGACCCGGAGGCTCGTTCGAAAAAGACATGATCGTCCCGATGTTGTTATAAAGTGTGGAAATAGAAGATCCAAAAAGATTGTGTATGCACCACCGATGCTGCCAATAAAGGTAAGAACGTGTAGTTTGCATCCATTGCAGCAAATGGTCACCCCGTGGTTCAGATTGCATGACTGAAGAAAAGGACATTGCAATTCTGCAAAGCAGCCTGGCCAACATAACGTACCATGCCTGTATCCACTTCCGCACAGCCACGATGTGGAGGTACATCCTGATTCCCAACAACAAGTAGAAACAAAATGTACTGCATTCCATCCAAATTGTGGAGGGAGCGGCCAAAGAGTGTTGAGGCAATGACCAATGCCCACGGAAGTGACCTGAGAAGGCATGGAAGGATACTGCATATGCAGGAAGGACGCTGCACGTCCACCATGACATGCACTCCAGACTGCAAACACAAAGTGGCTTTTTCATATACTCGGAGGAGGCATGAGCTCGATCAGTGAATGCTGTAGCCGAGACTTCCACATGGGTATCTGTGTCCACAGCATTTGCAGCAGTTGCAGCTGCAGGTGCAGCAGCATCAGCAGCCTGTTGCTGTACCAAGAGGGCTTGCTGCCGGATCTGTGAGCGTCGTTTGGCTGCGTACTGCTGCATGGCAAGAAGCTGCTGTTGTCGCTGGATCATGATGTCGTCCTGCACAGGCGGCACTGTAGAGGTGGAAGAATGGACACCATCAGCAGTACGCAGAGTGTCACCGGTAGTGCCAGGGGTCCCTTCGGACGCTGCTGTCGTCGTCGGCTGAAGAGGCACTACATCAGGATCCAATCGACCACTTCGTGCAAAGGATTCACGGATGGATCCTTTCCTGCTGCATGTAGTTCGAGTCTGCGGAGGCACAGGCTTGGGAGTCCGTGAAGAGGTAGCATGTCTCGGACGCGCACAGGTTTTGGAGCTGGCTGAAAGAGTCTGGACCGGTGTAGTTACAGGCCCAGACTCTGCCACTGCCGTAGCCGTAGTTCCATTGTCGGTCTCCTGTTTGGCACGGTCCTCCTTCATCTCATTGTACGCTTTGGTGGCTGCTTTCTGGGCCCGTTTCATGGACCTGATCTCCTTGGCCGACATCTTTCGCAAAGAGCTGTTTGGAGCCGTCTTCGCAGAACGACGGCCCCCTGTATCCTTGGCATCTGTGAGAATCAAGGGTGTCGAGCTGGAAGCACTTGGCGGTACAGCTTTTTTGGAGCCAGAGGTAGGCGTACTTTTGGCCGGTTTGAGGTTGAGCTCTGCTGACCGCCGCAGACGAGGGAGGGGCTTGCGTAGCCTGGCACCCTGCACCTGAAGAATCCTCCTTCGGCGTTGGAGAGGGACTCGAGTGCTTGTCGGCGGTGGCGTAGAAGGTCGCGGCCTCTTCCTTTGTAAGGTTGGCCTTTGATCCCAGGCCTTTTTGGGCTCGGGGTGCGCAGGAGAGTACATATCAAGCAGGCGACTCCGAGCTAAAGAGATGTGTTGACCCAGCCAGGGAAACAGAGGATAAATTGTATTCGGCCAAACACCTAGACGTTGCTTCCCAAACACAATCGGCATGACTGACATGTGTACAATGTCTCTCACATGCTCCCATGACTGGAGAAAACAGACTGCAGACCGAATATCGTGACAGTGCTTCAAGCTCCACACAACCAGCCGAGTGCAGAAGATCAGAAGGGTACGGTGAGCCAGCTGAGTCACCAGCCAGATTGAACAGCGGCTGTGTAGGGTGTAGAGGTGGAATCGTACCTGGCAGGTAGGTCGAGGTGTCATCGACCGAAAACCATCACACCAATACATCCAGATGGCCAGCTGCACTGGGACCAGGAGCGTCATAAGAGATGGGACCTGCCATCGGAGCATCGATATTGCCATTGCAATCTCGAGGACATACCACCAAATCCAGACGAATGACACAGAAGAGTCAGGCGGCAATTGGCACAAGTCTGGGTGAATACATTGCATCGAGCGACACACGACCTGGGCAGAGTTGGGTTCTGCCGGAGAAGATAGATACCACCAGGGCACAGAGCAGACAGCTGCAGGCGTGTACCATCGAAGAGGGCTCAGGCTGTGACATTTGCAGTCCCAATCAACCTGAGCGAGAAGGAAGTACCAATAGGAAAGCTCTCGCTCCAAGTTGCTTGCGTGTACAGCAGAATATAAGCAGGCCCACACCCATTTTTCAATCTGCCAATTGCAAGTCTCAGAGAAATATACAGATGCTATGACAGACGTTCCATCAAATAGTGCCAGTGTATACCACTGCAGCTGAGCCTTGGCAAAGGCCACGGAATATACAGATATGTCAGTCGTTGTCGGAGGGATTGAACTCATGACTGACAATATTGCGTGCAATGGCAGACAGCCTTTCAGAGTCAGAACTCGAATTGCAGTCATAGCCCAGTTCATCGGAATTGTCAGATAGATCAGGATCATTGGAGTCCACGGATGGTCGTTGCACCATTGGTCGCAGAGGGCTGAGAGGCACTGGATCCGTCTGAGTGGCCGTGTTTCGAGATGCAGGCCTTCGCAATTGCATACCTCCTCTCCACAAGAAGGCACAGCCCTGGGCTCGGCCTTTTGGTCGAGTTCGCGGGGCCTTATGGACGCGAACAATGCGGAGAGCTCCCTTGATAGGTCCTCGTAGAGAACCAGCCAACTGCACATGTGGAGCCTGAGAAGGCCTGGGCTTGGCCTTGGCCTTAACCAACGGCTCCATTGAGAAGCGAGCTGCATCGAAGGTGCTCGGATAGGAGCCAGCACCAGCCGGAGATCTGGAAACCACATGAGGGACCGATATTCCATCAGCCATACAAAGGCCAGGGTCTGCTCCCACAGCTTCAACTGGATTCGCAAACTCATCAATCTCATACAAGAGGCGGTGTGCACGCTGTGAAGCCAGTTCCGTTCTAATCTGAGAAGGCAGATCGTGATGATCGAGTTGCCCAGCCATTCCAGTACAATGTACCAGACACCGGAACCAACGCGCCAAAGCAGCTTGCAGCCGAAGAAAGTATGTAGGAGGCTTGGCACTATATGATGTGATAGAAAACATCGTGCATACCATTGTGCAGTGCATGCATAGAATGATACATGTACAGATACCTCCAGGCACCAAGCCATAAGCAAGTGAATTGCTGAGATCCACATATGCATCGAAAGGCATAACTGTAATGCATCTGAAATACATGAGGATGAGCACCGCAGAAAAGATCTGAAAGCAAATTGCGCTGGAGACTGCTGAGACCAGTACCCGACGTCCAAGGTGGAGCTTGTCGCAGAGATAAGCCATCGGGAGGGGCATCGAAAGAGCCTGTAGAGGCTTCCAAGGGAGCGTGACTCAACTGTCTCAGGCCAAGCCTTCGCTTTCTCGGCAGTGGCGTCCGAGTGTAAAGGGACAGGCTGCAGGTGTGACCGATCAAACTTACCGGGATGCACATGTTCCTGGCTAGGCTCAGACAGACACACGCTGAACTGGGCGCACAACGACATCAGAAATCGCCATGGACAGAGTTGCAACAACACCATTCGCTTGCAGAGTGCGAGGATTTTCAAAAACCCTGTCACAGCACGAGGCTTCCGACTGTTCCGAGATCTACGCAACCTGCAATGTCTGCGTCTGCAAAGAGTCTGCTGCCACCTGTGGGTTCGCCATCGAAGATGGCGACTATCAAGTCTCAGCATCATGACCACCGTTTCCTGTTGGCGAACAGTAGCAGCCTGCCATGCTTGTGTAACATCACAACATGCCAGAAAGCAAGACCGTCCTGAGCTACGGAAGCACAAGCGCAAACACTGAGAGAGTCCTGATGTGTCTGGCAGAAGTTCTCGAAGGCGTGCTCTCTGTGCATTTATATATATCATGAGCAAATTGCGTTGAAGGTCCGGCCCAATGTGATTCTCAAACACTTGCACTGCCAATTGGTCCAGGAAATCCATATGCGACTGATGAGGCGGATCAGACATAGTCTCTGTAAGCTGATAGCATATTTCAGTAGCATCCGGTTCTTGATGCCATCGTGCAGTCAAGGGTTGAAATATGGAAGGGCTGTCGGCACCGCTTCTGTGCAAGCTCCTTTCGGAAATGACACCACTAGCCCGGATCCTCCGATTGGGCTCCGCACGCCCACTCACAGCACTGCTCCCTGATGCAAAGAGCTGAACTTCAGAAGAAGGACTGTGAAGTGGCGACCTTGAACGGTTGCTTGACCCTGGCATGCTGGCAGCTATGGCCAAAATCTGAAAAAGCATGAAAAGCATCATGGCGGCACTGGGATCTGTTAGCAATTGCAAGTGTTTAAAGACCAAGTAAGCATGAACCATGTCCTGGCGAAACATGATGAGATTAAAGATTAGAGACCATTGTTGGAAGAAAAATGATCGGGACGACACCACAAGAAAGGAGGTTTCGAGCCAGGAGCTTTAACATCGCCTCTTCCGAATCTCCAACAAATCCGACTTCCTCCAAGTGTCCAAGACTGCGTACCCATTTCAACACTTTCTCTACGGTCTTTCTCTCCGTCTGTTTTCCAGATACAGGGATCACAACCGACATCCTTGTCCATGAACAGATTCCAACTAATGCTGGTGTGTCCTTTCCTTGTAGGAACATAAAGTCTAACTGAATTATGGGGTAAGGCACTCCCACTGAGTCCTTTCCTGCTTCGGGATTCTTCTTTTCGTGATCCTGCTTACTCTTGGCTTCTACGCATGACTCACACCAATGAGCAAAAGGTAGGTGTGTTGCTTCATGAGCAAGTCGCTCTTCTTCCGAGGGTTTGTACGGTTCTGCTTCCACTCGTACTTTCTCTTTCTCTTCGCTCTTTAACTTCTGTGCAGATTTCTGCATCTCCAACTCTGACAACGGATTTCCGTCTCCATCGTAGGTTGGTCCCAATACTCCTTCGCTCCCTCCAGGGGCGATACTTACCGGTACCACCGGTGTACTAAGCTCTTCTGGAACTCTTCCTTCACCTCTAGTAAAAGGTGTTTCTGGTCCTCTTGAGACCATGGTCGCTTCAAAGTCTCGGCAGAAAGTGAAAAAGTTTCCACTCACTGCATGTAGGATAACACAGATCCTTTTTGGTCTACCATGACACTCTGCAATTTCCACATTGTGGCTCCTGATAGAACCATAGTCCGAGTACAACTCGACTAGTGACCAATCACTTCCTCCTTCTGATATCATTGTCGTCCTGTACTTCCATCCTGGGAAAGCATCCTTCGGATCCATATAAGTCTTTCCTTGATACAAAATAAACGGTGTACCGTCTTCCATGATCGTCCAATTTCCACTGGGTGTACTGTCCAACAGTTCCCGTAGATAGCTTGGAATACGTACGGTGACGCTCCTCTCCACTGCAGTCCTACTGTCAGTGCTACTTCGTGAGCTTCCATCGCTCCGACTTGTTCCTCCCGTCCAACGGGTGTTACGATCATTTCCGACAACAGATAATCTACCTAACAAACAACAACTGTTCCGTTTGTAAAAGATCCTCGCGGTTGCTCTTCCATCTGGGCTAACCAAAACCATTGACGACACTGTAAGGTTCCACTGAACACTAAGAGCTTTCTCACCCTCAGGTACATCTGGCTGATACTCCAGTTTCCAGCCATTCTTCAGCAGTCTTCCCATCGACAACAGAATGTTTGTCGCATCGCTTACAATAAAGCTTTCTGAAATACTAGGGGCTGTCCAACAGTCCTCTCCTTGTTCCACTGCGATCACTGCCGTGACCATTCCTGCTGACCTAATTGCATTCCCTTGGGCATCCTCTAGCATGATACCCGTTGTTCCTGCGTTCATGCGTGTCGCTTTCGGATGTGACCTAGGTAACAAACTAGCATCCGATCCAGAATCCAAAATGATAATCTCAAGTGCTTCTTCGGGTACAGTCTCTTCTACTTGAACTGCTCGAACTACTTCGTGGTTGTCTACAACAAACCAGTCTCCGTCTTCATCCGTTGCATCCATCACATACCGTACCACTCTGCTACATCATGGAATTCTTCACGAACCATTCGAACGTTATCAGTCTCGGTCTCCTTTTTCTCCTCCATCGCCTTGAGGTGAGACTCGATCCACTCATTCTCTCGCTTCACTGCATCATCGATAGCTTTCTTGTCGTAAGGTTTCCCTTCACTTTTCAGCTTCCTCTGTTGCCTAAGATAGTGTTCTTCTCCTGGATAATGTTCTGGTACTCGTGGGATTCCAGACTCTGTCGGTGGCGCAACTGGCTGGCACACCGGTTCCAAGCGTGTACCACAACCTTGGCAAATTCCAGTAGGTTCTCCTGATCCAAGTTCCTCATCTGAGTCTGTAAAACCTGGACTGGGTAGTTCACCGAAAAATGGGTTGGTGACTTCCTCACCTTCTGCAGTTTCATCTGCAACATCTCGAACCATACGGATGGTGTTGACATACGTGATGTCAATGTCCGACTCATCTTCTGAGTTGATTGGAAAGGTCTCCGGATATTCTTCCGGCGGCGTAGCTATGTGGTAAAATGGTTTTGGGTTGAATCCACTTGATCCACTTGACGCTCCTACTCTCCGGGTGACGATCCTTGGATCCGGTCGGCTTGTCGTCTGGCGAATACTACCAGTTTCGACTACATTAGGCTTTGGGTAAGGTTCTTGGTTCGGTGGATTGTTGGGATACGCTTCCGCTTGGGACTGTTCTTCGGCTTCCACGTTACGAACAGAATGTCTGTTGGGGCATTCATTTCCCCAGTGTCCTTCCTGATGACAAAGTCTACAAACTGTCCTTCCAAGTCGTTTTCCTTTTCCTTTCTTTCCTTTTCCTTTACTCTTTCCTTTGCCTTTCCGGCCTTTTCCACCTTTCTTACCTTTACCTTTTCCTCTACCTTTACCTCGGCCTTTGCCTTTTCCTCTACCTCGACCAAACCTGCTGAATCCTCTACCTGCCTGCATGGCTCCGAATCCTCCAAACATCTTGCCATAGCCTTTCTTGCCTTTTCCTTTTCCGCCTTTTCCTTTCCATCCTTTTCCTTTGTACTCTACTCTGTTCACTTCCATTGCTTGATGTCCTCCACCAGTAGGGGCATTCTCTACTGCTCCTAGGTACTGTTGACCATGTCCTGATTCAAGGGGTTGATATACTTGGTTCGGCATCCAACTTCTCGTAGTCCGCTCGTAGACTAGTACGCTTTCTTTGACTTGGCTGTATGTTGTTTTATCCGTAAGCTGAAGATGGATGTGTTCCTTCAGAGGACTAGGGATACATCTCAAGAGAGTCGACAGGAGAATCTCTCGAGGGTAGCTCACTCCACTACATCTCTCATAGTCTTTGACTAGTTCTTCCAGCTTCGAAATCTGTGCCACAGCACTTAGTCCGGGTGAAAAGTTTGGGTATCCATGAATCGCTTGCATCAAAGCTAGACTCCGACTTCTCGTACTCGGCTGATACATCCTCAGCAATGATTTCCACAAAGCAAATCCATTCCGGGATCCAGCAATACTGGGATCTCGTGCATGCTGCTTCGTGGTTCCTGACAACCAAGAATTCAATAGCGAGTACAGCTTCGTTGACATAGTCTGATACGTTTCATCCGAGAAAGTCGCTGGTAGTACTTCATGGTCTCCCAACTTCTCCAAGTTCTTAAAGGCATCCGAATACTTGGGTTCCGCATACGCAAGAATATTATAAAGTTGTTCTTTGAAGTCCATGAAATCTTGTGCATCTGTTTTACCTCCACCAAATGATGGTGGTCTTCCCAACATCTTCACTGCACCTTCCAATGCCTTAGAAATTATTCCTTCATACGAACTTCCTGTATTTCCTTGGCTTCCAGAATAGGTAACTAGCTGGTGAATAGCTTCTGTAGTGACTCTGGAATTCTGGACCAACTGTCCAAGTATCTCTTGAGTAGGTACCATGCCTAATCCATCTCCATCTGCTCCATCTTGTACTGGTACTCCGGCGGCTGATGATGGTTGTGCGGCTTGAGGTCCTTGCATAGCTTCCGTCCTGACAAGCAAACAAACAAGTACCATTGCTCTGAATTTCCGCTTGCATCCACTCACTTTACGTCTCCAACGAATACTATGCATCCGGTTAACTTTCCTTCGCATACAAGATAGATGGGTGACGGCATCCCTGCTGCGTGTCACTCCTTTTTGCATTCTTCCGCAACTCCAGATGAGCAGAAGTGCTATCAGTACAGGCACAGCGTTTGCTGCGCGCAACTTCGTACACTGGGCAGCGAGTTGCTCAAGCGCCTCACAGATCATTCTTATCGATCTGCTCTGCTGGCTCACTTCTTCCAGCTTCTTCCTGCTGTTTTTCTTTAGCGGTCTTACGGCGTTTTGGTTCGTCGATTTCCGACGACTCCGAATTCTCCACAGGGGATTCACTTTCGCTGGCCTCATCCGACATCTTACTGTCACTGCCTGCTTCGTCCATGGTGTCCCTGACAGGCGTCTTTTCTGGCACTGCGGGTGCTTCTGGTACTTCAGGTTCTTCCGGAACGGCTTCCTTTGGAACTTCTTGATCTTTTCCTGCATCCGCTTCCGGGGCATCCAAGATTTTCTTTGCTTCACGCGACTCCAACGTTTTGCGTAGCTTGGCCTTGTGGTGCTCTTCGTACTTCTGCCGAAGCTCCTCTCGGCTTGGTGCTTCCGGGCTGGGCTCGTCCAAAACCACCACCTTCTTTTCATCCTCCTTGGCTGTCCAGATGCTGGGCTTCTCTGGCTTGGCCTTCTTCTTTGCTGTAGCTGACTGGCTTGCTTCCTTCTTCCGGCTGGCCTGCTCTTCTCGATACAGAACTGGAAAATCTCCTTCATCCTTTGCCTGCTTCCAGTATCGCTTGTTACTCTCCGAGACTTCCCTGGACTCCCAAAGTCGCAAAGAGCGAGCATCGGGAGAAACCTTTTGTACGGATTCGTAGTATCTCCTTGGAATCCGGGACGAGTGATTCCTCGAATCGGATACAGTCGCCTCGTCTTGTTTCCGCGATCCAGTATCGTGAGCATCGGCTCGTACAGCAAAAGCATAGCTGGCGGTACTTGCACTCCTTCTTCCAATGTCCTCCATGCCAGCATAGCGAGCACAAACTCTTTCCTGGAGGTAAACTCCCGTACACAGTACGGCGCCGGGTAGTCTCCGTTGGCTCGATGTCCAAACGACCCTTTCCGGCTGGGTGCATACTCCATACTTCCGCGAAGCGTCCAGCACCTTTACACTCGCGGCGAGACGGAATGAGGCGTACACTGTACGGTTCCAGCTGGGCTTGGATTGCATCATAGTCTTCATACGACTTGATCTGCCAAGGGAACTCCCATAGGGGCTGATACTCTCCGTCTTTCTCTCCAATCCCGCGCATAGCCAATCCAGAAAGGATTTGTACCAACTCCTTTGTCCAAGTTGGACTGAAAGGTTCGGACCCAGGTAAATACTCTTCTCCGCTTCGTAAAGGGCGATTCTCGTCGATGTCTTCTTCATAAATTCTTTCTGTCCACTCCCATCCTGGGGTTTCCTCAGGCGGTTGCTTCTTCCCTTTTCCAGACCTTCTCTGCTCTGGAAGCTTCTTCTCTCTTTCCTGTCCAGCCTGAGTCTCCGTTCCCAACTTGGGCATTTTCTTTGGCATCGCTTTAACAGCGGGTTCAGCTGGCTCTGGTGCTTGCGTGGTTCCATCGTGGATGGATTGCAAGATCTGAAGTAGACCCTTTTCTTCTCCGTGGCGTACTGCGATGTTGAGGGCTTGTCCCATAGCACTTTGCAGCCTTTCCGATGCCACAATAAATCCACTTTGAGCCTTCTCCACATTCCTGCAAGCTTGGAGCCAACTTTCCTCGGCCTTACGAGCGTTTTCCGTCTGCTCGCCTTTTCGAGCTCGTAGCTTGCCCACGACTTCAAGGGCTTTGTTGCGGTACCATTCTTCCGCCGAATCCAGTGCTGCTTCAGGTACCGTGATCTTGGCTGGCGGCTTGTTAGCTTCCTGAAGTGCTTTAGCCATACGCTCCGATTCTTCCACTGCGCGAAGACGTTTGGTTTCTTCCTCCAGTGCTTGCTGCTTCTCCTTTGTCTCAGCTTCCAAGATCCGCTTTTGCTCCTCCAGATCGGCCAATTTTCTCTTCCGAGACTCTGCCTCGGACTTCTTCTCTTCTTCTTCCTTAAGAGCTTCAAGTTGTTCTGTCTCTTGATCCTTTCCTGGGGGATCATAGAAAGATCTGGGCTTGAATTTCTGATTGTTCTGCAACATCCGGCTGTAGATACTGAGGAAGGGGGGTTGATACTTTCCGTCAAGTCTGAATCTCTTATACTCTTTCTCAAGCAACATGACGTTCTCAATCGATCCTGCCACTCCCATAGCTTCATCCAACTTACGCCGAACACCTTGAGGACTGGTGGCTTCTTCTTCCTGTTTCTTCCTAGCCTTCTCGGCCTTACGGCTTTGCTTGGCTTCTTTCTTGGCAGTCTTCTTCTCCTTCTTCTTTTCTTCTCGCGACTTTCCTCCAGTTGTACCTGGAGTCTTTGCTGGAGTACTTTCAGCTTTCCTTCCTGGCGTCTGCAGGAGGTTAGCTTGCTCCACCAAGGTAGCTCGCCTCTCTTCTGCACTTTGCCGCATTTCTTCCAACTCCGCAGTCCGGTCCACCATGACATCTTCATGTACAGGCCTTGCCACTCTCGGCAACGGTTCGTGTTCCGTAACCCGAGATACTTTCTGGTGAGGTTCATCCTTGAAGATCTCACTGTCTTTGAGTTCCATAGTTCCTGCCGCTGGGACAAGAGATCCTTCTTCCGATCGTTCTCCCATACTCGGGGATACAATTGATCCCATACACAATCCGAAATTTCCTCTTCGAGGGTAAACGGCTGAGGTCGAATAACAAGGTGAGACATGTTCATCCGCAAGCAACTTGTTTCCTGAATGCTTCCTTGGCTCAGCGTGATACTCATACAGAATCCAACCACAAATAGCAAGAGGTCCTGGTACATCTTCTCCATGATCACCTTCATGGCGAATTCCAAGATTTACTGTCCAGTTTCCAGGTATCCTCGTGTACTTCTTCCGGTTCCAATCCGGTTTCCTTCGGCCCACAGGTTTCCTGGATCTTCAGGCTTCCTTGCTCCGCTACCAAGTTAAACTGTAAAACCCTGAGCGGTCACGCTTTTACTCTTGAACCAAAGGCGCTGCATCGGTCACATAGTATACAGCTATACAATACTATACCGTAGCCTGGGCTCACCAAAGGTGTGGGGCGTTCCTATGTACAGAATTCAACAGGATCACCTCGTATGAGTCACAAGGCTGCCTTATCAGGATTGAGAGTAGGACAGCCGATAGACCTGCGCAGTGGATTAGATCTTGAACAGCCACAAGGCCGTTCAAGCCTTCTAAGGATAATCAAGGAACAGGAACCTACCATTATTGTGATGTCTCCGGACCACTCCCAATGGTCCAGTTGGTATTCTCAGTGGAAGAAAGGCTCTAGCAAGAGACTTTCGACTCTCAAGTTTTGTGAATCTATTGCTGATCACCAAATGAAACTTGGGCGATATTTCGTCCTAGAAAATCCTTACTACAGCAAGCTTTGGTCAACACCAGAAGCAAAACGATTGTTCTCTAACCCAAAGGTTAGCTATGAGGTATGCAACCTCCAGGCCTATGGTATGCAAGATCCAAAAGGATACTATGAGTCTAGATCTTCGATCTTCATGCATAACCTGCCACAGCAGGTGCTGACTCCTATTCATAGGAATATTCCAAAGCCGAAATCTCCAACCTCTTCACCCAAGGGTGAAACGGGTATTCAAGGCTACGGTCTCAAGACTAAGCTGGCGCAAGTGTATCCGTACGAATTCTGTGAGACCTTTGCCTCATGCATGGCAAGGTTTCTGCGCCGAGATTCGTATGCATCGCATCTCTCCTTGCTGACCGATATCTTGCAGTATTCAGGAGACGAATGTCTCCATGGATTGTGCGATCTGCTCGATCAAGAGTATTCTCTTCTCACAATCAATCCTCTCAAGGATTCTAAGTTGCTGCAAGATCCAAAAATCCGATCACTTGTGACCAGAGTTAATTCTCTATCGAGTAAGACCGAGTTACCATTGCATCATTCCAAACCATCACCGTCCCTGGATGCGTTGGTATCGGATATTACTCATTTGAGATCCAGACTTTTGCCAGGATCTGGCTTTGAGCAGTGTACTCTTTACAGAGGCACTTTTGGCACAATGAAAACACTAACAAGTGTTACTGATGGCGTTCTTGTATTCTGGAACAAGAAACGACCAAATCAGACCATGACCTGTTGTCTACCGCATCAGGTGTCCTGGAACAAAATACACCCTACAACATTCTCGGGGGTGCTGTTCCAAATGACTGGTGGCAAATCTTCGCCGTCTGTCCGGCCGCCACCAGATGTCATTATGTCTGACGAGGAGGTCTCGCCATCGGACCCGTCAGAACCCATGAGCACCAACCGGTCTCGCGTCACGTCTGACGATCCGCCTCCTCGCGCGCCGTCTCCTCGGCGTCTGGGGGGTGATGTGTCGCCAAGGTCTTCATCGGAAAGAAAGGTTTCGCCGCACAAACAGAAGTCACCTCCACAGGTGCCTACTCCAAAGCCTAAGCCGAAGGCGTCACCGCAACAGTCAGGACCGATTCTCCCTCTACAACAGGATGATGGAGAATCCTCGGAAGAGATGGTTCCCGATGATCCCGGACAACCGTCCGTTCTTCCTCATACGTCAGGTTCTCCTGAACCAGAGAGTGATGCTGAGTCTGATGACACAAGGTATTACTCCGACGAGGAAGGTGATCTTGTTGTGGACGAGAAGGACTGGATTCTTCTATCTGAAGAACAGAAACTGTGTAGCAACACAGGATCCTTCTCAATGCCGCGCTACATGCACGGCGGCCCTGTGGACATCCGAGAGGTAACTTCAAGAGTGAGATCGGACCGAACACGGTATAGACCATCCAAGAAGATTCGATCCGATATCCGTGAGGAGTATGATCTCCTAACGGAAGAGGACAAAGCCTTATCTGTGAGTCCCCACAGGAATTTATCCAATCTTACCCAGAAGGCACAACGGAAGGAAGCAACCGCTAAGGAGAAACGAGAAATGAAGAAGCAGTTCGACGAGGCAAAGGCAGCTGAGTATCAGAGCTGGCTGGACAATGATGTGTTTGAGCTTGTGGACACACGCAAGCTCGGAAACATCCGAAATTATGTGACAGGTCGATGGGTCCTAACTCTAAAAAGAGATAAGGATGGAAACTTCCTGAAATGTAAGGCCCGTTGGGTTTTACGAGGTTTCCAAGATCGACAAAAAGATATCCAGCAAACTGATAGTCCTGCCGCCAGTCGTCCAGGCTTCCGTTTGGCAATTCAATTAGCAGCTAACAAGCTGTGGAATCTGACTCACATTGATCTTAAGACCGCCTTTCTGCAAGGTGAAGCATACGATGAGTCTCGTGACATAATCTGCCAGATTCCTCCTGAAGCAGGTTATCCTCCTTATATAGCTGCGAGGATGAAGAAGCCCGCATACGGACTCAACGATGCACCTCGCAGGTGGTGGAACATTGTAGACAAGGCCCTTCTGTCCTACGGCCTCGTTCCGACTCGTGCGGACCGTTGTACATATGTTCTGTACGGTAAGAAGTCTGCAACAGCAGAGGCGGAACTTAAGAAGTCTCAGCCAAAGTCAATGGAGTCAGCAATCGACTATCTCCTTGATCCCATAGCAGGCAATAATGCCAAGGGTAGAGAAGTTCATGGAGTAGTCTGTTTGCATGTAGATGATTTGTGCATGGCCGGTGATGACACCTTTCGTAAGGCCGTAATTGATTCGATCAAAAAGGAGTTTGCAGTAGGTTCTGAGGACACAAACGATATTATGTTTGTAGGACAAAGACTAGTTTGGAAGGATGCAACAGCATCTGTACCAGCTCACATTTCTGTGAATCAGAACCTTGCAGTTGAGGCCTTAGAAGAAATTGTGTTTGACAAGAAGCTCAACAATGAGCAGCCATGTACACCACAACAGCACACTGCATACCGAAGTGTTCTTGGTCAGATTAATTGGCTACAAAGCCGGACCCAAGCTCACATTTGTTACCGTTTCAGCCGGTGTGCAAGCAAGGCTGCCAAGCCAACAATAGGTGACATTAGAGAATTGAACAAACTTGTTCGAATCCTTAAGGCCACTGAAGTAGAATTACGTTTTTGGCCGCTGAAAGGAAACCTTCGTATTCTAGGCTATCCGGATGCTTCCTATAGGAACAATGATGACAAGTCATCACAGAGAGCGCATGTCATTTTTCTTGCTGAAGAACGCAATCCAAAACTGAAGGGCGTGAAACAGTCCGCCGCAGCTGCTTCTTCCAAGAAGAATGATTTCTCTGAGTCCTCCATTAAGGAAACATCCTCACGAGGTAGCCTGGTAGACTATGAATCTCACAAGATTACTACGACGACAATGTCCACTACGGTGGCAGAGTTAAATGCACTCATGCGTTGCTTTGGTACCTGTTTGTTTCTTAAGGGACTCTGGGCAGATCTCTCATCAGAGACAGTGCCCATACACATAAGAACTGATGCAAACAATTTGGTCACTACTGCAGGCACAACTCATCTTCCGGAACAGAAGGAAACTCATCATCTTATTCAGATGCTCCGAAAGGAGTCTAACTCTGGTTCCTTGGATGATTTAGCTCACGTCAGTTCGAAATATTGCCTGGCAGATGCCCTTACGACACACTCAGCACAGCCAGATGAGCTTATCAAGGCTCTAGAAACAGGGAACCTTCCCGAAACTGACATACATCCTCCATTTCGGGAGATGTTACAACACAAGGCTTTCACTGTTCGATGGATCATTGATCACCTAAAGAATGCCGCATCAGCGGTAGCTTTCCTTGGAGTTGATATCTCAACAGAGATCTACAAAATATTTTACTGTCAAGGAATCTGGTGGTAACCAAGGCGACTTACCGCACAAGCATGTGCTGGATTTTCTTTTTACACTATCTTTTGTCTAAAAGAAAACTTGTGTCTGCATGCTGCATTCTCTTTTGCGCACACATGTGCATGAGTGATCCACGTTCTCTTTATTCCGCAGCCGCTTTCAGCTTACAGCTTTCAAAGCCTACTTTGCCTTCGCGCAACACCTTTGACCCCAGGGCCCGTATGGCTACGAGGTCAAACTTCAACAGTTGTCAGGGACACGCCTTACCAGGCGCAGTAGCAGCACATCATGGCCGACATCCACACATGGATATGCCATTCCCTGAATCACGCCAACAGGCGTCAAGATACACCGACCACGGTGGACAACGGATGCACAGGAGTGAGAAACCACGCATGGTCATCTTTATTGGATCGGTTCGTGTTGAGAATCCGTCTCCAAGGGAATTATCAACCATGATATCCCACGGCGGACATACAAGAGGAGCGAGGCTCAATCTATGTGCACTAGCTCCTATATCCCACCACCATCCCCGGAACTCCACCAGGACGATAGTAGTGCGAAAGTAGATAGCTAGCGAGCTAGCCGAGCGACGACCAGACGGACAAGCAACACAGCTAGCACGGACGTTCTTTTGTCTGGAGTGGCAACTATCCCAGGTTGCCTGGAGATAACTGATAGCCTTCGGCTATCTATCCCCAGGGTGGGCAGGGTGGGTACTTCAAAATTACCCTAAACCCTGATGGGGGACTTTATCCAGAATGGCCACGGTCACACACCGTCGTAGCCATTCCAAGTCACTGCTATCCTGTCTTCGCATGTCAGAGGCAACTCTCCTGCGAGCGACGATAGCGAACGAAACTTCGTTTCTAGCGAAGCTACCTTCGATAGCTTCGAGTAGTAATAGGTAAGCTAGCACACATAGTCGTAACTCGTTCCTCGTCACGAGGTACGTGCACTAGCTCCTATATCCCACCACCATCCCCGGAACTCCACCAGGACGATAGTAGTGCGAAAGTAGATAGCTAGCGAGCTAGCCGAGCGACGACCAGACGGACAAGCAACACAGCTAGCACGGACGTTCTTTTGTCTGGAGTGGCAACTATCCCAGGTTGCCTGGAGATAACTGATAGCCTTCGGCTATCTATCCCCACGCATCGCCACTCAGGCTACCAGGGATCTAGCTTTCTGGCCTTGCGGCTAAACTTGGACACCCTATCCGGGGTCCCTCGCTTTCGCGTGCCTAGCTCCTGGTAGAAGCTATCTGCATGCGCGAGTAGCCGGCCAAGAACACGCCACTGGAATTCCTCTCCTTTCAGATCTATCCTCTGAGAGGGATCGAATTCCTTGAACTCCTCGTTTGTAAGGTCATCCGCTAGCTGGTTGATGTCTCTCCGTATCCACTGGAGCTGTAGCTCACAGTTTTTCTGGGATAGCTCTTCTGCTATCTCCATTAAAACTAGCATGGAGGGATACTTGGTCGTCATAGCCTTCTTCACAAGTGCCTCATTGGACTTGTTATCCGTATAGCCGCGGATGGCCACTCGCGAGGTCTTCCTATCCTCGCCCTCGGGGACCCAGAGACGTATCCCCACGAGGGTCGCTAGCAGTTCTAGCGCAGCTATCACTTTCTTGGGGTCGCCTTTGGCAAAGGCCCACGGAGCCCAGGCCCTATCCACTTCTAGGGGAAAACCAGGGACCCGGCTTCCCTCCGGAAATCTCCAGGAAGCCCCCTATCCAGGCCCTATCGGACTCAGCTTTGGCATCCGTGAAAAAGCTCAGTGGAGGTAGCCCGGCGTAGAGAGTCACTGGACGCTGTAGCCTCTCTCCTTGGTCAAGCTTGTCGGCTAGCCATCGCATCAGCACCCGGAGCATCGTCGGGATGATGAGGTAGCCGGACTTCCCTTGAATGGCTGCGCTCCACGCGTGGAGCGGCCCTAAGAAGGGCCTCTGCCAGTCCAAGGCTATCGCAGCAAAGCCTAGCCGACCTAGCCCCTGCTGCATCTCCTTGGCCGTGACTTTGCCGAGGGTCACCTTGTTGTTTAGCCACCCCGATAGCCAGGACGCCCGCTTCTTGGACATCCCTAGCCTGTAGGAGGAGTACTCTGTCTCCATTCCCAGCCACTCCACCCTATAGCCACCACGAGTCTTCGCCCACTTGAAAGGATATCCCAGAACAGAGAGGAAAAGGTAGCTCAACGGGATACCCTTCCTCCCCTCCGTTCCTATCCCCAGGGCCTCGAGGTCATCGGCATATAGCAGGAGGTCGATGGGATAGCCGGGGCCCAACAGATGATGGGTTGCCCGTAGCCCACATGCGGCTATCCGGGTCCACCAGTAGCTAGCCGGCGAGAGTCCGAACGTGCCCACTTTGTTGACGTAGACGATCTGGCTATCCGGGTCCCCGGGGATCGTCTCCTCGGTGTCTATCTGGCAGCCCATGAAGCCGTGCTCGCTAGCCTGGTGTTTGTATCTCCGGTGGGCCTTCGAGATATCCCCCACGACCGAAAAGGCAATCTCGCCACAGCGTATCAGCTCTCGGAGGATTTGCTTCTTTTCTCTAGCCCCCGGCGCCCGGATCTTATCCCGACAGCGTATCCGGTGGTTAACCCGGACGCCGTGGGTCGCGTCGTGGATTATCCGCTTCTTGTCCTTCTCCTCGTCCTCGACTATCACGGCCAGGGAGGCGATAGCCCGGTCCTCGCCGAACCTCGCCTTGAACTCGCCGAGGGTCATTCTCTCCATGAGGCCTTCCTCGACGTCCTCGTCGAACTTAGCCCGCACAAAGTCCCTGTGGTCGCTAACCGAGGAATAATTCGGAACCCATGCTAGCGCCGGCTCCCAAGGGGCGTTGTCTAGCCTCCAAGAGGATTGCTCCTCGAACACGTGCGGTGTTCTGGGTAGCCCCTCCAATATCCCAAGTGGGAGTCCCTCCTCGGCCCGACGGAGGAAGTCCCTATCCGGGTCGCCAGCCGCCTCGAGGATCGCACGAAGTAGCCGTAGACGAAGGGGCTGCCCAGGAGGAATATCCAGTAGGCCAGGTTCGCTGAGGTCCTGACCTTCTATCCAAACTTGCAGGAGTTGCAGTAGCTCTTCGTGTAGTTGGCTATCCCGGACGAGCTTGCAGGCCGACTCGCCTCCCATAGCCATTCGGAAGGCCTCCTTTTCTAGCTCGTTCTCGGATCCCACTCGCCTGGTTACCATCTCCCGGATCTTAGCCCTCAGCCAGTCCCAGGACTCGCCCGCGGCATGTCCACGAGAGTGTCGGGGCCAGCGCCCAGGAGAGCATAGCCCGCCACCGTCGTGGAATTCCTTTATCCCGTCGTTTTGATGGCATCGGCGGGGGGGTCCCGTGCCACCATGTAGCCGTGGGCCCTCTGGTTGGTTTGTAACATAGTCGAGGTCGCCAGAACTCGCCTTATCCTGCACAGTCGGTACCCCCTCTCCGGAGGCAGTCGGAGCAGTAGCCGTGCAGGTTGCCAGGGCCAACTGTGCTAGCCATCGGCAGAAGTTCGAGGGCCACTCGCCAAGCGTCTCCTTAGCCAGCATGGGGCTCTGCGGCGTCGATGAAGTAGCCGCTTTCGGCAAGGGGCCCAGATAGTAGCCATTGTTGTCGAAAGTGGGGAGGCCTTCGTGCACGGTAGCCGGCATTTCCAGAGGTGTCTTCAGTAGCAGTCGTGTCGGTTTCGCCGAGGGTGCCCCGAAGTTATCCAGGTGCAGGGCCACCGAACGTAGCCCGAGGCCAACTAGCCGTGCATGAGCCTCCCATTGCCACATGCTGGCCGGTCGCCGGCCTTTGTGGGGGCCAGCCGGCATAGCCCCCAGGTCTTCTGGCTGCTCCAGGACGAAGAAGGTAGCCGAGGAAACCGCAGCACTAGCTATTTCAAAAGAAAAATCAGCAAAAATGTTGCCAAGAATAGCCCGGTCTCTTTCCTTGGCCGTGAGTGTAGCCAATCCTCTGGGCTCGTCGAAGCTTCGGACTGGCCGGGGACCTTTACGGTTAGCCGAGCTCGCCCTAGAGAACGTCGCCACAGGGGGAGACATAGCCACGATGTCGTAGTGGCCCGATTGAACTTTGTGAAGGTACTTCGCCCTCTCCTTGGAAGTAGCCAGGTCAATGGGCGGACTTCTCGCCAGATCCACACAAGAGATATCGATGTCGAGCCCGAAGGAAGAAACTAGCCGGCGGAGGTGGCTTTGGAAGCTGCCTAGCCTTTCTCTTCCCGAGAAGAGGTAGAGAGCCTGTAGCCGCCGGTGTGCAGGTGTCGCCTCAGGTGTAGCCGATGTAGCCGGCTCAGGCACCGGTAGTCAGTTGGCCGCTGTCGACGTCGACGGCGTAGCCGTGCCGGGGCAGTTGATAGCCGAATGCGGTCCCCGACACTTCGTGCAGACATGCACGAAGTGGCACTTATCCCCTTTCTTGCAGCCACCTTTCAAATTAAATCGAAAACATATCGGCTTATCATCCTCGGTGCGGTGGAAGGTAGCGGTCTTAGCCTTCTTGTTGCTATCCTTGCCGTCCTTGCCCTTGCCTCTGCCCTTGCCCTTCTTGTTGGGCTTCGCCGGCGGGGTGTTGGTGCTATCCCAGTTCCAGGGCTGCGGCCTTTTAGCACAAAGGGACAACGGAGTCGTGAAGTGCCGCTCCTTGGTAGCCGCGTCCTTCCAGGACTGGACTAGCGCGTCCGCGAAGGCTATCCCTTTGAGGACCATCTGCTTGTAGGCCTGTTTCCGGATAGCGTTCTCGTAGGATAGCACCAGGGTCCACGGGGGAGCAAGACTTCCGCTAGCCTCGTTGGACCGTAGCCCATAGCAAAAGTCGCCGAGCAGATAGTCTTTGTATTTCTCAAAGAGCTGGAAGTCGATATCCTTGAGTTCTGCTCGCCCTGGATGCTGGAGGCCTATCATGAGAAGTGCATTTTGCATGACTGTTAGCCGTAGCCGTAGCTGCTCCGGTCCGGATGGCATCGCCCCTTTCGAGGTAGCCTTCTTGAGCACGAGGGCGGTGCCCTTGCTATCCCACTGGGGAACTAGCACATCCGGGTCTATCTCGTCTCTGGACAGCACCTCGTTCAGGGGCTCCGCCCTGAACTCGCCCGTCTCTAGCTCGTGCAGCTTTCGCTCAATATATTCCTTAGCCGGAATATGCTTATCCTCGGGCTCGCCAAACTTCTGTGAGAAGGACTGGCGCATAGCCATGTATTCCGTTTGGGGGATGGGCTTAGCCCATTCCCGGACCTCGCTAGCCGCTTCTCTATCCGCCTGCTCGCGGGTTCTGGCCTGCGCGGCTCTCCATGCAACCACGAAGGCGGCCGCTAGCGCCCTGTTTGTTAGTGAGCTTTCTGGCTCTATCGAGAAGTCCTTGGCTAGCACCGACTTGAGGTCGGCTTCGTCCTTGAAACTCGCCGAAAACTTCGCTATCGTGTCTATCCCGGCTTTGAACAAGGTAGCCTGGGAGGTATCCGGGACCCGATTCTGGGTCAAAAGGTAGCGAAAATCCGTGGAGCCCTTCGCTAGCTCCGCTGGGTCGGGCAAGGAAGCCATTCTGGATTTAGCCCGCCAACGGGCTAGCTACCTTTCGGCTACTGTCGTTCTTGAAATCAAAAGCTCTAGCCATGTGGCCGTTCAGCAGGGCTTTCCCCCCCCTAGCCGGAGAGATGGGAAGGAAGGAGTATCAACCCGAGACCCCGGGCCCCCCCCCTTGGGAAAGAGGGAGTGCCCCCCCCGAGACCCGAGAGGCCGACCCCCCCCCCCCGTCCGAGGTTTCACGTACCCTGGGAAAACCTAGCCTGGCACTCTCTTCTTTCTGGCAAACGGAAGCACTAGCCGACATGAAGTGAGGTCCACACACTATCCGCTATTTTCGTCACTAGCCGCAAGTCTGGGAGATCTAGCCATACGACCGTGCTTTAGCCCGGACCCTTTCGGCCCCTGCCAGCTCCCTTAGCCGGGCCACCATAGCCGGACGGGGGCCGGCAGCTATTGCACGTATGGCCTCTATCCCCATGCGTATCCAGGCAGTACCACATCCTTTTGTTGCACTGCTCTAGCCGACAGTGATCACAGACCACTATACATCTGAAGATAGCCCCGGCAGGCTCCCATCGGCCTACCCCAGGGGTAGCCCCTTGGGGCCTGCACAATATCCATCCCTGTTCCGGGATAGCCTCTGTTAGCTCTTTTGCGTAGCCGGACCGGGTGCTAACCGCGATGAAGTCCTCATCCTCTAGCTTGTATATCCAGTTGGGGTCGTGTATCGCCCCCTTGCCGCTGACATCGCGGCCTCTATCCGACAACTGCGATAGCCTTCTATCCTGGCGACCGCCCTTCTCGTAGCTCCCCAGGGGCCACTGGGCCCTAGCCACATATAGCCAGGTCTGATCGATCATGCCGCTATCCGGGCCGAGTGGTCGCCCTTGGCTTGACTAGCCACTGGCGGGGGCGCCATTATCCGGTGCACCACATCGGGTTCTTCGCGAAGTAGCCGTTCGGTGGGCCTATCCAGGTTGATGTTCACCGCCGCTCCCTGCTGGAGCGCGGGCCTCTCCGGAGCTATCCGGCCGTCACCGGCCATAGCCTCCCACTGGGCCTCGTTGTATCGGCCCGCTCCTAGCCTTCTGTCCAGCGGGTGGCTGCTATCCGGGATGTAGCCACGGTCGCTATCCCCACCGCGTCCTTTGGTGGTGCTCTTAGCCTGCGGCCTCAAGGGCGGGAAGGGATCGTATCCCGGCTCGCCCTTGCGTGGCCGCCGCTGCTGCTGTGTATCCTGGTTGCTATCCGGACCATCCTGGAAGGTGCCTATCCGGAAGACCTCCTCCATCCTAGCCACATAGGCCGGGACGTCCGCCGGCGGGCCACGGTAGCCCTGCATGCATCTAGCCAAGAACTGCTTCAGGCTCTCGCCCTGGGCAGGGTACTCTGTACTCGCCCTTAGCGGTGTAGCCGTGGTCTCTGCCGCGGCTGCCCTAGCCTGCTGTAGCCCCGGACCCGGGTTGACGACCTGGGCCGGGTCTAGCCCAGCCGAGAACGGCAGGGTGGTAGCCGTTTCTTCCTTATCCGCTGCACTCCCCTGCCGCAGCCTTGGACTCTTGGACCGTCGGCGGGTCCCTAGCCGGCTTCTTGGGCCTCGCCGCTGCTGTGCTGGCCTCCTCTGCCAGAGGCTGGGGCTCCTCTTGCCTAGCAACAGGGGTAGCCGTGCCGCGGACCTCCGCCTCTAGCTCCTTGAGCTTAGCCATCATCTCGTGTAGCATGTCTAGCCGTTCGGGCGGCGGCCCGGCGCTAGACCAGGTAGCCTCCGGGGCCTCCCCCTGCCACGGTGTAGCCTCCAGCTCGTTATCCGTGACGCTATCCTCCTCCACATTCTCTCCTGGTCGGTGCGGTCGTAGCCCGGCCAGCTGCCGGTTCTTCTCTATCCTCTGCTCAAGGTATCTAGCCTCGGTGGTGGACAGGCTAGCCTCGAGCTCCGCAGAGATATCGTCCCAAGACCTAGCCCCTTGGAACTTGAGTAGCCTGGCAGATAGCCGGCCGCCAGGCTGTATGCTAGCCCCCCTGGCACTCGGCTAGCCCCATGTCCCTAGCCTTTCGCACTAGCTGGAGAAGCTCGTGCTGCTTATCCAGACTTAGCCGATCGTATATCTGTTCGGCCAAGCTCGCCGGGTCAGTCTCTAGCCAGTCCTCTAAGAGGCGTAGCACTTCTATCCGTTGCGCCTGGACGCTAGCCGACTCAGTCTGGTCTGCCCAGCTGGGGGCAGTAGCCATGTGCCGCTAGCCGGCCCGAAGGCACGCAGGCTCGCCCACCTAGCGTGGGCTCTCCAGAAAAGCTGGTGGTCCGTTACTCCACCCTAGCCACAGTAGCCGCGGCAAGTGCATTTGTGCCGTGCCCTAGCCCACAAGTGCAACTCAGCCGGACATGTGCGCATGCAGCTTAGCCTGCCTAAGAACCTCGCGGCCTACGTCCTAGCCAGCAGACAAGACAGCAAGTGCAACAACGTGATTCTCTCCTCTCTCTCTCCTCTCTTCTCTCCCCTTCTTTCTCCCCCTGGGCCCGCCGCCCCCGGAGAGATGGGAAGGAAAGAGTTTATCCCGAGAGGCCCCCCAGGACGTATCCCCCCGTTGTCCAGCCCCGCTGCTCTCCCGGCGTTTCTATCCCTTCAGGCAAAAGGCGGTCCCCAGCCTAACGGAATAGCCGGCAACGGAGCCATCGGCAACTGGGGTACTATCCCCGGAGGTACTCCCTGCAGCTCTGCTGCTGGGACCTCTCCGAAATCTTCTTCCTCTCCCTGCTCCGGCTTCTGGTCGCCGGTGCTAGCCTGAGAGGTGTCGCTATCACCAGACGGGGACTCTTCGCCTCGGCCTTTCGGCCAGCATAGCCTACAGACATGCGTGTACTGGTTGGGTTCGGGCCTCGCCGAAAACTCTTGGGAGTTCTCAAATATCCTACGGCGGCCCATCCAGCACCCGGCCTGGCCCCCCTTGTGTAGCCTGTACTTCTTCCCTGGAAGCTCAACTATGATATAGCTCGTGCACCTAGCCTTCTTAAGGAGCTGCCTCGGCCGGTTCCGGTTGGGTTCCGGTCCCAGCTCCGGCTCACTAGCCGAGGAGTCGGGTCTATCTTCGGGAGGATCGCTCGCCACGACTTCTTCAGGTATCCCCGGACCAGCCACCATCTCCACGATGCGCTCGCTAGCCCACTCTCGTCGCAGCTCTCCCGATAGCTTCTCAGCTTCCTGCTCGCTAGCCTTGCCAGTCCGGAAAAGCCAGCCACCAAGATCGCCGGCTATCTCCCTCTCGTCTAGCTGCTGTTCTCGGTCCCGAGCCCTAGCCGCCTCTGCATAGATAGCCTGGAGTCGGGCGACCCTTCCGCCATAGGAGCGGATGTAGGTATCCGAGCCCTCGGGCTTCCAGCGTCCTAGCATATCTCTATCTGCCGGCGGGATCGTAGCCTCGGGCAACCGTCGGGATCCCCACCATAGCCAGCAGCCCCGCTGTAGCCACCATCGCATCCGCGTAGGTAGCCATCTTCTTCTCCAGGGCGCCTCTCTCGCCTAGCCTTGGCATGAGATAGTCCCGCTGGTAGCCCGCGTGGTTCTTTAGCAGGTCGAAGCCCGCCTGTAGCCAGCCAGGGTGCTCGAAGTAGGGTGTCTCCGAGATGCATACGGGTAGCTCTCGTATGCGCCTGTTAGCCCCGGTGGTTTTGGTCCGCCGCAGGATGGTGGATAGCCGACCTTCCACCATAGCCAGTTCGTTTGGGACCATAGCCTGGAGGTCCGACCATCGCAAGCTGCCCCAAACCTTTAGGAGCTTAGCCCAGGCCCAAGCTCTCCAGCCGACGTTGTATCCAGGACCAGGCGCTCCCACCTAGCCGCAGGATATCGGGGGGCTCGCCGCGTCCAGGGCGCCTTCCAGGATAGCCTCTCGACGACCGTATCCTTGATCGCCCACGCTATCCTGCCTGAGGTAGCTCTCGACTCGGTCGCCCATTCCGCGACCCTCTCTATCCAGCTGATGGCCTTGAGGATCGCCTCGGGAACCGTTCGCCCGCAGGGCTCGTCGCCCCTAGCCATGATGTAGTCGGCCAGGTCGGCCGGTAGCCCAGGGGGGCGTCCACTCTTAGCCTCCCGTAGCCATAGCCGCCATCTCACGTGTATCGAGACGTAGCGCTTGAGAGTGCTAGCCCGGGTTTTCCCCGCTAGCGCCAACACCGCTCTATCCGGGTCCAGGCACCCCTGTAGCTTCTTCAGCACCGGCGCCTCGCACAATTCTAGCTCTTCCTTGAGCTTGATAGCCCAGGTTGCTTGTAGCCTTTCCTCCCTAGCCTGCGCCAGGGAGCCCTCGTTGACCAAGCGCTTCTGCCTATCCCCTTTCGGGGGCTCCGGCTCGCTATCTTCCTGAAGGTCGATGCCTTCGATCGCCGGCCGCTTGCTGAGGTTAGCCCAAGCTAGCGAAGTTGCTCTGTATCCCGACGATCTCTCCACCAGGTCTCTAGCTTCCTGGGCCTCTTGTATCCACAGGTAGATCGAGTCGCCGATGTACTCGTCGTAGCCAACGCCCAGCTCCTCAGCCACCTGGTGCCCAATATCTTCCGCGTCCTCTAGACCGAGGGTAGCCAGCTCAAGCACACCGAAGCCCCGCGACGCCAGATGCTCATGGCACCTATCCAGCACCGCACGCTTCTGCACAAGAGCGCTATCCAACAAGGACGGAAGACCGATGGGGGTCCCTACCCCTCCGGAGGGAGTAGCCGGCCCGACGTCCTGCTCTTCCGGCTCAGCCGTGGGCAAGACGGTTGGACTCCCTGGCTCCTCGCCCCCAGGACTAGCCGGAATCACCGTAGTAGCCGGAGACTGTGGGCTAGCCGTCCGCGAAGCAGAAGGGGAGCGCGGGGAGGCCATTCTCGCTTGGCTAGATAGCCAAGTTCCCCTTCTATCCCCCTCTACTTCAAAATTACCCCCCCTGATGGGGGACTTTATCCAGAATGGCCACGGTCACACACCGTCGTAGCCATTCCAAGTCACTGCTATCCTGTCTTCGCACGTCAGAGGCAACTCTCCTGCGAGCGACGATAGCGAACGAAACTTCGTTTCTAGCGAAGCTACCTTCGATAGCTTCGAGTAGTAATAGGTAAGCTAGCACACATAGTCGTAACTCGTTCCTCGTCACGAGGTACATTCCAAGCATGGAATTGAAATGTATCAGGGAGTCCTTCGTGGACCCTGGGACTGTAGTCCACTGATCTACTGGACTCAGAATACGCGCAACCATGCGCAAGACCCAAGGGACTTCTCACTGATGTGCGCCCATCACTTCCAGACAGGCCTTCCACAGGAGGTACTGGACAGTATCGTACTCACTGGCGCCGAAGAGTACCACTACGAACAGTCAGTACCAAACCTGGTAAACTCGACTGGACTCTCCAGAGAGATGTGCCTCCACATTCTGGCTAAGGTCAATCAGATCGGCAAGTGGATGGCGCATCTAACCCGACACCTCTCCAAGGATCGGCCAGATTTATTTGTAGGTAAACACAATTACCTGCTACCTCTGGATTTACTTGCAGAGAATCATCTCGCAAAATACTCGCCTCAAGAAATGGCGCTTGCCGTCATTCTAAACTCGAAGCAGAGGTTCGTGGTCGTGATGGACTATATCAAGAATGATCGTTCTGTTTCGACCGAACCCAGCTCTACTATTCCCCGAGATGCTGATGTGTCAAAAATGACACGGATCTACCTAGCTGCAGTCGGGGGACACAGCGAAAGACATTCTCTAACCAGAGAAGAAGAACCAGATCCAGAGGAACATAGGCCACGGTCACAGATGACCGTAGGCGATTTCATGGCATCGGGGACAAGTCCAGTGCAATCCCTTGCACAGCGACAGTCCACGAATGCATCGATACCTGTCGGAATGAACGATTACGTCCAACAGGACGAACGGTGTTACATCATGCATGCCACAGACCTAGAGGCCCTCGCGCCGATTCTGAGGCATGGTCTCGTTCCCTCTTCTCTCTTGAAGCAAGTGGTCACATCAGGAAGCTATCAAGCTCTTGTGACGGAGAACGGACGTCCCAACAGGGACACAGTTCAGTTCTCTCTACTGAACCTCGTCCGTCCCACCGCCATAGGACTAAGGCGAAATAAGCCACTCCTACTCGTTTTTGATGCCACAAACGTGGCTAATGCGGTAACAAACTTGTGGCGTTCGGAAGGCGGTATGTTCGCCACTCCTGAAGTGGTGCAAGCCCACACCATCAGCGCTATGTTTGCACCTACAGAGCAACTCTGGGTGTCTGAACAATATGATGAACTTAAAAAGGTTCGAGCCTGGTGGAGTGACTATTGCAACGAAGAAATGCCTTCATTGACACACATGTCAAGGAAGTGGTGTGAGAATCATGGAAGAACTCTCGAAGAAGAATTGCTAAAAATGGCAAGGAAGCGTCAACCTCCTGAGCCTCCAAAGGCCAGATCTTCTCACAAGAAGTCCTTCCCTCTTCCACAGTCTGAAAACCTGAGAACTCCGAACACGGAGCATCCTTTCTCTGCAAGCGAGGTACCTCCGAAAACGGAGACCACAGTAGAGGAGGCTTCTGCATCAGTAGGAGTGCATCCTAGATCGAAACTTGCAAGAAAGGCAGAGGCTGAACAGAATCCAGACAGCCTTATGGGCAGACTCTGGAACGCAGATGGCACTGCGAGTGCTGAAGAGGTTCTCACAACTACGACTTCTCACAAACCGCCAGATCCTATCCAGGATACTGCTGAGAATGTCATTCCTCCCAAGGAAGAATCATCTTCCGGAGAGACAGAGCCCGAAGAACCAGATCCTGACCAGGATGATGATGATGGCTCAGAATCAAGCTCTTCCTCATCCTCTTCAGAACTGAGGGTAGATGTCAATCCGACATCACCCGGGATACCTGTTTCTTCGGAGCCTGCAACTTCTTCCAAGAAGAGCAAGACGAAGACACCATCTGAGGAACTCGAAGAAGGAATGAGAAAGGCAAATCTTGACTCTCTGATGTCAGAAACCGAGTTCATTCCGAGTTCGGACGAAGAGCCACCTAAACCTAAAACTCCTCAAAAGGAGAAGGACAAGTTCGTGGTTATCTTCGATCCTGAGACAGGTGGTCACTACCGAGTTAATCGGAGTAAACTGAACCTCGATTACGAGGAACCGGCAGACGATGAAGATCTCCTCGAAGAGCGAGAGCGTATCAACGCTAGGCTCATCAAGGAAAATAAGAAACACGTCAATGCTCAATCAAGGCTGAATGCAGCCGCGAAAGAGGAGGTAAAAGAAAGGATCCACGTCTGTCGATGGAATCGCAAGAGGCAGAAGCCTCTCATGATCAAAGATTCCGAGGCCCCAGACGACGAGGAGTGGGACCAGCCTCGTGAGAGCGCTGCATCCTCCTCTGAACCTCCTAAAAAGGAGAGAGTCGTAAGGATCCGGAAAACAACCATGAGCCTTAATCAGAAAATAAGACTCCTTCCGCGTCCGGAAGTCACACGCTGTCACCTGTGTAATCAAACAACAGGTTACTTCTGCTACCAATGTGGAAGTATCGTGTGTGCAGACTGTCGACTTACCCCACAGGGTAAACAGTCTATGTGCTCATGTGTCTTACCTGTTGATTGCCTCGAAAGGTCAAATGTTCCTGCTGGAATGTCCCCAGACGAGCGTCGTGCAGTCTATGAGGCTGTCCTCAATGATGAGGATATTAGTCTGGCGATGACCGCAATCAACAATTATTGTGCCATAGCACGAGAAAACTTTGTATACGCCAACCCTGGCGTCAATCCAAATACTATTCCGGACATTAGGAGCAACCCTTCAAGGACTTATACCAGTTCGTCAGACGCTCCAACTCTGGAGGAATACAAAAGGATTAACAAGGAGCACATCAACATCCGCGATTCAAGAACATGCCATCCGGCATCATTTCTTGCCCTAACCGGACATGAATCGAAGGATGTACTGGATGCTCACTACGAAATTGTCCGAAAACGGATGGGAGGCGTAGGTGAGCTAAAGGATTATATTGAAGGATCCAACCCAGACGCAGCCTCTCTAGGCGTTGTCGTGTGTAACTGGGGAAACATGGATCGAGCTCCTGTCCCAGCGGGTAATCCCAAGAAGAAACTCAAACCTGAGAAGGGATTCGACTACCATCCACTTATCGACATGTGCTTCAACAATTCAGCACATATCACCCTCGTACTCGAGGCAGCAGCATTGACATCGGATCACAGCATCAAGGCCATGCAGAAATTTGATTATCGAGGCATGCTGATCCACACACCGGCTAACGAGCCGATGGCACCATCCATGTACTTGGGCGTAAAAGGAGATCCGACCACGGATATCGCCCTGATACATCATTTTTATAGGCACCGAACGGTGCGACCTAAGGATGGTGGAGCTAAACGCCAGATATGGGCCGTACACGGTGCGGTATGCCGGCTAACGTTTGGCTATCATTCGGCCATTCCCGAGGCAAGAGAATGGGTACACCCGAACACGGGTCAACGCATGACTCGACAAGAGTACATCGAGCACATCGGGACAGACCCTCTCAAGGGTAGAGATCCTGATGCCGATGGACCTCAGAAGTGCTCGTACCTAACGCCAGATTCTTGGCTTCAGTTGACAGAATTGAGTCCTTCGCCAATTCTGTGTGAATGGAATGGGCATGTCGAGGGCGAGGAGCCTCGAACCGAGGACTTCGAGACGTATGCTGAGATCTTCGCAACCGAAGCTCCAACTGATCTCAATGAGCTCTGGTGTACAAAAGGACCTTACAAGGTCGTCACCATTGCCATTGTGCATTTTAATTCTTTTATGACCCATAAGGAACAGCAGAGACGTGAATACGTCAATGCCTTCCTGGATGAGGTACTTCCATTCAAACCAGATATCATTGCTGGGGACCTCAACAACATCGCAAGCAGACTCACCCTAAAGGGTGGCGATGTGCATCCCAGGAATAGCCTCTTTACTCTCTCACTAGAGAAAAAGCTGGCAGCATTCAATCACAAGACAGACAGGCACTCACAAGTGCGATACTCCTGCATCAATAATTCAGACCAGCACAGACTGGATTATGCCAACAGGCTCCTACCGGATGCAGAGGACAGATATGCAGACCTTGACTGCATAAACGCCTATATCTTGGACTGGGGTAAAACGCCGCACACGGCGACTCCGAGTCACAAGAAGATCACCCCAGCCGTCGAAAGGACGTACTGGGAGCGGGTCTCAGACAGGTGGCACGAGACCAACAGAATCAGGGAAATCGATGCCCGTCTACATATCTCTACCAAGGGATATTATTCCACTTTTTCCAATACCGACCTTTGGTTGGCTCCCTCCGACAAAGATTGGCATAGCCCACTAGGGTTCACAATCCAACCTATGATCACCAAAGGGAACCACAACAGGTCAAACGAGCAAGTGCAGAAAATCGCTAAAAAGCGACAAGAGCATAACCAACGGCTAGCCGAATATCGGCAGTCACACGAACATTTCACATATTCTTCCGGTAACAACTGGTGGGATAAACCACGACCATCAGGTCGTTCTCAGTCGTACAACAGGTGGTGGGAGAGGCCACAACCCGAACGTCCAAATGAGCCTCCAAATCCTCCACCAGGAAGAGAGCGGGCATCCTCTTCATCCGACCAACACGATCTACCAAGATCGAGGTCCAGAAATCAAAGACCGAATGTGGTCGAAAAGCTCAACATGTCTTTGGATGAGCTCAACGAAATCGATGAAGAGAAGTCACCAACTCAGAGTGACATCGAGGAGCATGAGCGCGAGACATCAAACCTGATGGATGCGCAAAGAGCAGAGGAAGAAGAAGATGAATCCTCAGGCAGGAGGAGAAGAAAATCTTCGCGTCCACCATCAGCACCAAGTGCAAAGGCAGTCAAAACTGCTGCGACAGCAGCTGGAGTATCAGGATGGTTCGGACACCCCAAACGTGGGGGAGCAAATGCAGAACCAACGGAGACCGATCATTCCTCGCTGCCAGAATCACTAACAAGTGATGAGTTTTCCTTCTTCAGCATTGCATGGAATGTTTTCCTCTTGCTGATGGGGCTCCGGTGGATGTGGAAGCAATTGACGAGAGCTCCAGTTCAGTGTATGGAGCACCCACCGAAGCCGAAGGCAGCAGCCAAACAAAGTGCTCCTTTCCTCGAACCCGAGGACGAGCCTGAGTCGAGAGACCTGACAGAACCCAACAGGGTTAACTCAGGAGAATCAACGGATCTGCGACCAATCTGGCATACTCCAAGTAGCCAGTGCTATCATCTCTCCAGCGAATGCCATCAGCTAAGACAAGCGAGAGATAAGTCGCGAAAGATTCTCTGCAAAACATGCTTCCATGCCGTAACAACGGCGGAGATTCGAAGAAACGATATCTTCAACAGAGGTGATACACGACCACGTGGCACCGAAAGAGACATTGACCGCCTCCGAGCCTATGAAAACTCGAGCAACATCCCACAAATGAGAAGTTTGTTTCAAGATGCTCTTCATGCACAAATGGCTGAAGAAGCCCTAGGTGTGACACACACCACGTTCTCCAAGAGCTCAACTGCCAAGGCTCGAGGTCAAGCTGCATTACCTAGTGCAAAACCATCAGCCTCTTCGGCAATGCCATCAGTGCCTTCCAAGGCAGCCTGCATCTCACCTCCTCCGAAACATCCGCCGCCAAAGGCCAAGGCATCCTCTCAAGGATCGGCTTCTGTACCCTCAGTGAGACCAAAAGGTCCTACACGACGAGGTGGCATGAACAAGCGCATTCAGCGCAAGGCCATCAAGGCAGCACATGAGCAAGGACTCAGCAATCAGGCAGAAGCTGCTCTTGATGAAACCAGTCTTGGTTCGGCTACCAATCAGATGTGCAGAAACATTATTAACAGGCACATCGATTCAATCAATCAAACTATACAGTCAACCGAACAGTTCCACCAAAGTATGCTACAGCATATCGAAGGCTTCGACGAGGAAGAAGTCTTCAGCACAGAGTTTATTCCCGTCATTGAAGTACTCCGACGAAGCCTCACAGGCGATGGAGCAATCGTCATAAATGACGACGACATGACGGTAACCATGCCACTACCGAGGTATACAAGCATCCGCAACTCAACAATGGCTCTGAGTGACTCTACACAGAGGGACAGAAACGAAAGAAAAGAGCACATCGAGAAGCATGTCGATACTCTATCCAGAGTACAGATCCTTGTCACAGCATTACAAAATGCAAGGACAATCTTCAACCAACTGCTACATAACTCTCTTGAAATCGAGAGAAGACACAACAATCTCCGGAATGTTCTGGAGAACCTCTTCGACGATCCAAGTGCTGAGGATGACTCAGAAGAAGAGGAAGAGGAAGATGACGGCCCACCGTCACCATCAACACACCATCATTGGGATAGCAGACATGCTAATGCTTTATCTCCATCAGGAGACGAGTCAGAGCACTCCTGGCCATCCTCTGATGGACAAGACCGCCAAAGGGCAAAAGCGAAAGCAAAGGCTAAACAGCCAGCATGTCCTCAAGGTTATCCCAAGGCAACCAGCTCACAAGCTGCGCCAAAAGCTAAGGCAGTGCCAGAAACATCCGATCACGGATATGGCATTCCAGATGCTGCTTATACCAGAGCTGAGAATCGGTTCCTTGGTATTTACTCCAGCAGTGAGGAAGACCATTCAGACCCGGATGAGCCTCATCCGAACGCCTATAGCAGATCCTATGATCCAAACCTGGATCGGGCACAGAGGTGACTGACTCTCAGCAGCAGCACAAAAAGAAATCCAAGCTCTAACAAGAGTTCAGTGAGCCGTTGCATAATTCGAAGTAGAAGTAGCAGTCGTAGATCTGATCATGTACAGAAGATCTCTCTCTGACAGGACTCATGCTTCAAGACTCTAAAAGGAGTGAGTGTGACTTTTCATGACTAATGGCATGTCTAAGATACTGACCTTTTTATGAGTCCATACTCCGCAAACACTGAATACGGTGAGCACTTTATTCGTATATGTGTGAACACGCGGCCATGCTTTCAGTAAAAGAAAATTGTTGTCTGTTTGTTTACTTAAACCTCTAAAGGGGTAGTACTTACAGCAATGTCTTGGTCGCATGCTCACATATATACATTCCGCTGCTCACTGGTTCAAGTGGTTTTACCGACTTGTAGCAAGCTCTCTCTGAATAGCAGAACAAAACAATCGCTGTCCGTGTGCTGGGCGTTGCCTTAGATCCCACGGGACTCAAACTGGTCATACACTCCCACAGGAGTAATCCTAAAGGGGTGTATCGGCTCACCCCACCCCCTTTGACAAAGGGGGGCTTAAGCCCCCCTTGAAGCCCCCCTTTAAGCCCCTTTAGAGCCCCCTTTAAAGGGGTCTCCCCTAAGGGGGGGGGGTGAGCCGATACACCCCTTTAGGATTACTCCTGTAGGAGTGTATGACCAGTTTGTGTCCCGTGGGATCTAAGGCAACGCCCAGCACACGGACAGCAGTTGTTTGTTCTGCTACGCAGAGAGAGCTTGTTGTCAAGTCGGTAAAACCACTTGAGCCAGCGAGCAGCGGAATGTATACATGTGAGCATGCGACCAAGACATTGCTGTAAGTAATACCCCTTTGGAGGTTTAAGTAAACAAACAGACACTAATTTTCTTTTACTGGAAGCATGGCCGCGTGTTCACACATATACAAATAAAGTGCTCACTGTACTTAGTGTTGCGGAGTATGGACTCATGAAAAGGATGATATCTTAGATATTCCATTAGTTATGAAAAGTACACACTCACTCATTTTAGAGTCTTCAAGCATGAGTCTTGTCAAAGAGAGATCTTCTGTACATGATCAGGTCTGTGACTGCTACTTCTACGTCGAATTATGCAACAGCTCACTGGACTCTTGTTAGAGTATATATTTCCTTTCGTGCTGCTGCTGAGAGTTATTCACCTCTGTGCCCGATCCAGGTTTGGATCATAAGATTTGCTGAGGGCATTCGGATGAGGCTCACCCGGGTCCGAATGGTCTTCCTCACTACTAGAGTGAATACCAAGGAACCGATTCTCAGCTCTGGTGAAGGCGGCATCTGGAATGCCATATCCGTGGTCGGATGTTTCTGGCCCTGCCTTAGCCTTCGGTGCAGCTTGTGAGCTGGTTGCCTTGGGATAGCCTTGAGGACATGCTGGCTGTTTAGCCTTTGCCTTTGCTTGTCCATCGGAAGATGGCCACGAGGTTTCTGACTCGTCTCCGGACGGAGATAAAGCGTTGGCATGTCTGTTATCCCAATGCTGATGTGTTGATGGTGACGGTGGTCCGTCGTCCTCTTCTTCCTCTTCTTCTGAGTCGTCCTCAGAACTTGGATCGTCGAAGAGGCTCTCCAGGACATTCCGGAGATTGTTGTGTCTCCTCTCGATTTCGAGCGAGTTGTGGAGGAGTTGATTGAAGATCCTCTTTGCATTTTGCAATGCAGTGACTAGAATCTGTACTCTGGATAGAGTACTGACATGCTTTTCAATGTGTTCTTTTCTTTCGTCTCTATCCCTCTGGGTAGAGTTTCTCAGTTCCATCGTATAATTGAGGATGCTTGTATACCTCGGCAGTGGCATGGTTGCCGTCATGTCTTCGTCATTTATGACGATTGCTCCATCGCCTGTAAGGCTTCTTTGTAGTACCTCGATTACGGGAATAAACTCGGTACTGAAGACTTCTTCCTCGTCGAAGCCTTCGATATGCTGTAGCATATTTTGATGGAACTGTTCGGTTGACTCGATAGTGTGATCGATTGTCTCGATGTGCCTGTTGATAATGTTTCTGCACATCTGATTGGTAGCCGAACCAAGACTGGTTTCACCAAGAGCTGCATCTGCTTGATTGCAGAGTCCTTGCTCATGGGCCGCCTTGATAGCCTTGCGCTGGATGCGCTTGTTCATGCCACCTCGCCTTGTGCGACCTTTTGGTCTTGCCGAAGGTGCGGAAGCCGATCCTTGAGAGGATGTCTTGGCTTTTGGCGGCGGATGTTTCGGAGGAGGTGAGATGCCGGCTGCCTTGGAAGGCACTGGTGGCATTGCCGAAGACATTGATGATTTCGCACTTGGCAGTGCTGCTTGACCTCGGGCCTTAGCTGTTGAGCTCTTCGGAAACGTGGTGTATGTTACACCCATGGCTTCTTCGGCCATTTGTGCATGAAGAGCGTCTTGAAACAAACTCCTCATTTGAGGAATATTGGTCGAGTCTTCATAGGCCTGGAGGCGATCGATGTCTCTTTCGGTGCCACGTGGTCGTGTATCACCTCTGTTGAAGATATCGTTTCTTCGGATCTCCGCCGTTGTTACGGCATGAAAACACGTTTTGCAGAGAACCTTTCGCGACTTATCTCTCGCCTGTTTCTGCTGATAACATTCGCTAGAGAGATGGTAGCACTGGCTACTTGCAGTATGCCAGATTGGTCGCAATTCTCTCGATTCTCCCGCATTAACCCTGTTGGGTCCCGTCAGGTCTCTCGACTCAGGCTCGTCCTCGGGTTCGAGGAATGGAGCACTTTGTTTGGCTGCTGCCTTCGACTTCGGGCGCTCCATGCATTGAACAGGAGCCCTTGTGAGCTGCTTCCACAGCCACCGAAGTCCCATTAGCATGAGGAAAATATTCCAGGCAATGCTAAAGAATGAATATTCTTCACTTGGTAGTGAATTGATCATTGGGGAATGATCGCCCCCTGTCGGCTCTGCATTTGCTCCTCCACGTCTGGAGTGTCCAAACCATCCCGACAGTCCTGCTGCTGCTGCTGCAGCGGTCTTAACTGCTTTTGCACTAGGTGCGGATGGTGGACGCGATGATTTCCTTCGCCTCCTGCTGGAGGATTCTTCTTCATCTTCTTCAGTTCTCTGAGCGTCCATCAGGTTTGATGTCTCCCGCTCGTGCTCTTCGATGTCACTCTGAGTTGGCGACTGCTCTCTGTCGACTTCCTGGAGCTCGTCGAGTGACATATTGAGTTTCTCGACCACGTTTGGTCTTTGTGGTCGGGACCTAGATCTAGGTAGATCCTGTTGTTGAGATGAAGAGGATGCTCGCTCTTCTTCTGGTGGAGGATACGGCGGCTCGCTCGGACGTTCCGGCTGTGACTTCTCCCACCATCGGGAATAATTATAATGACGACCTGATGGTCGTGACTTGTCATACCAGTAGTTACCGGCGGTGTAAGTGAAGTCTTCATGTGACTGTCGGAACTCTGCCTGCCGTTGATTGTACTCTTGTCGCTTTTTAGCGATTTTCTCCACCTGTTCATCTGATTTGTTATGCCTGCCCTTGGTATTCATATGTTGGATTGTGAATCCGAGGGGGCTATGCCAATCTTTGTCGTTTGGAGAAAGCCACAGGTCTGTGGTTGAAAAGGTGGAGTAATAGCCCTTGGTTGTAATGTGAAGACGGGCGTCAATTTCATTGGTCCGGTTGATCTCGTGCCAGCGGTCTGAGACCCGTTCCCAATAGGTCCTTTCGACGGCAGGAGTTATCCTTTTGTGACTCGGAGTCGCCGTGTGCGGCGTTTTACCCCAGTCTAGGATGTATGCGTTAATGCAGTCGAGATCTGCATATCTGGCCTTCGGCTCCGGTGGGAGCCTATCGGCATGAGCCAGCCTGTGCTGGTCTGAGTTGTTGACACAGGTATATCGCACTTGTGAGTGCCTGTCTGTCTTGTGATTGAAAGCAGCCAGCTTTTTCTCTAGTGAGAGACTGAATAGGCTGCTTCTGGGATGCACATCGCCACCCTTTAGGGTGAGCCTGCTTGCGATATTATTGAGGTCTCCAGCTATAATATCTGGTTTAAATGGAAGAACCTCATCTAAGAATGCATTCACGTACTCACGTCTCTGTGTTTCCTTATGGGTCATGAAGGAGTTGAAATGCACAATGGCAATGGTGACGACCTTGTAAGGTCCTTTTGTGCACCAAAGTTCGTCGAGATCAGTTGCAGCTTCGTTTGCGAAGATTTCTGCATAAGTCTCGAAGTCCTCGGTTCGAGGTTCTTCTCCTTCGACATGACCGTTCCACTCGCACAGGATCGGAGAAGGATTCAATTCCGTCAACTGGAGCCAAGAATCTGGCGTTAGGTACGAGCAGTCCTGTGGGCCATCGTCATCAGGATTCTTACCCTTGAGAGGGTCTGTCCCAATGAGTTCGGTGTACTCCTGTCGAGTCATGCGTTGACCCGTGTTCGGGTGCACCCATTCTTTGGCCTCAGGAATGGCCGAATGATAGCCAAACGTTAGCCTGCACACAGCGCCGTGTACGGCCCATATCTGGCGCCTTGTTCCACCATCCTTCGGTCGCACCGTTCGGTGCCTGTAAAAATGATGGATAAGCGCAATATCCGTGGTCGGATCTCCCTTGACGCCAAGATATACTGACGGTGCTGGCGGCTCGTTAGCCGGCGAGTGGATCAACATTCCTCTGTATTCAAATTTTCGCATCACTTCGATGCTGTATTCTGATGACAGGGCACCTGCCTCGGTTACGAGGGTAATATGTGCAGAATTGTTGAAACACATGTCAATCAGAGGATGATAGTCGAATCCTTTCTCAGTTTTGAGCTTTTTCTTGGGATTGCCGGCTGGAACAGGAGGTCTGTCCATATTTCCCCAGTTACACACGATAACACCTAGAGATGCTGCGTTGGGGTTGGATCCTTCGATGTGATCCTTCTGTTCACCTACGCCTCCCATCCGGTTTCGGACAATTTGGTAGTGTGCATCCAACACATCCTTGGTCTCATATCCGTTCAGAGTAAGAAAAGATGCCGGATGGCATGTCTTTGAATCTCTGACATTGATGTGTTCCTTATTAATCTTCTTGTATTCCTCCAGGGTTGGAGCTTCGGTTGTACTTGTGTACGTCCTTGCAGGCATACTTCGGATGTCAAGAACTGTGGATGGATTCACGCCAGGATTGGCTTGCATGAACTTGTCTCGGGCTATCGCACAGTATTTGTTGATTTCAACTGTTGCCTGCTCAGCATCTTCATCATTGAAGATTGCCTCGTACACTGCTCGACGCTCGTCGGATGACATCCCTGCAGCAACCTTAGACTCTTCGAGACAGTGGACTGGAAGGATGCAATTGCACATCGACTGTTTACCCTGTTGGGTAAGTCTACAGTCTGCACACACGATATTTCCGCACGAATAGCAAAAGTAACCTGTCTCGTTGTTGCATATGAAACAACGAGTGATATCTGGACGCTGCATCAGTCTTATCTTCTGATTGAGACGCATGATGGTTTTCCGGACACCTATTGTTTTCTCCCTTTTGCGAGGTTGAGAGGAGGAAGAAGCGGCCTCCTTGGGCTGATCCCACTCCTCATCGTCCGGGGCCTCGGAGTCCTTAATCATTAGAGGCTTTTGCCTCTTTCGATTCCATCTGCAGACGTGGATTCTTTCTTTCACAGCTTCCTTCATAGCTGGATTAGCCCTTGACTTGGCTACCACATGTTTGCGGTTTTCCTTGAGTCGAGCACTAATACGTTCTTGCTCTTCAAGAAGATCCTGGTCGTCTGCAGGCTCCTCGTATTCGAGGTTGAGTTTACTCCGATTGACTCTAAAATAGTTCCCACTGTCAGGATCACAAAGAACCACGAACTTGTCCTTCTCCTTTTTAGGAGTTTTAGGTTTCGCTGGTTCTTCGTCTGAGCTCGGGATGAACTCAGCCTCGGATGAGTGCGTATTAAGATTGAATTGCCTCATTCCTTCGGCAAGTTCCTGAACAGGCTCCGAGGAAGCAGCTTCTCTAGAAGTTGCCAGATTGACATCCACCCTTAATTCCGAAGAGGATGATGATGAATTTGACTTTTCTGAACCAGATTGTTCGTCTGATTCATCTTCCTCATCCTGGGTAGGATCCGGTTCCTCGGGCTCTGTCTCTCCGGAAGATGATTCTTCCTTAGGAGGAACTGCATTCTCCGCGGTATCCTGCATAGGATCTGGAGGTTTGTGAGAAGTTGTTGTGGTAAGGACTTCTTCCGCGCTGGCAGAACCATCTGCGTTCCAGAGCATCCCCTTAAGCCTGTCTGGATTCTTGTCAGCTTCAGCTTTTCTCGCAAGTTTAGATCTTGGATGGACTTCTGCTGAAGCAGAGGCCTGTTCCATAGTGGTCTCCGTTTTCGGAGGTACTTCACCTGCAGAGAAAGGATGCTCCGTGTTCGGAGTTGCGTCACCTCCAGTGAGCGGAAGAGAGAAGAACTTTTGCTGAGAGGACCTCGCCTTAGGTGGTTCAGGCGGTTGTCTTCTTCCAGACTTCCCTGCCATTTTTAGCAACTGAGTCTCTAAGTCTCTAAGTCCTTTCCATGGTTGTCACACCATGCCCTTGACCTGTGGGTCAATGAGGGCATTTCTTCGTTGCAATGGTCTGCCCACCAGGCGCGAACCCTTTTGAGTTCTTCATATTGTTCCGACACCCATAACTGTTCAGTGGGTGCGAATATGGCGCTGATGGTGTGAGCTTGGACCACGTCCGGGGTGGAGAACATCCCACCCTCGGAACGCCACAGGTTTGTGACTGCATTCGCCACGTTTGTGGCATCAAAAACGAGTAGTAGAGGCTTGTTAGCCCTCAGTCCAATAGGGTTTGGTTTGTCCAGTTTCAAGTGAGTAAACTGGACGGTGTCCCTGCTGGAACGTCCATTCTCGTTGACAAGAGCTTGGAAGCTCTCTGAAGTGACAACCTTCTTAAGAATGGATGAAGGTACGAGACCATGCCTCAGAATTGGCAGGAGTGCCTCGAGGTCCGTAGCGTGCATGATATAGCAGCGGTCGTCCTGTCGGACGTAATCCTTCATTCCTGTTGGCCTTGGGGCATTTGTGGACTGCCGCTGTGCCTTTGATTGCACTGGATGAAGGCCCGATGCCATATAATCACCTACGGTCATTTGTGACCTTGGCCTATGTTCCTCTGGATCTGGTTCATTTTCTCTTGATAGAGATTGTTTTTCACTATGTCCTCCGGTTGCGGAGAGGTAGACCTTTGCCATTTTTGACACATCTGCGCTCTGGGGAATTGTGAGACCGGGTTCGGTCTGTACCACACGACCATCGCGTTCATAGTCCATGACGACTACGAACCTGGCCTTTGAGCCATCTCTTGCGGGGAATACTCGGCCTTGATTCTCCGCAAGAACATCCAGAGGCAAAAGGTAGTTGTGACTACCGCGAAACAAATCTGGCCGTTCCTTGGAAAGATGTCTGGTCTTATGTGCCAGCCATCTGCCGACTCGATTGGTCTTGGCCAAGATATGGAAGCACAGCTCCATAGAGAGCCCTGTCGCTTGTACCAGGTTTGGTACTGACAGTTCGTAGTTGTACTCTCCAGAGCCTCTAAGTACCACACTGTCTGTTACCTCCTGTGGGAGGCCTGTTTGCAGGTGGTAGGCACACATGAGTGCAAAGTCCCTTGGCTGTTGTTGATGCATGGATGCATTCTGCTTGTAGTAGATCAAAGGACTGCAATCCCAAGGTCCTTGAAGGATTCCTTGGTACATGTCTATTCCATGTTTGGAAATTGGCCTGAGCCTTGCTCCATCGGCATGTCCTTGACGGGATATCATGAATGATAATTCCCGAGGTTCAGGGTTCACAATACGCTGTTGATTAATGAAGACAACAGCACGCTGTTTCTCTTTCTTGTGAACTCTCTGGGCACCGTAATCGGTGTTTCTTAACGCCTGCTGGCGTGTTTCAGGGAACGGGGAATCCATGTGTGGATGTCGTCCCTGATGTGCCGCCACTGCGCCTGGTAAGGCGTGTCCATGTCTCGTGTTGAAATTTGACTTAGTGCTCATTACGGCTCTTAGGTCGAGAGTCTGGGCCCAAAGGCAGGTATGCTGCAAAAGCTGGTGGTTGTGAGGCTCGAAGCTGAGAACGGCTGCGGAATACACAACTGGAAAGGCTCCCACTGACCCGCCTGCCTTCTGTAGATGACTTCTGTGCTGAGTGTACTTGTCAGATTGCGGCAAAAGTGCAGACAGCGAATGCATATGCCCTCATGAACATGACTGTTAAAAGAAAACAATCGGTGGACACACCTAAAACCTGCCTCAGAAAACAAAAATCCATTTCGCTAATCTTGCTGGCTCAGGGGCCCAGCTTTTTTGCAGGTACGTCCGACTGGCCAAGTCGGATATCCCATCTGCAACCATAGCTTCGTTGCACACGGTAGGTCGCAGATGCCGTGTGCCCCTGCAAACTTAAAAACGAAAGGAGCATGAAAACAGGAAAAATCCATGGGTCAAAGCATGTACCTACAAAGGTTTGCAAACAGAAACACCAAAGAAAAGTGGACATGTGAATGCAGGTTTGTCGCATGTACAGCAGAATAACACAAACAGGCCCCCGAAGGGGCACAGAAGCTTCAAGGTGCACGTCTTTTGCGACTGTTCCCAATCATCGTGTTAGCAGCATGCCTATTCACGTCTACGCTTCTTGATGGCTCTCTCACTGCGGTCAATAACCTGGTGGTAATAGCATCGGCAATGATTGTGACCTTCGTCTGCTCGAGCACATACCCGGCCACAGTTCGTATGAGAGCACAATCCTGAGCATCGTGACATCCTTTGTTGAAAATCCGAAGAATCACGTAGGATTTCGACAACACGAAGCATCAACCGAATAAGGTCTTGTGGGTGGATGTCATTAGAGCGAAGAGCATCGAGGGCATCGGCAGCTGATGTTTGCACAATATCCTCCAAATTGTCATCGCTGGCTCGCCTCGACCCTGGTTCATAACGAAGAGTACGACGACCACTGGACGACATGATTACACACTGAGACTTCAATAAGCTTGAGCACTGCACATCATCACGAGAGAAGGCAATACCTAGGGCCACATGTCAAGACTCGCATGACAAAGGACACCATTTATTCTCATGTGGCGTGATCCACTCAAGTCCAGGTCGTATCTACACTTTACAGTGGGTGAACAATGCGGCGCACATTAAGATCATCGATGAAAGCCGATCCAATACGCACTCGATCTTCATTGGAGTGGTGAATCCATTCCACATTTGCATGGCGCACTTGGGCAAGACGCCAAAGCTGTTGAATATTGAAGAATGTGCGATCGCCAACCAATCGGATAATAGTGTAATACCATTCTTTGCATACGGACGCAAACACCACAATATGAGGTAATGCGGGAGCTTCACACGTAATCGGCGTGTACACGCTGGGTCCTTGCATAAAGAACTCCCATACTTCAGCACGAAGATCCATACCTTCTGTTCTGCATTGTGTAACAAACTGTTCAAGATCATACATCGTATGGAATCCATGTCTGCGAAGAGTAACATCCAGAGTCTCAAGTGGATCCAATGGTGGAAAGGTGAAGAAGAAAATAATATGGCGTCGGGTGCTGATGAAAGTCAGCACTTTCTCGGTCAGAACAGTAAGTTCCCACATGGCGTCGAGGAAATGTCTACAACCTTCAGAAGGCACTACGAAAACATTCGGGCTCACATCCTGCAGTAAAAGAAGGACAACTTTTTGATTGCAAAAGCAACAAAAACTCATGAGCTCGCATAACGAACCGCAATACAGCATTTATTTCTTTGATCAGCACACTGCTCAAGTTCACCACGATGATTCGTGTGGCCAGGTTCTCACAAAGTGAACGGACTGCGTAGTATGCGGAAAGGCAGCAACTCGAGAAATCGAAGATGTGAATGGTAAATGTTGACCAAATTGCCTTAATTGGAAGGCGTTCAAACGGGGTGGAATCCCCGTACGGTTCGCAAGCTCATCGCAAACCTTCCTCTTCAGGTCATCAATCGTAGAATCTGTAGGCAAAGAGAGCCAGAAACCCATCTCACGTCCGCCAGAGCATATATCCGGAGGTATAACAACTGGAATCCTGACCATCGGAGCTGGGGCCGGAAGGGCCGCCATACTTGCTGTTCGCTTCATCTTACAAATTGAGCCGTAAGCAACTTCGAAGTGTGATGCTGCTAGGATGCACAACACATGTCTGCGACTCAGAAGTTGCAAGCAAGTTCGGGACAACAGTTTTTATCGTTCGAAGATCGTGCTTTGTGTTTTGATGTCTATCATGTTCGAGCCTTCAGGGATAAATGCTTGCACTCGCACATGCCACATGCAAGTAGTTCAAAGCTCGACGCTATTTTCACACGTCGGGGTAGCAAGTACCGCACACGGCAGAAAACTTCGAACTGTCGGTCCTGTGAGACACAAGACTCTTTTTGTCCCCTCCGAAAGGAGAACTAGCCACTCTCAAGCCGTGCACGGCTCACAAACTGAACCTTAGTGAACGGCCTGCCAGTCGAAGACGAGCAAGACCGAGTAACTGCGAAGCAGAGAGCCAAGACCCGAACCAGGTCTTATGCATAAAGCATACTTGAGTGTCCTCAAACTGAGGTCCAAAGCTTCCTGAGGTAGCACAACACTGATGCAATCTCTGCACTTTCCACGAATCAATTAGGGTGGAGAGGGTGGGTATTTCAAATAAAACTCTCGCCCGATTCAAGGGCTTCCTGCCCCTTCGAGAGGTCAAGCTGCAACGGACGAATGTGTTCTTCAACTTGTTTACAGCATGTATGAATGAGGGTTCATAAAAAGGCAGTGTAAAGGAAAAGCCCTAAAACAACAAATCAAAATTGGACTCAGTTCTCTGAGCCATTTTGTCATGTTGTTTTTCTTCAAACGATAAAGCCATATCTTCTGCAAGTGTTCAAAGAATGTAACTGTCTTCCTCATACGTCCGGCTTACCTGATATGACGAGAGCCTCCAAGTGAAACAGTGGTGCTTGATCTTGACCTAGATCTCGAACGGGATCTCTCTCGGACCTCCGATTCACTCATGGATCTGCTTCTCCGAGCAGCAGGAGCAGTCTGTTGCCGTCGACGGGGCAATGCACCACGCTGTTGAGGATCCGAAAGAGTCGATCCATCCATGACTGTCGGTGCAGCGTCACTCGAAACAGCTCCAAGAGAGGCATCTGGATGAGAGGGAGACGGAGAGAAAGGAAACCGGCCAGAAGCAGAGAAGGACACAGGAAGGGGAGGAGGAAAAGCAGGAGGGGGAGGAGGAGGAGGAGGAGGAGGAGGAGGGAGGGGAGAAGGAGAAGGAGAGGGGGCAAGAAAAGAAGACAACGAAGGCACAGAAGACACAGAGACAGAGTGGGAGGGAGCGCCAAGATGTTGTGCAACAAGGGCATCTGCATCGTTCTGAATCCGGCGTCGAAGATGAGAAAGAAAGACTGCCCTCTGGCGGCGATCTCCCAAGATCTGAAAAAGAGCCGTGACTTGATCTCCATCCAGACTGCTGATTATGTCATTGCAGCTCGGCAAAGAGCCAGACATTGATACGCTAACAGCGGTGCATAAGTACTTGAACCAACGTCTGCCAAAACTCACATTTTTGCAAACTGATGCACACAAATGGACAGAACATTGGCGGACACTTTTTTAACCTCAAAGCCGCCTATATGACTCTAACATGCGCGACAGGAAATTCGCACGCCGAGAACGTAACTTGGTGAAGTTGGCACCAACATGTCTCGATACACATGAGCTGGTATGTACAAGAAGGCTTCAATCGAGAACCATGGCAAACTCGTAATCGCATCAGAAACTTGATATGTCGCAATGTCAGAGTGCGACACTGCACTGACAGGCACAGGAAAGACTCACTGCATCGTGGAAGAAGATGTGTAAAATTGAAAGTAGCAGAGTCATTGGACAGTCCATGGTAATTGTGTGCTTGAAAACATCGTCCCAACCCATGTATCAACCATCGCTGCCACTGGATGTGCTGCTGGCTTCGGCAAGAATCGGGATTGTCACATCTCTGTGTGCTGACATGCACACTGCTACGTACCATAAGAAAAGAGAATATGCAGAATCGGGGCGCATCCTCCATCCAAACATCACGAAACTGGCAACGGGTCATGGTCTATCGAGTGGTGGAGCATACTTCTTGAGCACATGCAGCAGAATTGCCTGAAAACATGCAAGCCACCCAATGCCAAGAGAGTGAGAGACATACGATGCGAGTGCACGAAGCGAACCTAAGACAGTCTTTTTTATGCGTCCAGTGACATGTCACTCTGACATTGCTCGTCGGAATCGTCGGCATTACAATCAGAGAAAGAACAACAAAGGAAGAGCAAGAAGACCCAGGAAAGGAGGAGCAAGACCAAGACCGCAGAGAGGAGGAGCAGGAAGGAACAGAGGACACAAGGAGAGGACCAAAAGAAACCGACGAAGACACGAGGGAGGCAACCGAGGAGGCAGGAGAGAGAGACAACAACGGAGGACGAGCAGACGGACGAGGAGGACCAGACAGAAGAGGAAGAGAGGAAGAAGGAGAAGGAACCGACGAAGACAAGGAACGACCAGGCGAGGAGAAAGGAAAGGCAGACAAAGACAAAAGAGGAGAAGAGAAGAGAGGACCAGAGGGAACAGACAAGGAAAGAGAGGAACGGACAGGAACACGAAGACCAAGAAAATGCGCAAAGGAAAGACATGAGGCATGGGGTGAAACGGGAACATGTTGCTTGACACAGAAAAGAACCATCATGATGCGAGTTCCACTGAAAGGCATGGTGGCATGAATCACATTTCCATCAAAGCAGCAAGGTTGTCTGACATCCAAGAGTCTGCCTTTCAAGTGAGCACCATGCGATGCAACATTGCAATTGAAATCATCAACTGTATATGTAAAGCGACCTCGGTCATCCACGACAAATAATTCTCCACCTGTCCAGTCTCCAATGGCCCAGCCAATACTTGGGCCATGGTTGTTTGAATCTTTGTGTGGAATAGTCCGGACATTGCGATTGATCTGTATACTGGTAACTGCCAGATCCGAGAATTGGGAAGCATAATGTAGCATTCGGACAATCAACTTAGTAAGGCCAGGGAACCGGAATGTGTTCTTTGTAAACTGCAATCTTCCTCGAGACTGCACGCCAGAATACAAGCCAAGCAATATCTGATCTGCATGTGCTTGGTCTGTAGATCGCACCTTCTTTCGACTGTAACTCAACCACATCCGTCGAGGAATACCATCAAGAATACGAAATAGATATGCAGCCAACTCATCCAGTGACTGAAAATTGAAACCATCCGCATCTACATCAAAAGGGCTACGCTCTATGGTTGTCATGTTGACATGGGACTGAGCAAAAGTTCGGCACTCAAGACGAAATGATGCACAGAGCGCTGCAATGCATTAGCCACTTGAGACTGCAAACCCTAGCATCCGGACAGTTTAGTTTTCAAACGTACGGTCCACGGCGGAGTGCAACACTCAGAATGTGGGCAAGCGATTGATCTTATTCACTCTGTAGCCCGAAGAAAACAAGCGAAGACATCCGGGGGTGAGGAGGCAACAACAGTCACTTATGCATCACGTGCCCACGATGTCCAAAAGACAGCAGTGCCGACTAAGACACTCCGACTGGAACGAAACATCCAACGACCATCCTGGCCGTGAATCAAATCGCCGAAATGTCCGAATGTTTGATCGGAGGCGTTGACAGCCTTAAAATGATTGTGTTGCCTCACAAAGGTCCAACCTAGCGCCGCACATGTACGAGAATCAACTTGCTTTCCTCCGAAGCGGCGAGCCCCCAACATCGAATTTCTCATAGCGATCAAATGCTCCGGCTGGGATCCGTCAAGCTTTGGAAGCCGAATAGCAGGTTTCGGCCAAGACATGCGGCCATAAAAGCCGGTAGATGGGACCCATGTGCGGTCCGCCCTGTCGAAGAATGATGGTCTCACAACTTCCTGATTGATGATCGAGGCCAAGTCCTGAGGGACTGTATTGTGAACAAAGGGCACAGCGAAACAGGTGGCAGGATCATCCGGAAGCCTCGTTGTTGAAATAAGGAAAACTCCTTGCGGAGCTTCATGTGAACCATCATCAGCAAGGCCCGTGTCCGGGTCCGTGTTTCCCGGGAACAACCAATAAGATCCACGGCCGGCCTGGAGATCTTCTCGAACAAACGGACGAAGGCGAGACACGGATGATAGAATACGGGCAAGGCTCTGAATTTGCTTTTTGGCATCCGGGCCCATAGCGAAGTAATCCTGGGCATCCGACCATGAGTAGTTGGCATGATGGTCGGCACCTGCCAAAATGGTGGCTATCCATCTCTCCTGGAGATCGAAGGGTCCAGTCGGAAGGACTGGAACAACAATTTCGGCCGCACTTTTGATACGATTGACGTCCTTCATGATCGCAGTCCGGTAGTGTAACAACACCCGTTCAATTTCAGACCAATACTTCTTCTTTTCTTTTTCGGAGGCGGTGGGATCGAAATTCCACACATTCATTCCTGCGACAGCCCGAATGGTATAGAATTGGGGCCACATCGAATGTTGAACATCAGGCCTGTCCAACTTTGTAGGTTCCAGAAATTGGTCCGGAAGAGGGCTGAACACAAACCCATTCGGCCGAGGGAGCTGGAAGCTCCGGTCCATCCGGAACTGCATACTTGTCAAGGCTGGCGTCAACAATAGCAAGCTGAGCAGAGGATGACGGCTTGTCTTCAATAGGTAGGCGTTCATCACCGGCCAGCTGACGACGCTTTCTTGGGAGAGGCGGGCACGGCTTCAAAACCGGGCTCCTTGAACGATCGTCCCGATTATTGCCAAACAACCGAACAGAGGTCAGGCTTTCAATAACCCGATTTGCCATACCTTCGTCATGAATCTGAATAGACTGGGCCGAAGATCCACTACCTTCAGTGAGAGTCAGAAAAGGCGAAGGGGGAGGAGCTCGGGGAACCGCGGCATCCACATGAACTTGAGGGAGCGAAGGAGTCGAAGAAGAAGGAGGGGCAGGTGGAGCAGGAAGAGCGCGGCGGCCTCCGGAAGCACTTCCGGTCGGCTGTGCCCATTCTGGAAGTGTGTCTGGCGGTGCAAGGGCTCGGTTCACCTCTTGTGCAACCCTCTTTCGAATATACACTTCCACGGAGCCACTTACAGGGCCAGGAGGGCCCGAGGACTTCGTTAACAAATTTAGACTGTCTTCCGCGGACATTGTCGAGTTTACAGGAAGCTACAGAATATACAAGGCACAAAAGCTCTCGAGCAAAGGATACATGGCAAGCAACCAGCTCAATGGTACATGGACTGAGACACTGTGCAAGCGCGGGCATCAACGAAGGCAAAGTCTGTTTAAACTGCAGTCGGGCGAGCGCGAAGATTGTTAAACTGTAGCCTAACACGTTTCAGAATGGGGTACATCATCAACGGATCGAATCCCTGTCGCACATAGGACTGTAGTAGCTGATCAAGATCGGCCTCACGCTGCTCCAACGGCCAAGAAGCACGTGCAATCAAGTGAGCTCTGGATCGAAAGCTGCTTAACAGTGTCCGTGTGTTGGCGGCAGAGTTGGGGTGTAAGAACTTCCAGGTCTCAACAGGCTGGACATACTGTACTCGTAATTCCTGTACATCCACATGAAAACCCAAGAAAAGGTCTCCATCCTCATACTCAAGTACGATGGGCGGTATGTATACATCCTGGTGCAGAAACGCTTGCACAGCAGCATAGTTGGCCTGGCGATCAAGAATCAAGCTCATCCGATTGTCCACGTATCGAACCACAAGGCCGAAGGTTGGCAAGCGAGAAGACTCTAACAGACATTTTCCAAAGTACATGTGCTCGTATAGGCTTACCACGGCATGGCAAGCTGCCGGAGAGAAATGGCTTCCCATCGGTGCACCTCGGATTTGTTGAATGGCCTGCTGACCCACCATGAATAGATTGAACTTGAAAGACACCTGTACAGCCTCCAGAAATAGGTCCATTGGGACGGCAACTCGTTTGTCATTCAACAGGCAATGCCGACCACGGATAGTTTTCATAACCGACATGTTGTTTTCCAAGTCCACAGTCACCACAACGCCTTTCAAGGCATGATCAAGATCCGCATCCGAGACGTCGTAAAAACGACAAAGCAATATGCGAAAGGTAATCATGAACCGCTCCCTTGGAATGCTCACGAAACAACCTGACAAGTCTTGATTGCGCATGGCAAGCTTCTGTCTGTCTTGATCAGAGCTGTGACATCGCTTCTCAAAGAAAGCGTGTATGTTCTGCCAAAGCAAGATTGCATCGTTGTAAGATCGGGTGTGAGGACACACCTCAGCAACAAGCATCTCTGTGACTCGCGCCATCACAACCAAGAACTGGCGAGCCGGGTGAGAGGCAAAACTAACGATTGGCCTGCCTCCTTTCCATTCTTTCTTGAACTTGGGGAGAATGTAAGCCCATGACACACGGGCAGCACGAGATCCAAAACGGAAGGGAAAGGATTCAAGAATCCGAGGTGGCACTGCATGTTCCATCTGAACCATAATCGTCGAAGGATTTAACGACAATGGCTTGAAGACCGATTCAGCAGTAAAAGTGTTCTGGAGCATCATCCAGTACTTCACAGGGCAAAAAACATGCGCATGCGAGCCTTCATGATCTCGAACATGCCACACCAATCCTTTGGTCCTTTTTCGCAACTCACGAACCTGATCAACCGACCAATGTGTTCCGACGTGTTGTGAGTGCATCTTCCATGCCTTCTGCCACACACTTCGAATATCAATAGTCGGATAATGCATCAAGCCATGATAATCGATCCAATGCCTCACGTCTTCAAGAAACATCGTCCAATGATCCGTGGCGTTCATGAATACCGGATTGGAGCAACTGGACTGGGCCAACTGAGTCAAATCAGGTGGCAGGGTCAGCAACGTGGCAGAAGAAGCAATGTGACCCTGGACAACAGTCAGGTGTGGATGACGTCGAAGAAGTTCGTGGCAGCAACATGTGACACCAGCCTGTTGCGGCTACTCATGCGGGTCCCACGACTGCAAGATTGGTTTATGCGAAAACAACACATCTTTGATTTTAGGGTGACTTTTGGCAACGAGCGAGGTCGCTGGAATGTGGTACGGCAGCAGTCGATCCGTCGATACATCCAAAATATCTCCCAACATGCCACGAACCAAGCGTTTGAAGCCTACTTCAGGCAGCAAGAACGGAGTGGAAAGGGGGCGGCATGTAGTTGGGCACCTCAACTGTCGAAATTGCAGCACAGTGTTCAATCTGGACCTGCAGATCGTCTCATAGAACGGGTCACCCAGATGAGTGGCCATCCTGAATAATCTGTAGAGAAAATCCGAGTCAACTCGGTTGCTGCGCAGATATTTTTGGGCAAGAAAGGACTTCAACCCGTCAGAAGCTAAGTCAAACAGAATCTGATAACTGTATACAATGTTCTGAACAATGTGTGTCGAACGGAAGACCGAAGGAGTCAGTCCAGTAAGCTGGAAATTCCGACGTCGAAAGCGTCGAAAAGTTCTCCACGAAGTCACAAATCTGCGAACACATCTGACTGGATCCGAGTTGGCAATCTGTGCATGTTTTGCTCTGACAAGAGAGCGAACCCAAGGAGCATTGAGGTGAGGCTGTAGCAAATTGATAAATGTCTGTTCAATTGTGTGCAAACAATCGACCTGTGGGACATGCATGATCAACAGAGGAATGGCCATGTGATAATTCTGTCGTCGATAATGCCAAAAAAGTTTACGGCACACTGACTTGCCGGCCCTGATCTGTTGGAATTTCCCCCATCTTGTACGCTCACGGTCGCCCAGTGTTTGGGATGATGATCCGACATACATGAATTTCTGTAACTCAGGCTGGAGAAAGATGCGACAATAAATCACCGACTGCGTCTGAAAGAATTTCCAGGTGTAGCTGGAGCATTTTAAACGTAGCTGAGAGGTCAATGGCGACTGTACAAGCCCGAACTCACAAGCAAGCAAAAGGAGTTTTCCACGGATCCAAATAACAATGTCCATGCACTGTCGTCCGAACATGGTAGGTGTCTCGTAGAGACCTTGGAAAAAAAAATGAGCATTCCGAAGTAAATCCACTTCACTTCGGTGCCGTTTCCACCAACCTTGTGGCGGATTGTCGTTGCCATACATGTCCCTGGCATCCAGTATGGCCTGTAGTCAAGCCACAAGAATTGTTCCGGCAGCAAGAATACGGAGCAGAGAATTCGCCTTAAGCTTGGGAAGCCTAAGGCTCGGCTGACTCGGCGACCGGTGCCACTGGCGGTGCGGCAGCTTCGAGACTTCAATCCCGGACCCACGGCGCCCCCCTGAGACACTGAGACATGTGAGACATCTGAGACGTCGGGTGGTTCGGGCTCACCGGGACCCCCCTGAGACACTGAGACATCTGAGACATTGAGACATCTGAGACGTCGGGTGGTTCGGGCTCACCGGGGCCCCCTGAGACACTGAGACATCTGAGACATTGAGACATCTGAGACGTCGGGTGGTTCGGGCTCACCGGGGCCCCCTGAGACACTGAGACATCTGAGACATTGAGACATCTGAGACGTCGGGTGGTTCGGGCTCACCGGGGCCCCCTGAGACACTGAGACATCTGAGACATTGAGACATCTGAGACGTCGGGTGGTTCGGGCTCACCGGGGCCCCCTGAGACACTGAGACATCTGAGACATTGAGACAAATGGCCTTGATCCCGGGGTCAAGTGTCTCAATGTCTCAATGTCTCACCAGGGTTCCTCCTGGGGAGGATATGGTGGACACCCTGCCTTGATCCCGGGGTCAATTGTCTCAATGTCTCAATGTCTCAGCGGGGTCCTCCTGGGGAGGATATGGTGGACACCCTGCCTTGATCCCGGGGTCAATTGTCTCAATGTCTCAGCGGGGTCCTCCTGGGGAGGATATGGTGGACACCCTGCCTTGATCCCGGGGTCAATTGTCTCAATGTCTCAATGTCTCACCAGGGGTCCTCCTGGGGAGGATATGGTGGACACCCTGCCTTGATCCCGGGGTCAATTGTCTCAATGTCTCGATGTCTCAGCGGGGTCTTCCTTTGGGATCAGAGAGCATCGCATCGGCGAGCATCCAGAGCATCAAAAAAGAAATGAGGTTCAGGCTAGGGTGCGGGACGGCAACCAAAAAAAAAGCTAGACCGGCCCTACCTAAACCGGGGACGTCCCCCCTAGCCGGTAACCTTACACACACACTGTGCCACGCAGGGACGATGCAGGGCAGCCTAGTCGGGCTAGGGGTTCTAGGGTTCGGGGATCGAGAGGTTCGGGCGTTAAGGTAACCGAGCCAACCGACAAGACACACGCGCACTTGCAGGGCAGCCTAGTCGGGCTAGGGGTTCTAGGGGGTTCGGGGATCAAGAGGTTCGGGCGTTAAGGTAACCGGGCCGACCGACAAGACACACGCGCACTTGCAGGGCAGCCTAGTCGGGCTAGGGGTTCTAGGGGGTTCGGGGATCGAGAGGTTCGGGCGTTAAGGTAACCGGGCCAACCGACAAGACACACGCGCACTTGCAGGGCAGCCTAGTCGGGCTAGGGGTTCTAGGGGGTTCGGGGATCGAGAGGTTCGGGCGTTAAGGTAACCGGGCCAACCGACAAGACACGCGCGCACTTGCAGGGCAGCCTAGTCGGGCTAGGGTTCTAGGGGGTTCGGGGTACGAGGGTTCGGGGCTTAGGGACAACCGGGAAACCCTCAACATGCACTCTGCGGGCCGCGACCGGTGTTCGAATGGACCTGCTCGGCAGCTGCTTCGAAACATAACGAAAGGAGCACTCCTGTTGGGCCTCGTCCGTGACTTCTCCTCGGATGGACCTGCTCGGGAGCTGCTTCGAAACATGACCACGCGAACGCTGTGTGGCCTCGTCTTCTTCTGCATCGGGTCCGGCCCGCCCGCCCGGTCCCAGGTAACAAAGAGCCGCTGACCACTGAGCGCGGAAGTACACTCAGCCCTCAAGCATGCTGCGCTCACAGAACGACATGCGGACAATTGCACTCCACGGTCTTCGGTGGTCTTTTTTGACACTCCTGTCGATGCTGTGCGAGGTCGGCCGATCTGCCCCGTCGCGGCGTCCCCTGTGCACTGGGATCTTCCGAGACTGGCCAGACCGGGCCCTAGCCCCCCGGTCGCCCTCCTTGCCCCACTCAGCCCTTTTCCACGCATTTAGGGTTTCCAAACAGAGATTGTTTACAAATTTGAAATATTGCTTGTAAGGCAGACTTAAAGGGTTTTTTACTGCATGTATGTGTTGAACCGGCCCTGACCCTAAGTCTTCTAGGCATCTAGATACGATGCTGTCTGACTCTAAGTAACCAAACAGGTGTGCAAGGAGGGTGGACCATCCGAGCTCATCCGCTGCTCTCGGCGGCGGTCGACTGTGTCGGCTCCTTGCCACCGCAGGGCACTCACAGGGCAGCCTAGTAAGGTTCAGGGTTCTGAAGGATTCGGGCGCTGAGGGGCCGGACTTAGGGATAACCGGGGACCTGCACGACACGAGAGCTTAATCTAAACGTGGTGTGGCCAGGAATTAGTGACATCTTTGCTGCAGTCATCTAGTTCACTACAGCAGTGACCTAGATCGCTACTGCTGCCGATCTAAGCCCGCCACTTGCAGCAAAACTGACCACACCGAAGACTGGCATGATGCACATCGCAAACCTTGACATGTGAAACTGAGAGAGACCGTGCAAAAGGATGTGCAGAGCTAGATGGGGCCTGCACAGCACTGATTCTCCGATACAAATCACATCACCCGGCCTTTCAAGTCCGTCGCGGCAAAAAGCCGTAGCAATCTTGCCTAGCAGTGATGCCGTCATGCGGAAGTTGAATGGAAGATCACGGAGCCGAGGGTTGGGCTCGCTGGTGTCCTGGCGCAGTGAGGTCGATGAGAATTTGACGAGTTGCCACTTTCCAGCCTGCCAGCATCGGAGGCTAGGGGAAGGATCCAACAGAAAAGGCAGTCTGGGGCTCCGCGCTTCTTGTGAGTACAGGTAGATGTCGATTTGATCAGGATCAACGTTTCGTAGGGCGTTAGACTTCATCTGCTTGATGGCCTCGTGACTTGCACAAATGTCGGGACGGGCAGCAAAGGAAGCATGCCGAGGCCGGGGCTTTCTTCAAGTGGTCCACATCATTGAGGCGCGGGTAGTCCTGCTGAAATGCAGCCACCAAATTCCACTTCACATGGCACGGCGACGATGGCCTGAGGGGACTCCACTTTGAACGCCGGCTCGAGCTCATCCTCGCCCTCAGGGTCTTGACGAGACCTTATCTGCGCAGAGGCGCTGCTCCCAAAACGACCGGCTCCTTGGGCCTCAGCTTGGCGGCGACCGTCCCATCCTGCGCGGCGAGCGGTGTCGAAACTCCCAGCCCCGAACCACCTCCCGAAGCCCCTCCCCGGCGTGTCATGCTCCGCCCCTGCCGACGCTCAGAAACACTCCAGCAATCCGGAGCCCAGCCCCTCCCCCACGCCCCGCGCCCCGCGCCCCCACCAAGCCCGGCCAAGAACTCCACCACAGGGCTAACACCGTGTGTGCTCACAACAGTGTCCTTGTTCGGGGCCACCTCCCGCACCCAGACGACGGATGAGGTTGAGGTTCGGCCTGCAGAACCCCGCAGAACGACGTGCCAAGGTAGAAACCACAGCCGTGCATAAGTCATGCAAATGTTAACCCTGCGGATGCCTGCAAGTTGTTGCTCCAATCTGTCCACCTTCACTCTTGCCTGGTTTGCCTCTTCTCTTGCCTCGTTTGCCTCTGCTCTTGCCACGCTTGATTCTGCTTTGGCCTCGCTTGCAATCTCCAATGCTGCGGGCAACGCACGGTCTGCTTGCAAAAAAGCAATGTGCAACTTGCCCTTCTGCAGCAACTCCTGCACGTAGGTAAGACCCAGTGTGTCCAGCACGCTCTGTATGTCTATCTGCAGAGCCGCGCGATTGAACACAATCGCATAGCCAGTCGAGTCTGGATCAAGTTGCTGTGCTTTCAAGCCACGCGGTTCATCATTGACCAAGAACCCGCAACGCTCAACTAAGCGGCATTGGATCTCGATCTGCAAAAGTTTCATTGCGACAAGACGACTGTCCGAACAAGCTTCCACCAGAACACAGGTGGTGCCTGCGTAGGTCGCAAGAACTAAAGCGTCAGTCACCTGGTTGAGCTTGCTCAGCAATTCACCAAAGCTACCATGGAACACCGCGTCAATCTCAGCTTCCTCTTCACCGACACCTCTTGCTAGCACTCTTTGCCCAGCGTTGTCTGACACACGTTCTCGCAGGAAAGCTGCAACGTTTTCTTTGAGCTGTTCTACTTGTGTTCGCTCATCGGGCCCTTGTTGTCTGACAGCTTTGAGTTTGCGGCTAAGGCCATTGATGACGCTAGCAACTAGGCCTTCATACTGACTGCCGCTCTGCTGGCTGATGCGACTGTCTGAAAAAGCTGCGGGATGGCCAGCCTTATCCAGCATGCAGCATGCTCCATCAAGCCGTTCTCGACTTGGTGCAACATGCTGCTGCTGAGAATGCTGCGCAAGCCCCCAATCTTGCTGGCTTCCCGCATTCCCCCAATCTTGCTGGCTTCCCGCATTCCAACATCCCTGGTCCCAGGACCACTGCGGCGAATGATGTGCCATGGCAGTTGTTGCTACAACGCGGAAACACTGCAACAGTGTAGAAATCTTAACATGGCAACTGCAATACGGTGACTTGTATCCGCGTGAGGCCTTCAGAAAATAGCACACTGGGCCCAAGCTGCGAGCAAACGCATTGTGGGTGCGGCGTTGATATACGAGGTCTGCCCGTTGATCTCCTAACGGAGCTTGGTGGTCTCATTGAGCTTGTGAAGAACTGCCTCTGCTGACAAGTATGGAATGTTGATCAAGACGCCACCTTCATCCATGATTTTTCTCGCGTCACGATCAGACGTGTGCCACTAAGCGGGCATGCCGCATGCTCCGCCCCTGTCGACGAGCGTCCGAGACACACTGGAGCCCAGATCCCAACAGCTTCGTGCCCCAACCTGCGTTCAGCTGAATGCTACTGATGCTCTCGGTCAGCCTTGCGCTCCATTACCGGCACTTGGTCTCACACAGCGGATAACTTGACGATGTCGTGCTGCGCCGTGCGCCAATCGATGGCAAATCCAAAAGTGGAATTACTCAAACTGGGGGCTTCTACTGCGTACAGGAAGCTTGAAAAGAACGATGTTGAGGGAACAAAAACAGCCATGCCGACAGGGCAACCGTCGCTCTTAAGGAACACCGTTGTGCCACCCGTGAAGCTGTGCTCGGCATCCAATATACAGTGCGACCACTTACTCAACGAAGCCGTGCACCTGGGGCAATCCCGCCCGCCTGTTCCGCACACCCTCCTTTGCCAGTGGTAGACCATCATCCGCGTGCAGGGCAGGGAGAGCGAGTACGGCGGCCACAAGGCGACGCCACATGGCTGCTCACAAGCACTGAGGCTACGCTATCGCGGAACTTCACTTGTCCAGCTTGTGGTGTTTTGTGGGGCCAACGGGGCCGGCACCGAAACAAATCCCATGTGTGACGATTTTCCAACATGCGCTCTGCAAGAAACCAAAGGAGAGTGGCAGATAAGACTCTGATTGATTCGCACATAGAACTACACTGCATGGCACCGGGGGCAACGCGAAGAAAACGACAAACGCCAGTGTGGAAAAAGCATGAAAAAGCAAAAGCTTGCCCCGACCGAAACTGGCCTCACTGGGATTCAAGAACACTGCCCGAGCCTTCCAGAACTGCTCAAGAACAAGTCCACCCAAACTGCTTTTTGGGAACGGGAGAGTGCTCAATCATGGGCTAAATGTGCCAAATGACCACGTAGACTTCGAACCCCATGAAGCACAACACCATGCTTTGTGGAACATTTGAGCTTGTGAAATACTTTTCTTGGAGGGGAGGTTTAGAGGCAAGGTGCCTGGGGCCGCAGGTTGAGCCGAGCTGTACAACGCCGCACACGCAGCGGAAGTACGCTTCATATCTTCAGAGTGGCCCTGCTTCAGAGCCCCCAGACGTTCGAAGATGCCGCGACGGCGGGGGGCGACGACGGCGGGCGACGGCAAACGGCGGGGGCGGGCACAGCGACGACGACGACGGGCGACGACGGCGACCCGGCGAGGATGCACGGCTAGGACGCTCGATGTCGCACTCGGCTCGGACGATGAGCTCACGACGCTCGGCTCGGACGACCCTGCGACGACGGTGACGGCGGCGGTGACAGTAAGTTTGAAGGCATGGTCAATTGCGAGAGATGGGGTGCTGCGGGGTTAGGGCGGCAAAGCAAGATCAAACCTACTGCGGTGACCGAAAAACCACACCCAAAAACAACAACACACGAAAGCACTCAAACAAAATGGTACTGCGAAAGTCGGCGAGACCAACGAAACTACTGACTACAAAGCAAAAACTAGCATCACCGAAGAAAAAATCCATCGCTCCAAGCAACAACCGCTTGCCAAAAGAGGGGCGAGACAAGCGAGACATTGAGACAAAATCCCTTCTACCAGCCCGGGCCCCCCGGAGAGACGAGGGAGGCAAGCGAGACATTGCGAGAACTGTTTTGTTTCGTGGTGTCGCTTGTCTCAGCAGGTCTGTCCCAATCGGTGCTCATCATCGTAAACCCCCGCGGATCCGGTCGACGATCTGTGGCTTGCGAGCAAAAATCGTGCACTCACTTTCTCGGGGCTGGCTGTGTCGCTTTTGGCCGGCGGGCCCAGAACATGCGCTCAACGTGAGCGGGGTTCATGCAAAAAATCGGGGCCGCGGCAGGCCCGTGATGCCCGGCGATTCTGTGTGGCTGTGTTCGACCCATCCTAAACCCTCCCCGACGCCCCGGAACGTGGCTGGCACCGATTTGACAGAGAAAGTGCGATTCGGCAGACATCGTGCTCAAAACCCAGGCGGGTGGAAGCCCGAAATCGGGGATGGACCGTGGCGTGGTCGGCTCGCAAAACGGCCGGCCGCCGGGGGCCGTCGGGGCGCACCCTCCCCGGGCGGCTTCAAAATCCAACAAAATTGGGGTGCGGCATGGTGTTTTAGGCACATGCGCGTTTTTGGTGATAAATGTCGTCAATGTCAATCAAATATGGAATTGGCGTGCCACAATATCGTGGAGGAGCCCACCGAAGCCAACCTGGTTAGGCTGTTGGACCTGTGGTCGGCGGAATGGAGGCATCAAGTGCGCACCCGTGTCGTAGGGCCTGGAGCGTTCGAGAAGTACTGCACGCTGGGCTTCTTCGGGCACGGCGGAGTGTGTGGTGTATCCAACGCAACGAGCAAGCGAGCGGCTTGCACTGCAGTGAACCGTTTCTTGAAGAGTCGCTTTCCGAACGGCACCTGGACCTCCATCGCCGTGCTTTTCAACCCTCGCATGGGCCTGCACCGCGACATTCAGAACATGCCAGGGCACTTGAATCATGCTTTGGCTCTCGGCGATTACACCGGGGGGCGGGCGTGGATCGAAGACGACCAGGGCGACTCTACCGCGCTGCTGGCCGGCAAGAAGGGCGACCGGGAGCTGCGGGGACGATGGCTGGACATGCACGACAAGCCCGTTAGCTTCAATGCTCGCCGATATCACATGGTGGAGCCACACCAGGGCAGCATGTGGGCTCTCGCAGCTTATGTTCCGCAAGCCTACGCTCGCTCGACTGAGCAGCACCGAGAGGCGCTGAGAGAAGCGAGCTTTCCCTTGCCTGCTTGAACAAGTCTCTTGCCACAGAAAGACGAGAGAGACAAAGAGACATTGAGACAACCGGTTGTCTCATTGTCTCAGTTGTCTCAACGGGGCTTTTGCTCTCTCTGGGGAGGGTGTTCCAGCACTCCACTCTGTGATAGCTACAGGCCTCAATTCAAGACATGGGTCAGAATTCGGTACTTTGGAGCACAGTCGATTCGCGGGCCTACGGCCCGCAGCTCGGACGATCTTAGGGGCTCTTAAAGTCTTTGCAAAACGGGCTTTAGGGGTGCTTTTCGCGCGCAGCACTTCGAAGCAGCTTCGTGGTGCTTTCAGAGCAGTGGACAAGCAACTTAAAAGCTACTGCTCGCAACTTACGAGCACTCGCCAGCAGCTTACGAGCTACTTGCTGGCAACTTACGAGCACTCGCCAGCAACTCACGAGCTACTTGCTGGCAACGCACTCGCCAGCAGCTTACGAGCTGCTTGCTGGCTGGCAACTTACGAGCACTTGCTAGCAGCTTACGAGCTGCCTTTGAGCTGCTTCCGCGCCCTCCGCGCCGAACGAGCGCGCGAAGCTAGGACCTTTCCAGACCAGCGCCGGCTGAGACATTGAGACTTTGAGCAGTCAGGCGGACGTGCCTCAAAGTAGAAGAATTCGCGACCCCCAAAATGGGGCCGTTTGGCGGCGCCATTTTTGGGGTCGGGGTTCCAAGCCTCCAACTCCTGCTCAAACTATATATTTAATGAGGCGGGCACATGTCGCAGCCCTGTTTTCGGGGCCCGAAACGGCCCCATTTTTGGGGTCGCAAATCGCAAATGTTCGGGGCCAACCAGCTGGATCTCGGGCGTGCGCCTGCCTGCCTTTGTTCCCGCAGTTTTGGGCATCATGCAGACGCAAGATTGAAAAGCCAGAAGTCTTGTCCGAAGCAGCTGCACGCTCACCTTAAATGCCACAACCAGCGGATTTGCAACTGTACGTGTTTTTTACTTATGTATTGTTTGCTTGTTTGTCCGAACCGAGTGCTACAGGCGTTGTCAACAGGCCCAGTCAAGCCAAAAAAAAAAGCTGGCAAGAATAATGTTTTACTTGGAGCCGCCCAAACCTTCAGTGAGCAGAAACAAAAAACGCGCTGCTGATGCACAGAGCAGGTGAGCGCCTGCGCGCATCCGGCCAACCCACACCAAGAAAAAGGTTTTGGAGAAACTGCACAAAGCATAAACTTGCCAGTTGCAAGAAACGTTTTTTTTCCCTGGATGTTACATTGCGTCTTTGTGACATCCGGAAGTGTACGGAAAGACAGAATGGGCAGACTAATGGTAAGCAGAAAGTAACAGAATGCAGACCTGTGAACTTGCGAGCAATGCGCGCTTCATAAGTAGCTCGAAAGCTGCCGGCGAGTGGCGAAACTTTCGGTGAACTATCTTGAATTTCGGTTATTTCGGTTGGCAAGAAGCTCGTGCGCTGCTCGCAAGAAGCTTGTGAGCTGCCGGCAAGAACGGTGCTGGCAGGACCAGGATGTGAGTTGCGAGCAAGCAGCTCGTAAGCTCCTGAACGGCGCTGGCAAGGACCTGCGCAGGACGCTCGAAGAATTTTCAGGGCTGTCAACCAATCTGACTGTCCCTATTTTTCAATCAACTTGATTGACAAATGCTCCGAGAATTTTCCGATCCGGCTGGTGAGCTGCTCGGAAGCTCGCTCGGCAAGCACTCCGAAGCTGCTGAGCAGCAGCTCTTAAGTCGCTCCGAAGCTGCTGGCCAGTGCTCGTAAGTTGCCAGCAAGTAGCTCGTAAGCTGCTGGCAAGTGCTCGTCAGCTGCTGCCGAGTTGCGCGCCCCTAAAGTTCCTCTAAAGCCCGTTTTGCAAAGACTTTAGAGCCCCTAAGATCGTCGGAGCTGCGGGCCGTAGGCCCGCGAATCGATAGTGCTCCAAAGTATCGAATTCTGACCCATGTCTTGAATTGAGGCCTGTAGCTATCACAGAGTGGAGTGCTGGAACACCCTTCCCAGAGAGAGCGAAAAGCTGCCCTTCCACCCCTTTCCATGTTGTGCTTTGCACATCCTGATCTTGAGCCCGTTTTTGATGATCAGGAGCTTTATTTTTCCACGCTTTCCACGTTTTCCAGGTGTTCGGAGTTCACTTTGGAACCCTGCTCTTCGAGCCCTGTTTTGGCGTCCAGGAGCTTCATTTTTCCACGCTTTCCATGTTGTCTTTTTGGGCCCTCCCAACACCCCCCCCGGAAACCCCGGAAATCGCGGAAATCGTGGAAGTGACCTGTCCGGGATCTGGGCGACGACCCGCGATTCGAAAAAAAAAAACTCCTTCGAGCAACCCCCCAGTCGTATATATATAAGGAAGCCACCCTGTTATTTTGGCTGGGGGTTCAAGCAGGCAGCGGAAAGCCCGCTTCTCTCAGCGCTTGCCGGTGCTGCTCCGTCGCCCGAGCATAGGCTTGCGGAACATAAGCAGCGAGTGCCCACATGCTGCCCTCGTGCGGTTCCACCATGTGATACCGGCGAGCATCGAAGCTCACCGGCTTGTCGTGCATGTCCAGCCACCGACCCCGCAGCTCTCGCTCCCCTTTCTTGTCGGCCAGCCATGCCGTCGAGTCCCCCTCGTCATCTTCGATCCACACCCGCCCTCCTGTGTAGTCGCCCAGAGCAAGCGCATGATTCAAGTGCCCCGGCTGTTCTGAATGTCGCGGTGCAGCCCCATGCGCGGATTGAAGAGCACGGCGATGGAGGTCCAGGTGCCGTTCGGAAAGCGGCTCTTGAGAAAGCTGTTCACGGCTGCACAGGCATCCCGCAGGCCCGTGGCATTGGAGACACCGACCACGCCGCCGTGCCCGAAAAGCCCCAGCGTGGCATATCGCTCATAGGCCCCCGGCCCCACCGCCCGAGTGCGGCCCCGGTGCTTCCAGTCCACCGACCACAGATCCAGCAGCCGCACGAGATTGGCTTCGGTCGGCTCCTCCGTGGCCGTCCGGCACGCCAAATCCATCTTTTACATTGACAGCATTTATCACTCCAAACACGCATGGCCCTAAAACACCATGCCGCACCCCAATTTTTCGGGATTTTGAAGCCGCCCGGGGAGGGTGCGCCCCGACGGCCCCGGGCAGCCGGCCGTTTTGCGAGCCGACCACGCATCGGCGAGAGCCCGATTTCGGTGTGTCCCCCGCCTAGCGTTTGAGCACGATTTCGGCCGGATCGGCCCTTCCCTGTCAGATCGGTGCCGGCAAGCCACGGAACGTGGGCCGGGAGGGTTTAGGATGGGTCGAACACAGCCGCACGGATTCGCCGGGCATCACGGAACCGCCGCGGCCCCGATCTTCGGGGTGCGCGCTGCCTATGTTTCACACACCCTGCCGGGCCCGCCGGCCAAAAGCGACACAGCCAGGCCCGCGCATGGCCCAAAAGGCTTTGCCGGGCCGTTTCACACGCGACTGTGGCGAGAGCACGATTTCGGTGGATACGTCCCCTAGGTTTGGCTCAAGTTTTCGTGGCCTCGGGCGTTCAGTGTCGATTCGCGGCGAGCCTGTGGCCGCCGTCGACCTGATCCGTGGGGATTTAGGATGCAGTCTCACCAGGATGCTCTTTCATGCTCGCTCTGTGCTCACTGATGCTTTTTTTTGATTTGTAGTGGTATTCAATTTCCTAGAGTGCTTTTTGCTGGGGTTGCTTTTGGATTGGTTCAGGGCACCCGAACCCTTTCGGCCCTGCTGTAGGTTGCTCACCATCTGCCCTGCAAGTGTTTTGCAAGTGAGTGCGCATCGGAGTGAGTCCCGAACCCGCTAGGCCCTCCCTTCGGCCCTGCATTGAACTTGTTGGTTTCCGCGCTCGCTTTCTCAAGGAGTGTAGGGTAGGGGCGGGGGGGTTGCCGGGCGGGCGGTGGGTGGGCGGGCTTTCGTCGCTGGGGCCTCAGAGTTTGGGAGTCTTAGGAGAGTCCGGTAGGAGTTGGTCGAGTGCGCACAGCAGCGCCCTGCCTTGCATTCCCGAACCCTCGCTCCGCCCAGGCTGGACATCTGCATCGCTTCCGCGACGCTCCTAGCCTCAGAGGGTTCTTAAGGCTTAAGGGTTTGTTCGGGTTTCCTGGGATTGGTGCCGACTGTGTGCGCACAGGAGTGCCCGTTGCTGCCGCCTCCCCCGCCCTGCCCGTAACTAGAGTGCCCTGCGTCCTCACCCGTCCGGAAGCCCCGGCCCCTCCTTCTTCGCCCAGGTTGGAATCTCCGGCGAGCGTCTTCGCCGACTTCGAAACGTCTGAAGCCCTGTTGCCTCTTTGAAGCCGGCTGGTTGGCATGTTTGGATGCTTTGGAGTGCTCTTGCTGGACAGCATTGGGGCCCGACTGCCAGTAGGCTTAGCGCCGACGCAGATACTTGGTTCCTGTGGCTAGCTGGTAATACCACGAAGCTATCATCTGTTGCCATGGTCCGCGTCGTATCACTGAGCGGGCGAGAGGTCGACGTCCCGCCGAGAAAGCCAGAGTGGCACTCGGCACCTGCCGCGGACGGCTTCTCCTCGGCACCGACGTCCTCGACTTCGACAGCAAGATGAAGGATGTGGGGGATGGAGTCCTGACGTTCCAGTCGATTTTGCCCTGCACGGTTGCGAATAGGAGCCCGTGCAATGGGAGTGCGTACGCGATCCTGCATGGCGATGGCACCGCGGAGGCGGTGGGGCAACCTTATGGCGGCGGCCAAGGCGGCGCAAAGAGGGTGAAAGCGGTGCAGTGCAACAGCCGCGCCTTCGCAGCCCTCTTGGATGATGGAGACGTCGTGGTTTGGGGTGACCAAAAATGTGGCGGCGAGCTGGAAGCAGGGGTGCGCGTGGAGGGAGTCGAGCAACTCCAGGCCACCGACACCGCCTTCATGGCCATAAAGTGGCATGGCACCATCGAGTGCTGGGGTAACCCGGACCGAGGCGGGACGGAGCCCCTTCTGCCCCAGGCCAGAGTTTTTGCGGCGGACACGGTGCGGGCGCTTCATGCCAGTCCACACGTAGACATCGACTTGGAGCTACGATACCTTACCATGAGATTCGGGCAAATCTTCCCAATTCCCTAACGGGGGCAGCTCAAGGCAGTGATTGGTGGCACGGCGTACACGAGCTAAGCTCCAGCGTGTACAGGCTGGTTTTCTGCGTGGCTGACGGGTCGATCCCGAGAGGCGTTCACTCGGTCCAAGGCCTCGCCGCTGGTGACAAAGTCCTGCCTACTGCTCTCTGTATTTGCATCGGCATGTTCCGCGAGTTGACTCTGCACTCAGACGTCTTCCAGGTTGGTGCAGCCCGCGGTCACCCTAAGCCCCGAACCCCGCTGGACCCGAACCCTCAGCACCCTAATCCCTACTAGGCGGCCCTGCGAGTGCCGTGCGTGTCGTGTGGGTCCCCCCCCCAAACTCCCGAACCTCCAGACCCGAACCCTCTAGAACCCTAATCCCTACTAGGCTGCCCTGCATCCGCCCTGCGTGTCGTGGACGGGGATGGGGATCGAAGTGATCACGGCGGCGCCGTGGGTCCGGAATTGAAATTTCTAAGTTGCCTGACCGCTAACGGCACCGGCCGCCGAGTCAGCCGTGCTTTAGGCTCCGCGGAGCCGCGGGGCACCGGGAGCGCATGCTTCAGCAGAGTCTCCGAACCGTCGGTGGCCCGCACCGTCATCGAATCGTAGCTCGAAACCTCCCGCACCGCCCCGTACTGGGGCTGGAAGCTCCTCGCCGCATTGGTGGGGGCCCGGAACGCCCCCGCCTCCTCGAGCTGCCGCTGACGGCTCCTCGTCAACTGGTCGTTAAAGCTCGCAGCCGGCATCGTCTCCACATCCTCGGGGGCCACCGTCACGGCCGCATGCGGCCTGGCATTGTAGGCTTCCGCCGCCTCTTCCACATGGTCGACCCAGCCCCCACCGTCCCGGGCCACCTGGCCAGCGGTCGCATTGCGGTCGGAGGGGTCCTTCTGCCGGTGCAGCGCGCCTCCGGGCAGCGCCGCCTCCAACCCCCGAAACTCGTTCCCCATGTCGGTCGTGACCACGATGTTGGTTTCGTCCTGGACCAGCTCGGGGGATCTCCGCCGCCGCTCGGGTGACAGTCTCCGCCCGCTTGTCGGGCAGGGCCTTCGTGGCCACCTCCCGGGTGAACACATCCGTCACCACAAGCCCCCCCTCGTGTTCTGGCTAAAGTCCAAAAGGTCCACTTGCAAGCGGTCGTTCGGCCCCTCCGCCGCGCTCTTCCCCCCGCGCACTCGTGAGGTCCCGCCGCTCCGGGAACTCCCGTCGAGCGATCTGGTAGAGCTTTCTAGGACCCGCACGTTGAAGTCTCGGGCCAGCCGCCCAAGCAGCTCCATCGCCCCGTCCTCTGCCATTTCTAATCCGTGTCCTTGCTCTTTTTGTTCTTCTCCAGGGCCTCCACTCTCCTTTGCAGCTTCTTCACCACGCCCCACAGCACCACCGAGAGCTTCTGGTAATCGAGGGCCATCAGCTCCCGGCCGTCCAAGTTCTTCGTCTTGCACAACGTTGCACCCAGCTTCCCGCTGGCCTGCACGTCCTGGGCCACGAAGCCGATCTGCTCTTTGCCGCCGTCGATGCGGTCGTAGAGCTGCGGCTCCACAGCGTCGAAGGTCTCCTGCAACTCCTCCTCCGGGATGGCCCGGACGTTCTTCCGCCCGGTCCGAGAGGTTCACGAATCCGTAACCAAAAATGCATTCGCCGTCATTGCTCCCGCCGATGTTGGGCTCGATGGCCAGATTGGCCAGGCCGTTGGTGGTGTTTAAACTTAGGAACTGGAACTGCGCGTTGAGCTCGCAATTGCCGCCGGCCAGCACCTTGAGCTCCGCCACACCCGCCTGGTTGTTGGCGTCGAGAAGCAGCTTGGCATCTCCCGTGGGCGCGGCGTTGCGCACCACGACTCCCACAGTGCCGTCCGTGGGCCCCACTGGTGCCGCCTGACAAGCTCAGGAAGGGCAGGCTGGCCTCGGGGCCCAGCGTCCCGTTGATCCGCACGGTGTCGTCCATCATAATCCCGTTGGTGCCACCCTGGACGGTGAGCCAGGGCGCCGCCGGATCAGAGCGCACCAGGGCGCTTCGAGCCTGAGGTCGCTCGTGATCTCCTGCGTGGCCGTCACCGAGCTGCTGCTCGCAAAACTCCCCGTGGCAGCGGTGCTGCCGACGAAAAACTGGGCGACGTCCGCCGTGGTTGCATTCAAAGTGCGGTCCGAGCGCACGGTGATGTCTTGCTCCAAGCCGATGCTTCCGGCAGCGAAGGAGGCCACCAATGTGCCGTCTTCGGCGCGGATGGTGGTGGTGCCGTTCCGGATTTGGAGATCGGCTGCAGCGCTCTGCAGCAGTGGTGTCTGCACGAAACTTGTGACCGTGAGGCTGTTGACGGTGAGGTCCGCCGTGGGGTCCACTCCTGGGCTGTTCTCCAGGTCGGTGACGCGCTGGCCCAGCGAATTGAAGTTGGCTATCAATGGATAGCGGGTGTCAGACTGTCCCTTCGACCAACAATCGCACGATATTTGGAGGGTGCTGCCGTTGCCCAGGATGGGCTGGGCGGAGAGGGGCGATTGGCACAGGAGGTTTCTGATGATGCGAGGGGTGAACTGGGTCTGGACCAGGTTGAAGATCCCGCCGCCCTCTGCACCGGGGCTGTTGACGAAGTAGCGGGCATCGAGCGGGCCCAGGTCGTTCGTCCGCAGGAACCGGCTGTCTGCCTCCGCCTTGGTCCAAGAGTCGCAGCGGAGCCGCAACGTGCTTTGGTTGCCGAGAATGGCGTCGCCCGACAGGGGGGCCTCCAAAAGCAAATTGCGCACGATCCGCGGAGTGAACTGCTCCTGGATCAAATTGAAGATTTGCCCCGACTCCGCACCGGGAGCCCGCGCGAAGTAGCGCAGGTCCGCATCCGCCTGGGTTTGGAAGCCCGCGCCGGCGATGGCATCGTCTATCTCCGTTTGGGTGCGCCCTGACGTCCAGTATTGGGTGAGCGTGGCCGTGAGCAGGGAGTCCAGCTCGGTTCGGGGGTAAAATGCCAGCAGCTCGTTGGCCACGTAGGCTTGCGTCCCGGCCTGGTCGTAGTAGGTCGACAGATCCACGTTGCCCAGGGCGTTGGCTATCTGCTGGTCTACTTCGGCCCGCGTGTAGACGTCCAGCAGAGCAGTTATTATTTTGCTGTCGACGACCCCGCTGGGGTCATAGCTCGACAGGGCCGAGGAAATGCTTGAGCTGACGGAGGCAGACGTCGCGTAGTTGGCCAGCTCTCCCGCCACGAAGCTCGAGACCTCGGCTTGGGTCCAATAAGCCAGCAGAGCTTGGTCGATCAGGAACTGCACCCCCGCAGCGTCCTGGTACTGCCCGACGTTCAGGGCAGCGGCATCGGAGATGGCAGGGCATCGGCGATGGCCGTGCCCACCTGCAGCGTCGTGCTGTAGGCGGCCAGGGCGGCCAAGATCTCGTTGCTCACCCAGGCCTCGCTGGCCAGGGGAGCCAGCAGGGCGTCCGTCTCCCCGCGACTGTAACTGTCGCAGGCGAAGCTGAGCGTCCAATTGTCGTTCGCGAGGGCGATGCTCAGCGGCCCCGTGGCGTGCAAGTTGCGGACCGTGTTAGTCCCGGCCAGCAGGTCCCAGGTGATCTCGCCGGGCCATGCTGGGGCATTGTGACCAAGTTCGTCGCCCCGCCGACTATCAATATCCGCCAGGATGGCATCGATGGATGCCTGCAGGGCCGTGATCTCGCTGGGCAGGGCGAAGGGCCCCGCGCTCTGCAGCGCCAAGATGTCGGCGTCGTGGCCGTCTCAGAGCCGCCTGCTGGACGTAGGCCGTGGCGACCCGCTGGTCCACGTCGGCGGCTGTTTGCCGGGCCGCCAGATCGATCGCCAGCTGGTCCACCACCGATTTCAAAGCGTAGTTGGCCGCGACAGTCGCCAAGGTTGCGTTGTTTGTGGAAGCGATGCTGCTGTTCATGGCCGCCGCGGTCGGATGGTTGGCCAGCTTGAGGTCCACCGAAGCGGGCGTGCTCTTGGCATTGACCTCCACCTAAAGAGCATCCAGGGCCGACTGGTTGGCCTTGGTGGCCAGGCCCTGGGTCAGGCTCGTGTTCACGGCCACCAACCCGGAAGCGTTGGCCACGATGGAACCCTCTGCCGCGGCGAGGTCCGCGGCCAGAGCATAAGGGGTTAGGTCCGGAGCTGCGGGCAGGGCGGCCACCTGGCCCTGTAGAGCTGCGATGGCGGCGGCGTTGACTCCGATGGCCGCGGTGTTGGCCACGGTTTCCGTTTGGGGCGTATAAGCCGTGAGCACGGTGGCCAGCTGCCCGGCGGAGATGCCCTGGAGCTCGATGACCGGTGGTGCCGTGACGCCGTCGTCGAGGATCCGCCCGGTCAGGGTGGAGGGAAAGAGTGACATTTTTATCTAGTGCCCCCGGGCTCTGCGCCGCCGGTCCAAGCTCGCGGCATGTTCTAAGGTGCTCGAAGAGGGCAAAAAAGGTGAAACAAATCGCTCAAAACGCCCATATCATCAATCGAGGACACTCACGCCGCTACCGCTGAGCGTACAGATTTGCATCGAGACCAGCCCGATGAAGCACTGATCCACGCGGTCCGCGAGCATGTTCTTGAATGTGAAGCGGCACAGGTCGCCGCTCCTTGTCGACAAACCGCTTGTGGGGTGCTTGGGTACACGCTCGGTGGGGAAAGCCGCGATGAAATTCGTGTTGTCGTATAGCGGGAGGCGCATATTTCTCAGCTTTGAGTCATAAGTGCCGGCCATGATAGCGAGGAAGTGGTGGTACTCGGCGATGCTCTTGACGCTGTTTCTAGGGAACTGGAGCGCCCCGAGCTGCAGCTGGCCCTCCATGACCGTGGCCGCCGAGACGTTCGGGAAGGCCTCGCCGGGGTACTCGAAGTTGGAAACGTGGTTCTCACCCGTCTTGTTGAAATGCACGAACGCTCCCATCATCTTGGTAAAAGCACGACTTACCGTAATGTTGTAGCTCGTGGAGCCCGCTGGGATCGAGGACTGCTGCACGTGGAGGCTCGGAAAGCTGAAAAGGAGCGACCTATTCGACAATAATATTCGATCGAAGCTCTCCCAGAGGGCACTATCGAGGGTCACTTGATCGGCCAAAAGGTGCACATTTTCGATCTGATACGACAGGCTCGAGCCCACGCCGGCGCGCATGGCCTGCTCGGGCTCGGCGAACTCGATCTCCAGGACGAGATTTAGCTGCGGCGGGAGCATCTTCCCACAGTTGAACATTCCAATGAGGTGCGGGTGCATCAGCACATCGCGCTTTTGCCCCGGCTGCACCGGCTGCGCCCAGCCGCCGGCGTCCACCGGGAGGCCCTCCCAGTGCAGCTCCGTCCACCAGTCCGACGGCTTGAGTAGCGAATACATGAAGCAACTGCGCCCGTAGTAGCTGATGTCTTCCACCCGTTGCCCGTTGGCCATCAGCTGGATCCTCTCAATGAAACAACTAGGGTCCGGCGAGCCGCAGAGCACGTCCGTGTTCCGGAAGGTGAAGGCCAGCTTTATGGACTCGGGGTCTACGAAATCGGAGCCGCTTATTGTGATTGGTATACGACACACCCGCGACGTGCTTGGCGTAAAAGTGCTCAGGGAGCTCGGAAAGTATTGCACCGATTTTCTGGACTGAATGTAGTTGGTGTTCCCCGTGGACAATTTGTAGTCTAATGAGGCCGTTAATTCGTCACTCACGGCTTGTGTAACCTGCTCCATCACTCTTTACATACATATGCAGCTTCCGGTTCGCTCACCTGACGAAGGGCGTCGAAGGACGGCTGGGTGCCCAATGGTCCCCGGTCGCCGCGCGACTGGCGGCTGACGCGGGAGCGGTCGCTGCCGGAAGACACTGGGATCGGGATGTTGTTGAGGCCGAAAGGGGTTTGGGCCTGGGGCTGCCGGCGCCGCACCGGGCGGGCCACGATGCGTTGCTGGCTGTGGCCGCGGCTCGCTCTCCGAGTCCGTGTCAATCCTGAAGACCTCCGGCCTCCGCTGGGCCCGGCGCTGCTCCTGGATGAAGTATAGTGGTCGATGGCGCCCGACTCTTGCATCTGGTTCAGGGTTTGCACGTCGGTGGTCGCGCTCGGCCGCGAGGCGTCCGAATCCGTGCCGCCTCCCGTCGCTGCGCCCCAGCCCGTAGGGCGGAGGCCGTTCCGACCAATGCCGCACCTGCAGCGGCCACCGCCAATCCGCCGCTCGCCGCACCCACGGCGCCAGCAGTCGCCAGGGCTCCCTCGCCCAGGAGCGCAAGAGCTCCTCCACCCGCTTCCGCCGCGGTTGCAGCTTCGGCAGCGCTCGCCGCAGCCTCCGCCACCGTGGCAAAGCCTTCCGAAGCCTCTGCTTCTGCCAGCTGCTGCGAGGCAAAGGCCTCGATGTCTTGAGCCGCCGCGCGCTCCACCTCCGCGGCTCTCTGGCCCGCTCGCTCGAGCAGGGGCTCCACTTCGGAGGGCCTTCCGATGATCTGAGGACCTGGTCGGGCGGCGGGGCCAACCCCGGCGGCCTCCTGGGAATCCTCAGGGTTCTGTCCAGTCGCCGCCGCCCCTGAGGACGTTCATCGTCTGGTTCTCGGAGATGCTCCTCACCGCCGCCGCAGCGCCCGCAGCCCCGCCGGCGATGAACATTTTCTGCTTGCAGACTTTTCTTTCTTTTAAAAACCTGACAGGCAGCAGAGCTGCCGTGTTTTGCATGTGAGTTTTGAAGAACATTTCTTGCATGAGAACTTTCATTGTCTTTGAATAAGCAGATCGGATACCTTTGGCTTTCCCGCGAGTCTGCTCAAAGAGAGAGGCAAGAAATTTTTCTTTCGAGGCCTCTACAGTCCCGTATTGTGCAAGCTAACAGCCTCCAGGTGCTAATCTCAGGGCTTTAGCTGCGTGCACAGTGCCCCCTGTTGGGGGCGCTAGATGGACGGGACAACTCCTGCGCCTCAGTCGGCGCCAGCCACGTGCCCTGTTACAGGGCAGCTTCTGCCGCAGGTCGCCGCTCCGTCTGAGCCGGCACCCTTCCCGCCTGAGCCTCCATTGTCCCTGCCGCCAGGATTGCCTTCGGCCGGTCCCGAGTCGGTGTCCGGGGGTGTTAGGGGACTTCGGGACTTCGGGGTTGCGGTTGGCGATTTGCCTGGTCAATCCGTTGAGATTAGTGACGAAGACCAGGACCTCGATCAAGACCGCTCGAGTTCTCCTTGGAACCTGCTACATGAGAGGGAGCCTGAGGGCAACAGCCCTCGGGAGTTTGTATTTTCCGAGGACAGGGACTTTTCAGATTTTGATCTCGGGAGTCTTGCCAACCATTCTTCGTGGGATAAGGAACCTTCAGACTTAGCTTACGAACCTTCCCTTGCCGAGGAAAGGGAATGGTACTCTCAGGTAGGGGAAACGGATCCGACAGAACCTCATGGAGCCTTTCCCCCTGGCATTGTTCAGGGGGGGGAGGCAGTTTCTTGGTTAAGTGGTGCCGCTGCGGATGATGATGCAATACAGGCAGCCACGGTGGCCTTCTGCAAGAAGCGACGACTTGATCTGCCCTCGCAGCCTTGGAGCCAGCCCAAGACCTTTCTTCAGAAGTCTTATGATGAAACTTTTGGTTTTGTGCCTGCAGTGGGGGTGAGGGAAGTCTTTATGGGTTCTGCGTCTTCGGCAGAGCCCGCACCGGAGGCCGCCAGTGAAATACCTTGGACCGTGATCCGTCGCCTGACGCGAGTCCGGTTAACCCAGAGCGATGACGACATTCGAGATGCGGCCTTGAAACGTTTCAAGGTCTTGATACTGCTAGACCCGGAAGCTACTCGCCTTGGGGCAAGCCTGCTCAAACAAGGTTTGGGTCTGGAGCCTGACGAGGTGATCGCTTCTAGCATTGCAGATGCCTTTCGTGCCAAGGCCTCCACGACAATCCAGAAACGAGCCCTCTCGCTGCAATCCTTGGCTATCATGGCTTATGACCTAGGCTTTGAGTCACCCTGGCGCTTGACCGAGCCCCAGGCCTATGAGATCTTCAGCAAGCTTCGCAGCTCGGATGCAAAGGCCTCGACTGCCTCACACTTCGTGGAAGCTCTGGGGTTTCTGCACGGGGTGGCTGTTTTCAACTTCATGGCCTTGGACATCATTTTATCTTCAAGGGTGCGGGGCATCGCAAGAGACATGAAGCTTCACAAAGAGCCGCTCAAGCAGCGGGATCCTTTGTCTTATGCGAGGGTCAAAGCCTTGGAGGAGCTCATGACCAAGACTTCAACATGGGTACAATGCGTGCTCGGCTTCATGCTCTTCTGCCTACACTCTTGTTGCCGCTGGGCGGATGCTCAGCGAGTCAAGGGACTCGAGCTGGTAGGAGAAGGCCGTGGGCAACTTTTGATTGCATCAGGTCTGGGGTCTAAGACGTCATTGACGGCTGACGCCCAAACGAAGTTTCTGCCGTACGTATGCGTGGCTGAGGGAGCGAGCGGCCAGCCTTGGGCAAAGTTGTGGCTGCTTGCCCGTACTGCTGAAGGCCTTGACTTCTCGGCGGGGTGCCTTCCGTCGTGGTCTCAGCGTGCCAACTGCTGGGCAACGGTGCCTATGAGTTCGGAGGAGGGATCAGACCTCCTTGAGGAGTTCCTCCTTACCATTGACATGGGGGCCTCCCCTGACGAATCGATTGGTACCCACAGCTTGAAGGCTACCCTGCTTTCATGGGTGGGGTGGAGCTCCACAGTCCATTTTAGTGCCAAGGAGAAGTTGCTACTTGGGCATCACTTCAAACGGGGAGGTTCGTCTAACCTTATCTATTCCCGCCAGTACTACATCTCCCTTGCAGGTAAACTCCTTGCACTTTTCGAGAGCATTAGGGCTGGAGATTTTGATCCCGACATGTCAACCTCTGACAGAGTTGCAGCTGTTGCGTCGAGACACTTCAGCCGCCCGGAGCCAGACGCCCCGGTACCCCCGAACGAGGATCCCGACGAGCTGGAGTCGCTGGCTTCTAGGTCTGCCGAGTCCGAGGCGGAGTTCTTCGGGCATCCAACGGTGGCTACTGGATCAAGGCTCCCCTTTACGGAATGCACAGTTGACCAGTTGATGATCCACTCCCTGTCAAACATCGTGCACAAACTGAGGGATGCTTCAAGCTTCTTTTGCGGGAGGCCGGTCACCTCTAGGTACAGAGTCTTCACCACTGAAGACGAGGAGGAGCCCGAGCCGTGTATTCAGTGTCGTCGGGCATCGGAGTTTTGACCAGGTCTGAGACGCCGCGGACAAAAGCCGTGGGGAGCGAGTGGTTGCAACATTCACAAATTGGGATGCCAGGACCTGTCGAAGCCTCATAAGTCTTGAAACAGTCCATGCTGATCGGCCGGCTTTTGTGCCCGTGGCCTCGGTCGTGTAGTTATGGCGCTACGATGGCTTAGGGCTGATACGCAAGGTTGGGCATACCCCTTTGTGATCTGGGTCGGTGAGTTTCTCACCCGAGACCCGAGTGATATATCTGACGACAGAACTTGTCGGTTTGACCCATGACGGCTTGAGAGAGAAGCGCTGGGATTGATAAACGCGGTGATGACTGTAAGTCCGAGTCACCACATGCAAATGTCAGCCGGTATCTCACGATACCCGGGGCTGGCCTTGTGATCGTGTATCGCCTTGTGCCGGCCAGGGTTGGCCCGTGGCACGGGTGGATGATTGAGCTGCCCTTATTGCGGCCGTGGCTCACAGCGGAGGACCATGACGGTTGCTGGCACGAGAGCATCACCTGTCAAACGTTGATCCAAGATCACCGAACTCGGGGGTTTAATCGTGATCGCTTGCAGCCATGACGTCGGCCACCTTGGACTCGGAGGCTGCTTTTCAAGAAAGGTGTCTCCGAATCGGCATGACGCCGGAGCTGTATGGCAAGCTCAAAGATAAGGGCTATGACACCTTCGGGAAGATCGCCTTTGCTGCTGCGAGCTCCCCGCAGGCCCTTACCGATGAGGCCATCGATGTGTGGTTGGCCACGGTCGTAGATCCAAGGCCTTCAGCGTTCCAGGTTTCGGTGATCAGGCGGCTCCTATTTGAAAGCCAGTCGCTCAACATAGCTGACTTGCGGACCCGTGTGGAAGGCCAGCCTGAAAACACAATCAAGAAACTTCCCACTGCTGAACGAATAGCCAGACAAGAAGCTCAGCAGGCTCGCTTGAAGGGAGTCGTCTTCACGGTGTCGAACCAGCCATCCCATGCGAGCATCGATCAGGTCACCGACATGCTGGAAAACAACTCCTTGCGGTATCTGCCGATGAACAGGTGGACCTCCCGGTCACAGGAGCTGAGCTTGGCAAAGAAGGACTCGTCGATCCAAATCGACGCGGAGGGAAACCTCAAGCTAGGCACTAAGGTCCCGGATCCGGTTTGCGACACAAATGGCGCTTATGCGCTTCGGCAAGCCTTCTTTCGCCGCTCGCTAGCTCTGGACCTAGGGAACCTCTGCACTTTTGAGGTGATGGAGGAGTGGGTCAACACCATCTTCGAACTGACCCAGCGGCAGGTTCCCACCGGGTACACCAAGGTCTCCTTGTCCCAGATTGTAGCAGCAGATAAGGAACTCTTCATCAGGGCAGCGAACAACCTTGAAGGAAAGCTCCAGAAACCAGTGGGAGCTACCAAGCCGTTGGATGCAGAGCTGAAGCGTTTGTCTGTGTCACATGACATCACGCAGTTCTTGTCACCCTTGCTCACCCCGCCTCCGCCGGCCCATCCTACCAAGAGGCCCCAGGATGGTGACGACGATGCACCGCCCAAGAAGACTAAAGGCAAAGGTGACAAAGGCAACAAAGGCGGGGGCAAGGGCAAAACACCAAGGATCGAGATACCTGAAGGTTGTTCCGCACGTGATTCGCAGAACCGGCCGAATTGTTTTGGGTTTAACTTGGGCACCTGTAAGGCCAAGGTGGTGAAAGGTAGGTGTCCGAAAGGATTTCACCAGTGTTGGAAAATAGGCTGCAACAAGAATCACCTGTACAGTGAATGTACGCATGGCATGCAGTGACCCAGCCAATCGGGAGGTGGGCCAGCTCCTGAGGCAGCTCCCTTGGCCCACGGTGCAAGCCGAGCTACATGCTCAGAGTCTTTCGCGAAGACTCTTAATTCAGTCAATGTGCCGCCGTCCCGTCTTGACTTGCAAAAGTTGCATGCGCATATTGTTGCGGATGGCTTGCTACGTCCTGACGCCAGAACTCAGCAACCGAATTTTGGGGTTGGGGCTTTTTCCCAGGGAGGGCTTCAAGGTCTGCGTGGTGAGTGTAAGAACTTCCCACAAACGACCAAAGCTATCACAGCTTTCGTGCGAGCTCAACTCCCGGATCTTTTCTTTACTACTGTTTTCCTGTTTTGCAATTCCATGACATCAATGCATGTAGATTCCAAGAATCATAAGTCCCCCACTGGTGTCATACCGATCGGAGCGTTCACAGGAGGCCACATCTGGGCCCAGTGTGACCATGGTTCGGTTATGCGCCCCATCAACGGCACACCGACCGCTGGCGAATTGCTTGATGTGTCTGCTGGACCCATCACCTTCGAGGCTTATTCCCGAGGCCATTGTACCGAACCGTGGCATGGCAAAAGACTGATCGCTGTGGCATTTTGTGTCTCTGATTTGTCCAAACTTCCTGTTGCCGATGCACATTCCCTTTTGTCCCTTGGGTTTAGGCCCCCGACCTCCTTGGGTTTCCCACTTCAGATCGCCGAGCAGGCGCAGCCCCCGCGACCTGATGACACGTGGATCTTCGAGATCTTTTCGGGCACTGGGGGTTTCGCTCGAGCTTGCCTCCGGAAAGGCTTCAAGGTTCTAGCCTTTGATGCTAAATTAGCCGGGGCCATGGTCCCTACTGCAAATCTTGACTTCTCCACAGACGCAGGTCGCGAGGTCTTTATGTCAATGTTGAAGCAGTGCAAACCTTTTCACGTCCACCTAGGGGTGCCGGCAGGTTCTGCGTCAGCCTCCCAGCGGGCCGCGAAACCTGATTGCCGATCACAGGGCGCCCGTTTGAGCACGCTTCGGACGCCGACACATTGCTTGGGTGTGCCCCAGATCGTGTGGTCTTCTGCCGAAGGCATCAAGCTTAGGAAGGAAAATGCCCTTTTCCGGTTCTGCTTCGATGTCATTTGCTTATGCCTCGACGCCAACATTTCAGTCAGTGTCGAAAACCCGGCCAACTCTTTGCTGTGGCATGTCTTCCAACGCTTTGCATCTCAGGCTGCCATCAGGTGGCCGCCTAGCCAACTTGAACAGGTTACCTTTGCCATGTGTGCGCATGGGGGTGACCGCCCCAAGCAGTGCAAGCTTCTGGCTTCCAAAGGCCTCTTTTCCCCTCTGACAGCCAAGTGCAGCAAAGATCATGAGCATGCTCCATGGTGGTCGCACTCCCGCCTCAGTGCGTGCTATCCGCCTTTGCTGTGCACACGCATGGCAGACTGTGTCTCTTCTCTGGCATCACAGTCGGGCCGGGTCCTCACGGCGCCCGATGACTTCCATGCAAAGGCCATGGCTGCAGCAGCCAAGCAAAGCAGGCGGCATGCCCCGCTCATTCCGGAGTTTCACAAGGTCACCTGGGAAACTCCCCGCTTCAAGCCAGATAAGTCTTGCAAGATCCTCCTGACCCACGTTGAGGGGGATAGTGGGGGTCAGACTTCGGATCCAAAGAACTTGAAACCCGTCAAGGTAGGCCATTGGCTCAATATGGATCAACATGTCTCGAAAGCCCGAACTTTGCAGCATCCTGTGGACAAGGCGATCGCAGTTGACCCACCTGTGTGGGAAGCCGTCAACTTTTGCATGGCGCATGACTCTGCCAAAGCTAATCAGCTTAGGAAGCTTGAGCTCCTTAAGGTGAAGCTCCTTGCCAAATCCCTTGAAGAAGAAGAGACAAAACTTCATGCCTCCTTCCCGCCTTGGTTCGAGAAGGTGGTCAAAGGAAAAAGGATTTGCTTGTGGGAGTCTCTCTTGAGAAATCATGGCTTTGACGACATGGGGGTAGTGGATCTGATGAAGAAAGGGGTGCCTTTGGTAGGAACTTCCGAAAAACCTGAATGCTTTAAGACAAAGGTGGCCATGGCTTCCATGTCCGAATCAGAACTCAGAACCACTGCCTCTTTGCGCCGTCGTGCTGCCTTGTCAAAACCGAACCGTGCGACCCCTGAAGAGATTTCGCTTCTTCAGGAGGCCTCTAACTCCGAGGTTACCGATAACTTCATAGAGGGACCCTACACCGAAGCCCAGGTCACTGAAATTTTCGGCCATTCGGATTGGGGCATCATTCCCAGGTTCGTTCTTGAGCAAGGCCTTGAAAAGAAGATTCGACCCATAGATGATGGGCATGCTTCGCAGGTCAATGAGGCTTTCACTTCCTTGATTAAGCTGGAACTTCAAGGGGCCGACTTCGTCGCGGGTCTGGCTCTGCTGATCTCCCAGGCCGAAAAGGAACGTTCAGAGCGCCTAGGTGTCGCTGCGAGGAAGTGGGTGGGTCGGACCCTAGACCTCTCAAAAGCTTATAAACAACTAGGGGTACTCCCGCAACACCGTGACATCGCCGTCATCTGCCATCCCAATGAAGATGGCGAACCGCAATTCTTTATTGCGAACGCACTGATGTTCGGCTTGACATCGTCGGTGTATGGATTTGTAAGAGTGGCTAGAAGCTTGCATTTCCTGCTGGCCAAAGTGCTGAAGATCCCGTCAGCCAACTACTTCGACGATTACCCTCTCTTCACTTTGAGAGATGGGGCCCACGAGCTTGATGGTTTAACTTCCGAATTCCTAGAACTTCTGGGGTGGCGCTTCGCCCAGACCGGGGTAAAGGGTCAACCGTACGAGGAGGCCTTCACAGTCCTCGGAATGCAGCTGGACATCAGTCGTCTGCACGAAGGTGCTGCCGTGCTGGCAAACAAGGAAGGCCGTGTCAAGCGCATTTCCGAAATGCTGGGCAGCATTTTTGACAAGGGGGCCCTGGGCAGGCATGAGGCGCAAGTTCTCCTTGGACTCTTGAACTATGCCTCAGGTTTCTTTGCAGGCCGATCCTTGAAGCCAGCGTGCCACTTCCTGCTCTCCTTGGTAAGGGGGAAGCGCCAAACGGCTGCCGAAATAAAGCGCTTCTGCAAAACTACGCAGGCTGTCTTGAGCACCACTCCACCTAGAGTCCTTCGCATCTTTGACCCTCGACCGCCCATTCATGTTTGGACGGATGGAGCTTGGGAAGACCCTTGGGCTGGAATAGGTGCGGTTGTTCTTGACACGCTAGATGATAGTGCCAGGGTTTTTGCCGGTTGTGTACCCGCTAAGCTTTTGGAACGCTGGAAGCTGGATGTGGGATCGCAACTCATATGCGAGATCGAGCTCTACGCTTTGGTCACTCTGCGTCGCATGCTCCAAAACAGCTTGTGCAACAGAAGAGTCATCTTTTGGCTTGACAACGAAGCAGCACGCACCTCAGCCATCAAAGGTTTGAGCCAGAGCGAGTTGATGTATCGCCTCGCCCATTATCTTGCAGTGATCGAAGCTGAGGCGCCTTGTATCGCTTGGTACGAGAGAGTGCCTTCCTTTTCCAACATAGCCGATCCCCCTTCACGAGGTGAGGGGCACAGCATCCTCAGCTTGGTAGGCGCCAAGGTCGTGGAAGCTTTCATCCATGATGAAAGCTCAAACCAGAGATTCCTTCATCAGGGGTTCGCGTGATGTCGGGGGCATTCAGGACGCTGCTCCCTTGATCTTGGAAATCTCAGCTTGCCAAACCCGAGATGCTTGATCATCGGTTTGGCCGGAGCTGTGGGGGCTCCTGAATCAGAATTCACCCTTGATCACCGTGCGAATAAAAAGAGTGTGGCGCGAGAGTTCTGTGAATCCTCATTTAACTTACATTGTGAGGATCTCTGATACAATATATCTTTTACTGATTGATCTTGCCATATTCCGAGATGGATTGATTTTTATATGATTGGCATCGCTTTGATACGTGATATCTGATATCACTCGACCTTTGCGAAACATCAGGTTTTTGAAAGAAGAACATTTTCTGCTTGCAGACTTTTCTTTCTTTTAAAAACCTGACAGGCAGCAGAGCTGCCGTGTTTTGCATGTGAGTTTTGAAGAACATTTCTTGCATGAGAACTTTCATTGTCTTTGAATAAGCAGATCGGATACCTTTGGCTTTCCCGCGAGTCTGCTCAAAGAGAGAGGCAAGAAATTTTTCTTTCCCACCCTCCCACCCAATACGGACGGGGGGCATTCAGGACGCTGCTCCCTTGATCTTGGAAATCTCAGCTTGCCAAACCCGAGATGCTTGATCATCGGTTTGGCCGGAGCTGTGGGGGCTCCTGAATCAGAATTCACCCTTGATCACCGTGCGAATAAAAAGAGTGTGGCGCGAGAGTTCTGTGAATCCTCATTTAACTTACATTGTGAGGATCTCTGATACAATATATCTTTTACTGATTGATCTTGCCATATTCCGAGATGGATTGATTTTTATATGATTGGCATCGCTTTGATACGTGATATCTGATATCACTCGACCTTTGCGAAACATCAGGTTTTTGAAAGAAGATCGCTTCCGCGGCTTGAATGCCTGATTCCTTCATGCGGCCGCCCAGGCTCGGGGGTCTCGGTGGATTGAGCCCGTCGTTGCGCAGGGCCTGGCCTGGGTCCATGCCTCCGTCGTCGGAGTCCGGTAGAAAAGATGGTCGAGTGAACTCTCTGGGCGGCCTTGGGAAGGGTACGCCGTCGTAGCCCTCGTCGGCTGTTTCAAAAGCAGCCGCGGGATTCAGCTGGGTGTGGGGCATCGGTGCATCGCTGATGGGCTCCGGGGCATTGGGGTAGTCGTCCAAGTAGAAGTGGCTGGATGTGTAGATGCTCGCCTTGCGGTTGGGCAGGGGAATGTCGAGGGGTTCGCCCTCAGGGACCTGGCCGAAGGAGGGCTTGACGCGGAAGCCGTTGCTTCTGCGCTCCTCCATGTTTTACTTAGAAGCTGACGTGCAGCGGCCGTCGCTGGCCAAAGTAGCTATTCTCCCGGGCCCGCTGGACGCTGTCCGAGTTGGCCACGGGATCCCACTTCAGGGACAGCTCGCCGCTGCCGCCGCTCGTGAACATGTGGAACTGGAAGGTTTCCTCCCGCTCCTCGCCCCACTCGTCCAGCGCTTGGAGCTGCTCCTCGCTGAGCTCGTCCTCGAAGGCCAGGCTGACGTGCAGCGGGTGGTGTCCGGCTGACGGGAGCTTCAGGGGCGAGGCGCCCTCGAGGCCCATGGCCCACAGCCCCAGCCCAGGCTCGCGTACATTTATCTTGAGGCCTCGCTTGCCCAGGTAGCTGCGCTCGCTGGCCCGCTGGACGATTTCGCACAGGTAGCTCAGGACCGTCTTGCTCTCGGGGTCGTAGCGCACCATGGGGGCGGGTCCACCGGGCCCTCCTCGTCGGCCAGGTCCTCTTCGTAGGCCAGGGGAATCTCGGCATCCGGACTGGAGAGCAGCCACATGCCATCGCGCTTCGCGAGCTGCAAGTCCAGCTTCTTTTCAGAGTAGACCGCCATACACTCCCGACTCGCTGGTGTTTCTTCCTGCGGCCACGTCCCGCGCCATCCTGTGAACGCCCTGGCGCTCTGCCGGAGCATATAGCGCAGTTGGGGGATGCGGCGGTTGACCGCCTCCGTCATCCGGCCGAGCTCGTCGGCGTAGGTCTCGCCCTCCTGCCGCAACCGGCGGTTGGAGAGCCGCAGGCCTTCAACCTCGACCAGCTGCTGGTGCCGCCGGCGCAGCAGCGGGTTGATGTTATACGAGGGGTACATCTTGTGAAAGGTCCGCAGCATCTGCGGTTTCGTTGCGCCGCTCGAGGGGCATCATCGTTCCTTTACAGTTCATGAGTGTTTCGGGCGAGCAGCTCCATGTACCTGTCCTGGCGCTGCATGTAGCGCATCGCGCGCTCCTGGGCGGGAGTCATCCGACGGGCTCGGCGGGGGGCTCGGGCTGGAGCTGCGAAGCCTCCAACGGCTGCGCGGGCTTGGGCTGGAGCTGCGAAGCCTCGGGCTGAGCCCTCGGCGGCTTCGGAGGAACTGCTCGCGAGCACGCTCGGGAGCTTGTGCTGGGACGGCCTCTTCGGCGGGCACCGTCTTCGGGGCTTTTGGCTTGTTCCTCGAGCCTGGAGGTCTGCCTCTCCGCTTGGGGGCGGGGGGCTCCGCGGGCTTGGCGGGCTCCGGCGGGGGCACGGCGGCCGGAGCCGGCTCAGGCTCTGCCGCAGGCTCTGCCACAGGCTCTGCCACAGGTGCGGGCTCGTCCACGGGTTCATTCTCAGCCATTTATCTAATTACAGAAAATCATTGTTCATATTCGAGGAACACGCAAAAAGAAACGCTGGTCCCGCGGGTATTCACCACATTTCCGTCCACATCGGTGAGCTTAAAGCGCAGGGTGCGCAGGGTGATGGGGCCGTGTAATTTCACGAAATGCCCTTCATCCGTTCTTGTTTGCATGATATTCCCGACGCCTTTGTCGATAATCGTTTTGACGATGATGTCGTTGCCCAGAGGCCCCTTGATGTCTGCGCCAGTGGCGAGGGTGCTGCATCTGAGGAACAACTCTGAGTATGGGTTCATCGTGACAAAGGTGAATGAAGATCTGCAGCGCTCCGTCGACGTAGCTGGGGCCCAACAAGTGGTTGATCGAGAGCGGCCGGCTCGGCGTGGCGCCGGCGGGGTAAGAACCGGTGCCTGGGAAGAGGCTCCGGATCTCGGCGTCGTTAAGGATGCGGCGGTTGCCATCGAAAGCCGCATTTACCTCATTGGTTGACGGATCATAACTCGCGGTCGCGTAGTTGCTGCTGATCCAGGCGGCCAGACGGGCCCCCGTGTAGGCCCCGACGGGGAGCACTGCCCAGTTGAGGGTCTGCAGCGCTTGATCGATCCAGTACATTTACTGTCCCCGGTCCGTGCTGAGGAAAGCGTCAGCCACCCTGAACTTGAAGACGCTGAGCTTGGCCCCCGTTTGAAGATGAATCGTCTCGCCAATGTCAAATTCAAAGCTGGAGTCGTCCCCCGCAGTGCGCTTCCGGGAGTCCACGTATATGGAGCAGCTCATCTTTCTTCTACGGCGAAACAAGCTCCGCGCCGTCGAGGCGTCCGACTCGTTGCTGATTTGCCTTGCCGGCTCCGGGTAGGGCAGGCGCCGCAGGTCATACACGCCGCTGCTGCTGCAGCACCTGATGTTGTGGCACGAAGCTATCATCTGCTGGATTGGTGAACGCCTCTCAGTCTTCAGGGTTTTTCGGCGCTTTGGAAGAGGGAGAGCGTAGGTAGGGGGCTGGACTGTGTGCGCTGTTTTTTCCGCCTTCGCTGTCTGCTCTTCCTATTATTGAGATGCAGAAAGCCCAAACCCTCGCTCTCGCAGATCGGGCCGCCCCCCAGCAGCTTGCCCACCACTTGGCTCAGGATCGTCCCCATGCTCGTTTACGAGGAATTTGCGGTCGAATCGCACCCAAAACATGTCTTCTTTTGGCGCTCGCATGTTGACGTACCAGAAGCTGTATTTCTCCCTGGTGGCTTCCTGATACATGCCATACAAAACGTCCTCGGGGAGCATGGCGGAGAGCTCCTCCACCAGCGAATCTAATTCAAGCTGGTTGCGCAGCCGGAAGACAGCGTACCACATGGTGTTGACGCGCACGGCGCTGCTCATGAGGCGCAGCTTTTGCGTGGACACCCAAGTGTTGCAGCAGTAGTGGCGCCCTCTGATGAAGAGGGTGTTAAGGATGCCGTCCCCGGTCTTCTTTGTGCACCTGCGGGGAGTCGGCCATATCGTCCAAAACTATCAAGACTTGGTACAGTTTTTTCATCTCCAGTTGCTTGGACTGCTGGGTGATCTTCTTCTGCTGCGCCAGGATTCCGCGCAGCGCCCCCTCGTCCCATTCATCCCACCAGCACTGCTCGCGGTCCGTGTTGACCCCAGCTCCTTGCGAATGTACTCCTTCACAGGCTACCACTGGGGGTCCATGTCAATGCTGGGGCTCATGATGTACACGCGCTCGAAGCAGCCGCGGTATTGCTCAAGGATCATCGAAACGAGGAGAACGGTCTTCCCGGACGCGGACGGCGCGCATAGGATGCCGTTGGAGGGCGTCTTGCAGACCGCCGGGTCTCGCGGCTGCTTGACGTCGTAGCTCGCGCTCGGGAAGAGCTTCACCTTTCCCATTTAACCAAAGCGCCCTGTAGCACTCGTAGAGGCAGCAGCACATTTAAGTGATGTTGCCTTCGTGCCACGGCCCCTGCAGCCGCATGGGATGGTGGCCGGGCGGCGGTGCGCCAGGGGCGGACAGGAGCCACAGGGCCACGAAGACGCCCGCCAGGGCCACAGGCGCGCAGAGGCACCTCTCTCGGCAGCACTGAGAAGGTGCGTTCGGCCGGCGGCATTTTTTCTCTTCAAGGAATAAAAAGGGAGCATGAGCGTGAAATGCGGGCTCTCCACATCGTAGAGCCAAACTCTTCCTCTCAGGGTCAGCTTCTGAACCGAAGCATAGGTAATTGCGCTGCAGAGCCGCGTGTGCTTCAGCAACTCCGGGCCCGCGAAGCATTGCCAGCTCTCTAGGCGGACGACGTCGCTCTCCACGGCTTCCACGGTCAGGAAGGTGCCCTTTTGCACTTTGCCACTGGCTCCGATCAAGCGCAATCCCGGCCAGACCCTCATGGTCTGCGGCGCATTCGTCGGCACAGCTCCGCGAGCCTCGTACCGCGCCACCAGCGCATCGGCGGTTGAACATCAGATTCAACCAGTGTCAAAAGCGTGTCACAATTGTACCGGGTGGGAAGGATGCCACGGAGGTGCTGTATATGTTCTCTCACAGCAACCTTTGAGGTGGCTTGGAACCCTGGATTGGACCGAGGTCGGCTGGGTCGGAACCTGGGTGTCGAAGGTGGAGGTTGTCCAGTTGGATTGCCTTTGTATGTGCAATTCTAGCGGCTCTCTCAGCTCGTACGCTTGCGTGCAACACATTTTGCTGATGCATTAGAGGAGGCCGGAAACGACCATTTTTGGTTGCGGAATGGCAGAAACTCATCGCGTTGAAACTTTGTCTCCATGATCGTGACCAAGAACTCGATACTGGTGTGAATTTTGATTTGTCCAAATCTTCGTTATGTCCAAACAGTTAAATGGGTGCGAGTCCTTCTTTTAAGCTACATTGTATTTTCTTCGCAAAACGCACCAAAAAACGATTTCGTGTGGCTTCTTCTTCTTTTGTGTTTGTGTTCATTTGTTTTGTTTCATTAAGTCTGCTTTTTCATTTTATTTTCTTCGCAAAAACCTCCCATGAAACGATTTCGTGTGGCTTCTTCTTCTTGTGTGTGTGTGTGATTGCGTGGGGGGCTTGTGATTGTGTTTTGTTTCATTAAGTTTGCTTTTCTCATTTTATTTTCTTCGCAAAAACCACCCATAAAACGATTTCGTGTGGCTTCTTCTTGTTGTGTGTGTGTGTGTGATTGCGTGGGGGGCTTAAAGGGGAGCTTAAGGCACCAAAAAGCGATTTCGTGTGGCTTCTTCTTCTTCTTTTGTGTTTGTGTTCATTTGTTTTGTTTCATTAAGTCTGCTTTTTCATTTTATTTTCTTCGCAAAAACCACCCATCAAACGATTTCGTGTGGCTTCTTCTTCTTCTTCTTCTTCTTCTTCTTGTTTTGTGTGTGTGTGTGATTGCGTGGGGGGCTTGTGATTGTGTTTTGTTTCATTAAGTTTGCTTTTCTCATTTTATTTTCTTCGCAAAAACCACCCATAAAACGATTTCGTGTGGCTTCTTTTTCTTGTGTGTGTGTGTGTGTGTGTGTGTGTGATTGCGTGGGGGGCTTAAAGGGGAGCTTAAGGGGGGCTTCCGGGAGGCTTAAAGGGGGACTTAAAGGGGTGAGCCGATACACCCACAAGGAAATGCTCCTTGTTAGGAGGTGTATGACCAGTTTATTCCCTAAGGATCAAAGGGCAGCGCCCTGCACACGGACAGTAGTTGTTTTGTCTTGCTACGCAAGGAGAGCTTGTCTTGTCTCAATATGGTAAAACCACTGTGAGCCAATGGGCAGCGGAATGTATATGTATGAGCATGCAGCCATTGCTGTAGGTACCTGTTAGAGCTACCCCTTTAGAGGTTTACGCAAACAAACAGACACTAATTTTCTTTTACCGGAAGCATGGCCGCACATTCACACATATACTATTATGCCCACTGTCACAGTTGCGGAGTTTGGACTCATGATAAAAACAGCATATTGTTTATGCTAGGTATAGCACTGAAGTACACTGTTGAAGTCACTCTTGAAATCACTCCTTTTGAACTCTTTCATGCACATTGGTCAGAGAGATCGTCTGTACAGGATCAGGTCTGGTAATGTTCTTCTATCGAATTATGCAGCCCTTCACTGTGCTCTTGTTAGAGCCTTGTGAGTCACTGTTGTGAAACTCTGAGATTTTCCTTATCTCAGATTTGGATCCAGGTTTGGATCATAGGCTCGAGCATAGACGTTCGGATGTGGTTCATCCGGGTCTGAGTGATCTTCTTCGGAACTTGAAAAGATTCCGAGTAATCTGTTCTCAGCCCTGGTGAAGGCGGCGTCTGCAGTGTCATATCCATGGTTGGATGTAGTCGCCTTTGGCTCGGCCTTTGGTGCAGCTTGTGAGCTGATTGGAGTTGCCTCGGCTTTAGCCGGTTGTGGCTGCTTAGCCTTTGCCCGTTCGGCCCTTCTTCTTTCAAGCTGTCCGTCTGAGGACGCCCATGATCTTTCACTTTCATCTCCTGAGGGAGATAAGGCGTGGGCATGAAGGCTGTTCCAGTACTGTGCTGCAGAAGGAGTTAGGACTTCTTCATGGTCAGATTCTGACTGGTCTTCCTCAGAGCTTTGGTCGTCAAAAAGTGTCTCAAGGACATTTTTGAGGTTTTTATGTCTTCGCTCTATCTCTAGTGAGGAATGGACCAATTGATTGAAGACTGTTTTTGAGTCCTTCAGTGCTGTTAGAAGGATTTCCACTCTGGATAGAGTATCTTGGATGGTGTCAAGATGATCCTTTCTTTCCTCCTTGTCTCTCTGGATAGAGTTTCGCAATGATTGTGCGATTCTGAGGAGGTCGAGATATTTCTCAATAGGCATAGTTACCGTATGATTGTCATGTATGACAGTTGTTTCGTCGCTGCTCAAGTTCCTGAATAGGACTTCCACGACTGGTAGAAACTCCGTGCTCCACGGTTCCTCTTCATCATATGTTTCTACGTGCTGTTGCACGCGTTGTGTAAACTGCTCGGCTGCTTCTACCGTTGCATCGATAGAGCTGACGTGTCTTACTGCCATGTTTCGGCACATAGTGTTAATGGCCTGGCCTTGATTGGCTTCGCCAAGTGCAGCGTCTGCATGGTTGCAGAGTCCACTGTTATGGGCTTCTCTAGCTGCTTTTCGTTGAATGCGCCGATTTTGACCTCCTCTTCTGGTAGGACCTTTTGGTCTCGGAGGATCTGAAGGTACTGTTCCTTTCGCCTTTGGCGGAGGAGTCTTAGGTGGAGGTGACATGTTTGCCTTGTTAGGCACTGGTGGCATTGCCTTGGGCACTGACGACGATGAGGCACTTGCGAGTGCAGATGTACCTCTGGCTCTTGCCGAGGATCCCTTAGGGATTGATGTATAGGTAATCTGCATGGCTTCTTCGGCCATTTGTGAATGCAATGCATCACTGAATAATTGCCTCATATGAGGAGTAGTACTTGCATCGTCATAGGTTTGAAACCGTTCAATGTCCCTTTCGGTGCCACGTGATCGTGTATCACCTCTTTGAAAAGGATCGTTCCTGCGAATCTCCGCAACTTGTACTGCCTGGAGGCAGGTTTTACACAGCACCTTCCTTGAAACATCTTTTGCTTGCTTGAGCTGGTAACAGCTGTCTGAAAGATGGTAGACTTCGCTTCGGGAAGTGTGCCACACAGGTCGCAAATCCGTTGTTTCTCCAGAATTGACCCTGTTGGGTCCTAAAGGTTCACGCGTCTGTGGTTCATTCTCGGGTTCGAGAAATGGTGGTGGTCGTTTCGCTGCTGCTTTTGCATTTGATTGTTGGCGGTCCATACATCTGATGGGAGCCCTGGTGAGCTGCTTCCACATCCAGTGTAGGCCCATTAGCAGCAGAAACACATTCCACGCGATGCTGAAGACGGAGAAGTCTTGCTCACTGGTTAGTGAGTTTGGAAGTGAAGGTTCATCAGTCTTGATAGACTCTCCCTTTGCACCGCCTTGATTAGGGTGTCCGAACCAGTTCGACAACCCTGCTGCTGTGGCAGCTGTTCGGAGTGCCTTGCTGCTCGGAGCAGACGGCGGTCGCGATGACTTCCTTCTTCTTCTGCGACTGGAAGATTCTTCCTCCTGTTCGTCTTCATCTCTTTGAGCCGACATCAGGTTTGATGTTTCTCGTTCGTGCTCTTCAATAACACTCTCCATCTCACGGATCAAATGTTCTTCCTCTTGTTGTTCCTCAAGTGTGTCCAGTTCCTCTAAAGACATGTTGAGCTTGTCAACAAGACTGGCTCTCTGAGGTCTGGATCTCGATCTTGGTAGATCTTGTTGTGAAGAGGACGATGATGCCTGGCTCCTTCTTGGAGGAGAGCCTTCAGGCTCGCTGGGACGTTCAGGCTGTGGCCTTTCCCAGAATCTTCCATATCTGTGATAGCTACCTTGTGGTTGCTGTCTGTCGTACCAGCTGTTGCCAGATGAATACATAAATGAGTCTTTGTAATCCCAGTATTCAGCATTACGCTGCTTGTAAGCCTGTCGCTTGTCAGCGATCTTCTGAACCTGGGCATCTGACCGGTTGTGTTTCCCTTTTGTAAGGATTGGTTGTATCGTGAAGCCCAAAGGGCTGTGCCAATCTTTGTCAGAGGGACTCAACCACAGGTCAAGGTTAGAAAAAGTTGAATAGTACTGCTTGACTGAGACAAACAGACGGATATCGATATCCCTGTTTCTGTTCATGTCCTGCCACATATCTGAGACTCGTTCCCAGTATGTTCTTTCGGCGGCAGGTGTAGCATCTCTTGGACTAGGTGACGCCGTGTGCGGCGTTTTACTCCAGTCAAGGATATAACTGTTGATACAGTCGAGGTCAGCAACTTTCTTCGCCGGGTCCGGCGGTAGACGATCTGCACGTGCCAGTCTGTGCTGGTCAGAGTTGTTCAAGCAGAGGTGTCGCACTTGTGAGTGCCTTCCTGCTATTCTGTTGAATGCTGCAAGTTTCTTCTCCAGGTATAGAGAAAACAAACCGTTTCGCGGGTGAACGTCTCCACCTTTTAAGGTGAGCTCGACGCAATATTATTGAGATCCCCCGCAATTACATCCGGTTTGAAAGGGAGAACCTCGTTGAGGAACGCGTTCACCAGTTCGCGCCTCTGTTCTTCCTTATGAGTCATGTATGAGTTGAAATGGACGATCGCGATGGTGATGACCTTGTAAGGCCCTTTTGTACACCACATCTCGTCAAGATCGTTTGATGCTTCTTGTGAGAAGATCTCTGCGTATGACTCAAAGTCTTCCTCTGGTGGCTCATCACCCTCGACATGGCCGTTCCATTCACAGAGAACCGGCGAAGGGTCGAGGTCCGACAGTGTCAGACACGCCTCTGGTGAGAGGTAAGAGCCATCAGTGGGTCCATCCTTGTCAGGATTTTTACCCTTGAGAGGGTCATATCCGATAATCTTCATGTACTCATCTCTCGTCATCCTCTGGCCGGAATATGGGTGGACCCATTCTTTTGCCTCCTTGATGGTACTGTGGTACCCAAAGGTGAGGCGGCATACCGCACCGTGGCATGCCCACAGTCGCTTCTTGGGACCACCAGCTTTAGGCTTCATTGTTCGGTGACGGTAAAAGTGGTGGACGAGAGAGATGTCTGTTGTTGGGTCACCCTTGACTCCAATATACATTGAGGGTGCCTCAGGCTCCTTGGGAGGAGAATGGATTAGCATCCCTCTGTATTCATGTTGTCGCATGGTTGCGATCGAATACTTTGACGCAAGTGCTCCTGCCTCGAGTACGAGGGTAATATGTGCTGAATTGTTGAAGCACATGTCAATAAGAGGGTGGTAATCGAATCCCTTCTCAGGTTTGAGTTTCTTTTTGGGATTCCCTGCTGGCACCGGCGCTCGATCCATATTTCCCCAGTTGCATACCACTAGGCTTAGTGATACGCTGTCTGGGTTTGAGCCCTCTATGTGTTCTCTCTTTTCGTTAACACCGGCCATCCTATTACGAACTATCTCGTAATGTGCGTCGAGCACCAGTTTGTCTTCGTAGCCAGTAAGAGAGAGAAAAGACGCCGGGTGGCTTGTTCTGGAGTCCTTGATATTGATGTGACCCTTGTTGATGCTCTTGTATTCCTCCAGGGTTGGAGCCTCTGTGGAGCTGGTGTAAGTATTAGGAGGATTATTCCTAATATCATCAAAGCTACATGGATCAACGCCTGGATGGGCTCTCATGAACGAATTCCTTGCGTGGTCGCAATACATGTTGATTTTCTGGACTGCCAAATCTACGTCCTCATGTGTGAGGATGGCCTCGTATAAAACCTGACGCTCTTCTGAGATCATTCCTGCTGACACTTTAGAGGTCTCGAGGCAATCGATTGGCAAGATGCACTCGCACATCTGTTGTTTACCCTGTGGGGTAAGTCGACAGTCTGCACATACAATCGTACCACAGGAATAGCAAAAATAGCCTGTAGGCTGGTTGCAAAGATCGCAGAGAGGATTATCTGGTCGTGTCATCAGCCGTATCCTTTGGTTAAGACTCATGGCTGTCCTGCGTACTCCTACAAATCTCTCCTTGGTAGGAGGTGCAGAGGAGGAAGATGCCGAATCTCTGGGTCTGTCCCACTCCTCTTCGTCAGGAGCCTCAGAATCCTTGAGCATGAGTGGACTTCGGATTTTTCGATTCCATCGACTAACCCAGATTCTCTCTTTCATTTCCTGTTGCATAGCCGGGTTAGACGATGACTTCGAGATTCGGTGGTTGCGATTTTCTCGAAGTCGAGCGCTGATGCGCTCATGTTCTCTTACGAGATCTTCCTCATCAGCAGGTTCCTCGTATTCGAGGTTGAGCTTGCTTCTGTTGACTCGATAATAACTTTATGTTTCAGGATCGAAGAGAACTAGAAATTTTTCCTTCTCCTTTTTAGGAGAATTTGGTTTCTGTGGCTCTTCGTCTGAACTCTGAACATATTCTGCTTCAGGCTTTGGTTGGTCAAGTTTGACCTTCTTAAGTTTCTCTGTGATCTCTTCCGTGGGAGATTCTTTCTTCTCCTCCGACGCTGCAGGTGCAGAGTTCGTCTTGTGAGACGGATTAACATCAACTCGGAGTTCTGAGGATGACGAAGATTTTGAGCTCTTTTCGTTTGATGCCGACTCATCGTCTGATTCTTCGTCACGATCCTGGTTAGGATCCGGTTCCTCAGGTTCCGTCTCTGTTCCAGAAGATTCTTCCTTGGGAGGAACTAAGTTGGCGGAAGTATCCTGAACAGGTTCTGGAGGTTTGTGACCTGTCGTTATCTTAAGAACTTCGGTGGCGCTTCTGGTGCCGTCGGAGTTCCAGAGCTGTCCCATAAGACTGTCCGGATCCTTGTCAGCCTCGGCATGCCGGGCGAGCTTGGATCTCGGATGGATCTCCTTTGCAGTAGTCTCCGTTTTCGGAGGTACCTCACCTGCAGAAGCGGTTTGCTCCAGGTTTGGAGCTGTGTCAGCCTCTGTCTGTGGCAGAGAAAAAGACTTCTTGTGAGAAGATCTAGCCTTGGGAGGCTCGGGTGGCAGATTTCGCCTTGCCACTTTTCGAAGTGCCGATTCGATTTCTCGGCCGTAATTTGCGCACCATTTCTTCGACTCGTAAGTCGCTGACGGCATCTGTTCGGAGCAATGGTCTGCCCACCATGGTCCGATGCTCTTGAGCTCATCGTATTGGTTAGTGTACTTGTTCACATCTGTTTTACTACTTTATGTTCGTGCGAACATTTGGCTCAGTTGTGCTGGCTAGGCATCTTTTCGAAATGCGTTTTCATGTCTGCATGCTTTGCATTTTACTGACATAGTCTCAGACTTCCTTGCAGGCAACATTTCACAGCTTTACAACATCACTTCGCACAACCTTCTTTTGTAGTCTCCTCGCGGCCGGGGGGGGTGCTTCAGCCCCACAAGTGGGCTTATGGCTTCGAGTGCGGGGCTAGCGGATACCGTTGATGCTCTTTCAGTGCAGAGTGTTGGCCACCAGCATTATCTCGATTTGCTCTGCCGTTGGTTGAACGAGTTCGGCAGACGTCTCTCTCGAGTTGAGCGTGCACTGTTGCGTGTGTCCCGCTGTGAGCGTGAGATCACACGCCTCAATCGCTGCAACTTGCTGCTTCTTAGGGCACTTGAGGAAGCTAGGGACGAGATTAACTCCTTGCGTTCTAGGGTTGCTGCTCTTGAGACGGCCGGCTTGTGAGTATGAAGCGTCCTGCGGATGCCGATTGCAATCCCGCGCTTAAGTTTCCCACACTGCCAGCTTCAAGTGTCGCTCTTCCGGTACCAAACCCTAAATGTAGATCCTCAGCCCCGCCTCTGCCCGCCAAAGGCCTGGATCTTCCTGAGCCTCCTTCAAGCCGGGAGCCTGATGCTCTACCGGTTCAGGCCTCGAGCTCTGGGCCCGCCTCCTCTTTAGGGGGTTCTTTGGGTTTAGGTCCGCCTGCCTCTTTAGAACTTGATGATCTTCAGAAAGCTGCTGCCGCTTTTAAGTCTTCAGGTTTTAAGCTAGGCCAGGCCCCTTCTGAAAGGCAACGCGCTCAAGCGGGCATCAGCGTAAATGCTTCACTTTCTCCAATTGCAAAGCAGGCATTCCTTGCCGTTATCTTGTCTTTGGGGTCTCTTAGTGAAATAGGCCAGGGCCTCGCAGGGAGCAAGCAGGATCACTTGCCTCGGTTACTATCTTTGTGCGTGGCATCGACAGTGATACGCTACTGCTCTGCGTTCAAGCAATTTCTGGCTACTTTGAGTGATATGCAGATTTCGCTGGACTCACTCACGTCATTTCAAATGGCTGATGCATTGGTCGTGATGAGTTTGGCCCGTAGCTCTGATCCTGAATCTGGTTCTCATTCTTCGACAGCGATCAAAGCGGTTCGCTGGGTCTACAAAATGCTGGAGGTGGCATGTCTTTCAGTGAGCCATTCCCAAATTATTACCAGTTTTCTGAAGAGTAAGCTTCCTCGAGAAAGGAAGGAAGCGGTACCGCTATCACTATATGTGGTGATCCAAATGGAAAGAAGAATTCTCTCTCGAGAGGCCTCGGACGCTGAAATCCTGCTTCTTGGTTCCTTCCTCGTGCTCATCTGGGCATCGCTGAGGTTTATGGACGCTCAGAGGGTCCATTTTACTTCCTTGGCGTATGATGGCCAATCGCTGCGAGGGAGTTGCTTCCAGACAAAAACCACTTGTTTTGGACAACCATTCGGGTTGCTTTGCCATGGATTCTTGAGTCACGGATCTCATTCTTGGTGTCATCGATTTTTGCAGGCACTAGACAATGCAGTACATCAGCATCTTGCTCTTCACGCGGGGATCCCTTTGCCCTCGAGCCTCTTGCTTTCGTTGGACAGCGCAGGAAATATTCTTCTACCATTGCAACCGATGAGCTACGCTGCTGCGCTTCGGCATTTGCGCCACGTGATAACTCTGCCCTGGAAGAATAGTCGGCCCTCTGCAGTTTCTTCACCGGCCCTGAATTATACAATACACTCTCTCAAAACCACATTGCTATCGTGGTCAGGTCAGCGACCGGAGGTATCGCAGATTGAGAAATCTTGCCAATGCCACCATCGGCTCTCTTCGAGCCAACTCTACAGTAGGGACGACATCGTCCCTTCCTTGAGGGCGCAGATGAAAATACAGCATGCAGTTCGCTCAGGTGCTCGCTTTATGACTCCCTTACACCGGGGAGCTCAGTCCCCCATGGATGAACCGGAGGTCCATTTGGAAAACTTTTCAAAAGAGGTTGGGCCTTGCAACTGGCATTACTTTCGGCATTTCTCGCTTCGCTCTGGCAACCGACTTCCTTTTGTGGATCTTCCTTCGCATGAGAGCTTTCAGCCGGAAAAGCAGAAACAGGAGCCGTCTTTTGTGCTGCGTGATATCCAGTCTTCCGATGAGGAGTCGGGCGACAGCTCTGGGGATGAAGGGCCTTCGCTGGGTCCCGCGGACGAATTCCTCTTCGGGGCATTGACAAATATTCAGCATGTCCTGGTTCGTGCTTCTGCATCCAAGGGCATCCCTTATGAGGGCGCATTTGTCAGGCCAGCATGTGGGGTTCCGCTTCCGGCCGATAGCATTCGCATCTCATCGGATTTCAATCCCAAGCTTCAGCTTTGCAAGCGTAGGGCTTGCTGCATAGCGTATGGCCAGCTTAAACAGTGAGTCGCATTTTGCGAGTTGCTGAAAAATATAAGCAGCTTCTCTCGGTTGCATGTTCTTATGCGTCAGCTTGCATTCCCAGGTTGTGCAGCATGGTCGCGGGTAAGTTATTGGCTCAAACACGGGTTGCTTTTGTGACGCTCAGGTTAGCTCTGCAATAGCATGGAACTGCAGGAATCCACCGCGGCTCGACGGGCCCAACTCCTCAGGCTGGTGCGGCTTCCCTACGCATCTCGCTTTGTTCGGTTCCATTTTGCAGACTGGTTTTATCTGGTGCAATCAATACGAGAATCAGCGCGTGTGCTTCAATATCTCTCCAGCTGGTCATGGCGGCAGCTGTTGCAAACATCAGACTACTATTGGCACCGTCTCAGAGTTCCGTTGTATCAGTAAATCGAATGCCTCGCAGGTGAGCGGTTGAAAAGATTCCTTGGGGGCTGCGTGCAACAGCTTTGCTACTCAGGGTTTTCAGTTCCGTGGGGCTTCTCTGGTTGTGCTCAGTCTCTGGCTCTAGTCCGGGCCTCAGCCGTGGGCTTTCGCACTTTGGGTCACGCTGATGAATATGCGCACTGTCGCTTGTTCTTCTTTGCTTCAGAAAGCATTTTGGGCTGCATCTATGCGTTACCATTATCCTGGGCTGCGGTCGGTTGCTGAGCTACTAGCCGACCCGGCCATACAATGCTGAATATGCGTACTTGTTTCAGGGTTTGGGCCTAGGCCTCGCGCGTCCCTGTAGTCTCGGCTCGGGTTCCCTCGGTTCTAGGCTCTCTTGACTAGGGGGTAGTCTCGCGCCATGTCCCTGAGTGATATTCTTAAAGCTGAAGGCCTCTCGGAAGCTCTCATCAAGGTGGCAACCGATGCGGGGTGGACTTTGTCCACCTTTCGCCATGCGGCGGATTCCCCAGCTGATCTTGAGAAAGTGCTTCCAGAAATATTTGGATCTTCAGAGCTTTCCCGTCTTCAGATTGCGCAAGTTCGGGCAGCATGGGCTGGGTTGTCGAGCAGCGCATCTTCGGCCCCGCCTGCAGTTCCCGCATCAGCTTCAGATACCAGTTCTTGGGTAGAAACCTTTGCTCCAAAGATCACTGCCTTGAAGCTTACGGAGTACAAGAAAGCCTTTCTTGCTGCATACACGAGCGAGATATTGTCTCCATGCTCAATGCCTTCGCTTCGTCTGGTATCCCTAGCTGCCCATCAAGAAAGTAAGAAAGACTACAAGTGGATCCCCTGGAAGCATCGCATGTCAGAAGAGAAAGCGGCCGAGCTTCAATTGAGTAGGCCAGCCAAACAACCGCGTTTGGAAGCTCTCGGCATTTCCAGTTTGCTTCTTGATGAGCCGCCCACGTTGGAGGTGGGCGATAATTTCATGGGTGTCAGTGCAGTGCAAAGGATCCTAGCGATCCACGATGTTGCACTGGCTATGGTAGGCTCTTGTCACTTGGCTCGCTTGAAAGCTTACAGTAGCAAGTTCATGCATCTTTTGTCTCAGCGCCACGAAGCTTCATCAGGCTTGCGAGCTCCCACAATTCTAGAGGCCCAGCAGGCTGATTGCAAATTGTGGCAGGGGATTTATGCCCTGGTTCTTGAAAAGGATTGGAGCTTGAACGATGCAATCTTCGAGTATACTGAAATTAGGGGTGACATGTCAAACTTGCTGCAGGCTAGGGCTAGGCCGCCCCCGCCCTTGCGCTTCAATGAGAAAGGCATCAAAGGTAAAGGGCTTGGTCGCTTCATGTCGGAAGCTTGGAAGGGCCACAGCTTTGAGGGCAAAGGCAAAAGCCCCGGCAAGGAAAAAGGCTCAAAAGGCAAACCCTCGGGCAAAGGGGGTGCGGGCTCCTGGGTGAAGCATGTTCAGGTCAATGGCGAGACCAAACAATTGTGCATGCAGTGGCAATCAGGGAAATGCAGCAGGGGTGCGAGCTGTGCATTCTTGCACAACTGTGCGTATCCGAAGGGGGATGGCTCCGCCTGCATGAGCAAGTCCCATAATGCTATGAATCACGCATCGACTGCGCACTGACAATTTGCACTCAGGCTAGTTTCACCGGCTTCAGAGCCGGCGGGTTCCTTAGGACCAGCCGCTCCAGCTCAATCGCAGAGTTCTTTACCACAATTTGCAGAGTCGAATTCGTCTACATCTAGTACTTTTCAGCCTTCAGGCCAGGGCCAGCCACATCATACAGTGTCTCTTGCGGGTTCTCAGAATGCTTCTGCTTCCCCGTGTAGGGGCCAGTTTCCATCAGCCATTTTGGCATCACAGCACTCAGCTTCGCTTCCATCATCATGCGTCTCGGCTTCGTCTCCGGTGTTCGGAGGGGCTTCTGGCAGGGAATCTTTCCCGGGCGTGGTACCCTTGTTGGGCACTGCTTCGGAGCATCCGGCTCCCAATGATCCGCATCTTGCGGGCGTGCGTCAGGCTCCAGCTTCGCTTCACAATATGCCTAATGGTGCTCTACAGGTTCCGGCCACTTCGGTAGCCTCTGCTTCTGAAGTGCATGTTCATGATTACGCTTCATGCCTCGCGTTACTTCAGTCAGCTTGTTGGCCACCACCGAGCGCGCAGTCTCGCTCAGTAGTGTCAGCAAACTCTGTTTCATCAGGCTACTGGAACTTTGGTTGCCAGGTCAGCGATCGCACGGCACTCACTCGGGTGTCTCGAGCTCTGCCGGCTGTATGCAAAGCTCTGAACAAATTCTTGCGCTTACAGTTCCCAACCGAATCCTGGAACTCGCTGTGCGTGGCTAAGAATGTGGTCACCTCGGCTCATCGGGATACAGCTAATGTGTTGGGGTCTTTCAATCTTTCGGTTAGCTTGGGTTCCTTCACAGGAGGTTCGCTTTGGCTTGAGGATGCATCAGGCGATCATCTGCGCTTCATACCAACGCTTAATTCCCAGCTTAAGGGCAAACTCCTTTGCACGAAAGAAAACCCCATCAAATTCCCAGCGCATTCTTGGCGTATGACAGAACCCTTTTGTGGCGAAAGATGGGTCTTGACTGCCTTCACTATGGCAAACTGTGATAATGCCCTGCTGGGTCCGCTTGAATTCCCTATTTCTCAATCTGCGTCCCAGGCATCTTCAGTGCGCCCTGTGATGACGCAGCGAGCCGAGCCGTCACCAGCCGCTTCAGGAAATACAGTCAATTGGGGTCAACCTTCGGCTTTTGGGTTTAGGCACCATTCCCTAAGGCCCCCGGTTCCCGCCCCGGCCCCACGTAGCCCCTCGCATGCACTGGATGCTCTAGCGAACATCCCTCAGCGCTTTTTCCTGGACATCTGCTCGGGTGTGACCAAACCGCTTTCATGTGCAGTGGAGGCGTGTGGCCTGGCTACGCTTTCCATTGATATTCTTTTGGACCCAGCTTTTGACTTACTCCAAGACGATTTCTTTGAGCAGCTTCTGTTCATTTGCGGTTCAGGCGCAGTGGGTTACTGCGCGGCAGCCCCTAGCTGCTCGCATTACTCGCGCTTGAAGCTTTCAGGTGGGCCACCCTTCCCGATCCGCACGCCGGAACACTTGGATGGAGTTCCCGGGTTGGGTCCTTCGGACCTGGCTAAACTTCAGGAAAGTCACGAAATCCTGTCTCGCTGCTGCAAATGTGTGTCCATAGTCTATTCAGCTGGTGGGCACGGTCATATCGAACAGCCTCCAGGAGCAATGTCCTGGGAAGAGAGTTGCCTACAGTCTTGGCTTCATGAGTGCTCAGCTTCCATGATCTGGGTGGCTGCATGTGGCTATGGCCTCCCCTGGAAAAAATCATGGTTGTTTGCTTCCAGCTTTGCGCCACTGCGCAATATGGGTTGTGTTTGCGAGCATGGAAGAGATGCACATCCAGTCATGCGCGGCCTCGACAATTCCGGCTTGTTTAAAAGCAGGCAAACAGCTGAGTATCCTGAGGCACTTGCAACCACTTTTGCAGCTCAGATTCAAGTGCTTCTGGCCAAGTCAGGCCCTGCATTGACATTGCGTGATGCCCTCACATTGGTGCCATGTAAGCCTATGGATCAATTACCCCATGCAGTTCATGATGGGGCAGGTCGTCATTCGCACGCTGACTGGAGTGCACCCTGCGCGCCAGATCTGTTGCGGAACTTGCGTTCTTTCCTGCTTAAGGCAACCGCATCTATGAGCGGTCCATCCCGCCTCCTTCAACGTCGCTATGAGCCCAGTAAAGAACCGCTTTTTTCCGCTTCAGAAGTTGCTCGGGTTAGGGAAGGTTTTTTCTCGGCATTAGGCATTCCAGCTCCAGACAACGCTTGGCTACAGAGGGCACACCAACCCTTGGCTTTAAATGCTTTGGAAGCCGTCGCTCAAGTATGCTTAGATGCAGATACAACACTCTTCCCATCCTTGAAAGCAGGCGTACCAACGGGTTTCCAGTCGGACATTCCGCCATCGCATAGTTTTTGGCCCAACATTCGTGAATCTTTAGATGATATACCACTCTCGATTCATTTGCAGAATTGGCGCTCTGCTACGGTGGAACCTGCCGTTACCCGCAGGCTGCTTCAGGAGGAACTTGATCAGGGTTTTTGTTTCAGGTTCCAGGGATCGTTGGCCGATGCCCAGCAACGTTGGCCCATGGGGGTTGCGCTTGGGAAACTTGCAGTGGTTAGGGCCCCAGGTAGATCAGAAAGGCTTTGTCTCGACAACTCAGTGTGTGGCACCAATGCGAACTGTTCGGTGCCAGAGAAGCAGCATATGCCTTCAGCTCGCGATGTGTTGCATTCCTATCCTTTGCGTGAGTGCTCGCAGATTCAAGGTGCGCTCTCGATAGATATTAAGAGTGCCCACAAGCGCTGCGTGGTCAAAGATGCGGAACAAGGCTTGCTTGGGTTCACATGTGAAGAACCAGACGGGTCCAATGCCCTCTACTTCTATCGCACATGCCCATTTGGGGCCACGTTTGCCCAGCATTGGTGGGGGCGACTCGGCTCCTGCATCCTTCGTATCCTTCACATTCTCATCTACATAGCCCACACGGGCCACCTGTTTGTAGATGATTATCTCTTTTCTCAGGAGATGTCCATTCTTCCAGCAACGGGTGCCATGATTTGCATGTTCATGCAGATTATGGGGGTGCCTCTTTCCTGGCATAAACTTCAGATCTCTGTTCGGGTCACTTGGATAGGCTGGGATTTTCAGTACTCTGCTGGTATCGTGTTGCTTAAAGAATCAAAGCGCTTAAAATTGCTGGGCATGGTGCAGGATTTGCGTCAAAACCCCCGCTTGACCAAAAAGGATTTGGAACGCTTCATTGGCTTGGCACTTTGGGCCACAAGCCTTTTCCCGGTCATGAAGAGCATGCTGCACACTTTCTATCACGATCTTTACAGTCCAGCTGCTACGAACTACAGTATTCCACCAGAACGGTGGCACGAAATCGCAAGATACTTGTCGCAGGATTTGCATTTCACTGTGACGCCGCCAGGTACGGGGATTCCCATCGGTTCCAAAATGCTTTCGGCGCGTCACCAAGACCTGCATTCTCTTCAAGATCTTGAAAAAGTTCGGGTTTCTGATCGTAGGCTTTGGATTCGGGTTTCTAGTCAGCACAGTAAAAAACGAAAATTGAGCTTGAACTCGCTGCGCATTCTTGGTCTCCTTGAGCATTGGCTGTTGCACATGTCACCCTTCCGCTCGATGCGACAGCCAACCACTCCGCTCTTTGATGCACGTGCGGATGCCAGCGCCAAGGGCTCTCATTGCTGCATAGGGGGCTACGTTCGCCATCCTTCATTGGGTCACCGCTGGTTTCAACAAACCTTTGCTCACGCTGATTTCTTAGCTTTGGGCATTGGGGTTCAAGCTGATATGGCAAGGGAGATTTCGTGTTATGAAGCTCTTGCACAGGCAGCGCTGATACTTGCGGCATCTGCCTTGCTTCCATGCAGTTGCATCCCAATCACTCTCAGAGCTCTTTCAGACAACACGGGTGCTGAGGCAGGTGTTAACGACTCCTTGACCACAAGTCAGCCACTGTGTTTCTTCTTGGAGCGGATTTCCCTTCTTGCGGCAGTGCATAGAATCACGCCTGATGTTTCGCACATACCGGGCGAGGCTAATGACAAAGCTGATGCACTATCTAGACCACAAGAGCATCCCTTGCCTCACGATTGTTTGCAGCATGAGCGCATTTCAGCAACGCTTCAGGATCTTTGGCTACCGCGGCCAATGATCAGTGTGTCACCTTCTTCAGTTCAGCTTCCGTGGCAAATTCGTTCGCGTGGAGTGCCCACCAACCTCACATAAATTCGGGGTGTTTGCTTGGCGAGGTTGCTGGGTAGTTCTAGATTGGTGCGGTTGGACCACCCATCAACCTCGTAGTACCTGCTTGACTTGCTGCCCGGACTTGTGGGCATCCGGCACTCCACGGAAAAGGCAGTCCTTCTGTCGTTTTAATCCCTCCGGGATAACGCCTAGCCAGCACAACTAAAGTAGTAGAACGGTTAGTGTACTTGTTCACATCTGTTTTACTACTTTATGTTCGTGCGAACATTTGGCTCAGTTGTGCTGGCTAGGCATCTTTTCGAAATCCTCACCCACCCGCCCGTTTCACGCTATGCGGTCTCACCGGCATTGGCCACAAGAACAATTCAAGATCCCCGTAAAAAGAAAATCAAAGTACCGGCTTCGGGGCAGCCGTATCTAGAGTGCTGTGCTTCACCATCGTTTCACACCAGCCCGTACACTTAAACCTTAGGGCGTTTTATACACTTTCAAACCTGATCCTTTTCGTTTGCTGCTACACATCGGGCTGGTTCCTTGGCCTTTGGAAGCCAACCGACATGGCCTATGGCTACAACGCTGCAGCTTCTCTTGCATGTACTACCGCCACATATGATGCAAATGCAAC